>LNAC01000234.1:1225550-1367555 GCA_002007465.1 Ailurus styani
GGGGGGGGGGGGGGCGCCCAAGCTGGAGGGAGGGGAGTTGAGGAAGCCTGCGGAGTCCTTGCTTGCTGGCTCTGCAGAAAACCGGTCCTGGCTTGAACCCCCGTTTTACCAGTTAGCTACCTGCTATGTAACCATGGGCTAGTCACTAAAACATGACGTGCCTTGGTGTCTTCATTAGGAAAATGTGAGGACACTAAGAATGCCCCACACAAGGTGGTTGTGCGAATTCAGTGAGAGAATGCCAGTGACACACTTGGCACACCGAGCGTTTATGTTAGGTGCTGTCTTTTTTTTTTTTTAAGTCGATATATTTTTATTTAAGGAGTTTTTACATGTGATTCCTTCTGTTGCCAGTCACTGCCAATCACCATAGTTCCTCCAAAGTCAGAATTGTAATCTTTAAAATAGCCCTTTTAAAAAGAACTTGTTCAATCCACAGTTGTCACCTGTCAGTCCAGAGTTCTTTCAGGTGGGCTTCTTGGATCTCCGTTTGAGTATAGACATACTTCATACTTCAAAAACTTCCCACCTGTAATCTTTGGGACCCAGTGTCTTTACTTCAGGGCCCCGTTTAGAGTCTGAGTCTGGATCTGCCTAGTTCTCAATTTCAAGCACCCTCTAAATGTGAATGAGTTCAAATCATATTCACCCCTAAACTATCACACCCTAGAACTGGTACAGATTGTTGGAATACGCCAATACCTTTAAGCTGTCGTCTGCCGTTCGTTCCTGAGATACGCTACATGATTCGTATTCTTTTTGAAAAAGAAAATGACCTACTGGAGTTTAGTTAGAGAGGTTGATGAGCTAAAACGTGTAAGAGGTATCAAGAGGGCTTGGATGGATGTGGGAAATGGCATCTACTTCCTTATGTGAGCTGGCGACCCACAGCTCCGAATCGTCACAAAACATCCCACCAGCTGAAAACCCTATTAGCCGTGTATTCCGCAGGAATTTAGGAATTCTCGAGAAAATAAATACAGGAAAGTTTTCCATAACAATTCATGATACATAAGGGATGTTTATTATTGTAGTGGTTATTTTTTTTCAATATGACTAATTTTTGAAGGTGCAGGGATTTCAAAACAAAACAAAACAAAAAAGGCAAAAAAAATGATCCCTGCCTCACAGTGCAGGGAAACTGCCTGGATATGTTTAGTCATGCTTCTTGCTCTTCTGACAGTCCCAACTGCTGAAAATATCCACAATTGTGGTTTTTGCCTTTGCTGCTTTGCTGGGTAAATACAGATAATACACTGCCCTCTGGCCTTTAGGAATGCTTTGAAAGGCCTGGAGAGTTACAGCTCTTTGGCTTTGCCACAGGGTTTCCCTGGGCCCTCGTGATGTGTGAGCAAATTGATCTTTGTTACGTGGCACTTGGCGAGTGTGCTGGCTGCAGCCAGTGTCATCTAGAGGACGCTAGTGAGACAGGACCTCCCAAGCCACACGTGCATCTATCCCAAGGATTTGGAACACATCCCTGAGTGGTGCTTCTGAGTTTGAGCCAGGACCCCCAAGTAGGTTCTACTGGTGGTTCTCCTGTTCGCTGCAAAGGATTCTATCCCAGTAACATACCCTTAGAGTCTAGCTATTTACAGAGTAAGTAAACAAACTTCAAAAGAATGTGAATCTTTGCACTAGGTGGAGTTTGAAAGCTCTCCTGCTACTTCTCTGGGTCTGTCCTGGTTAGCTGTACAGCCTCAGGGACTGCATGGGTCCCCCCACGCACGTAGGATGATAGGTTCAGACTAGAGTGAGCCCAAGGCAGAGTCAGGGAGCCAGCAGTGCTGGGTCTGGTTGGCTCACTTGCTAATGTACTCATGTGGTCACTGCCAGTCAAGTAATATCTCCAGTTCAAGCCCAATCTAAGTGGTTTTCTGAAGAAAGAGCCTGTGCCTGGAGCTCTCCCCACGGATGCCTTACTTTGAAAGCAATAATCCTCTCTTCCAACGCTCAGGCAGACCCCGAGAAGATGGTACCTGACAACTTGCTTGTCTTATAAACCCTCTTGAGTGTTCTCATATTTTAATAAGAAGCAATTAGAAGCCTAAACATATCATTGGTCAAAGAAAAAAATCTTTTATAGGAGAATGTTGGGTTCAGTGGCAGCTGATGTGGGAAATACCTTTGAATACTCAAACCTGCCTGGTAGTCTTAAATTACTTCCATTATGCATCTCTAATGGGACTGATTTTTTTTCTTCTGTAAAATGGGAAAGTAACACGTGACTTTAGGATAGATAATGGACATATATAATGACAAAAACTGATAACAGACATGAACTTTTACAGATATTGACACCAGGGCATTTTATCTTAACTTTTAATAGGCAGCAATGTGGTATTAAGGAAAAAAGTACTAGTGTCAAGCATATATGAGTTCTGTCTGCTCTATAATAGTTGTATGCCAAATTATTGAACCTCTGTGAGCTTCTGATTTTTTAGCCATGAAATAGGGACAATAACCTTACCTCCCAAGTGTATTGTGGGAAGAGACAATTGTGTCCCCTCCGTGGCGCTGGGCACCTGGTTGGCACCAACAAATGTTGGCTGTTTTCAGTCCCCTGGACTACCATACAAATGGGAGGTTTTGTTATCTGCAAAGGACAGTTACACTGGGAAATCTGGTCCAGTCTCAAGTTGGCAGAAGGCTGAAGGAAACTCAGAGGATCCAGGAGAGCTCTGGGGTACTGAACTGGGGGAGCTGGGAGCCCCATTTCACACCCAGAGGCTGTAGTTATGGGCAGTTTCCTTGGCACATTTTGCCATCACTCCCCAACTGCCTTATCTCTCAGCCATCCTTCAAAATGCCAGCTCTGAGTAGATGGAGCCCAGTCTGTCTTATTCCCTACTGTATCACCAGTACTTTTTACAGGGGCTGGGACAGAGTAGGGGATCTACTGACATTAATTAAATAGATTGCAGGGTCAGCCATCTGAACTTGCATAGTCTCCTAAACAAAGTCTATCTGAACCTGAGCTCCTAGAAGTTACGATTGGGAGAAGGATTTGTGCTCACACACGGAGAATACCTAATCCCCAGACAGTACTGGGACCGAATATTAGTAAGGTGGAATACATGGGGATGACGTGTCCTCTCCATCCCCTTTCAGCCTGGGAAAGTCATGTGTCTTGAGGTTCAGAGCTGAAATACATATGGAAAACATTAGCTTAAATGTCAGGCAGGCAGATGTGTATAAGTATACTTATTGATATTCTGGGAAACAGGTCTAGGGATCATTCATTCGTCCAACAAGTATTTATTGAGGTCCTACTATGTGCCAGGCATTCTTCTAAGCCCTGGGGATACATCAGTAGATAAAACAGACAATATCCTTGGGCTCATTGAGTTCCATTGAGATGGAGCAAAATAGACAGAGATCCATGGCAAAGGGTGGTGATGGAAATATGATGAAGAAGACTAAAGCAGCGTGTGGGGATGCAGAAAGTCCGGCATTGCTATTTTAGTGAGGGCGGTCAGAGAAGGGCCTCCTGGAGCAGCAGCAATATGCACAGAGATGTGGATCAAAGTTTCACAGTAGTATCTCTAGGAAGGGTATTTTAGGGTAAGGGAAGAGAGAGTGTAAAGAACCTGAACTACAGGTGTGATTGGCATCAGGTGTTCAAGAAACAAGCAAGGGGGCCTGTCTGGCTGAAGGCTGTGCAAAGAGGAGAGCGGTAAGAATGAGGTCAGCCAGGAAACGGGAGTCAGAGGCTGGAGGACATTCTAGGCCATGGCCAGGACTTCGGGCTTATTTCACATGTGACGAGAGGACTGTGAACAGAGGAGTGATTTCCGTGTTTGCAGGAGGACTCTGGCTGCCTGTCATGTGGAGAAGAAACCCTGGAGGCAAAGATGGGAGCAGGGAGCCCAGCTCAGCAGCTACTGCAGGAGGTAAGAGGTCCTGGGAGCTTTGGATGAGGGTGGAAGGGGCAGAAGAAGTAATAAGTGAGGAAATTTGGGATACGATTTAGATACTGAGCCAACAGGATTTGCCAGTGGATTAGAGGGAGCATTTGAGAAAAAAGAGCTCAAGGATGACTTCAAGATTTTTAACCTAATTAAATGGAAGTTTTTCCTATGACAGGACACACAAGGGCAGAGTGGGTTTTGGGGAAAATGAAAGATTTGGCTTGGGATAACAAACTACCCCAAGACTCAGGGACCTGAAACTACACTTACTATCAGTTTCCATGTTTCCACGGGTTCCCTGGGCTGAGCTGGGACCCTCTCGGTTGGTTTTTTCTGGAAGTGGCGGGGAGGCATTGGCAGCTCACACATTTGGCTGGCCGTGGATGCTGGCCATTAGCTGGAGGCTGAGCTGGCATGGGCCGTGGCAGAGCCTACACGCGTTGCTTAGCCTTCTTCCAGCAGCCTCCTCCCACTTGGGGTCCAAGAGGGAACATCCCACATAGTTGCAGTCCAGAAGAGCCAGGTAGAAGTTCCAAGTTCCATTCTTATGACCTAGATTTACAGGCACCCAAATACTACTTCTGCTGAAGTTTACTGGTTAAGCAAACCACTAAGGCCAGCCTGTATTCAAGGGAAGGGGAATCAGACTTCACCTCTTGTTCTGAGAAGCAGCCTGCATGTACAGGGAGGGAAGCAGCTCCTGGCAGCCATCTGTCTATCACTGACACTGTTTGAGATGTGTATTGGTATTCAAGTCTCAGGAAGAGATTCTGGGTCTCCAGAAATTGGCAGGAAATCTTTCTTGAGAGATTTTGTTTAGGTCGTTAGACCTGACATTGTTAAATTAGAAAAAAAATTACTCTCGCGCTTTCTCTTTTAAAAAGTGACCAAGTTGGAACTGTGTTTTTTTATTACATATGCCTGCAGTAGCTAATAAATGAACTGCATTTTTTATCATCATTGATAATTACTTTACACAATGCCTGATACTCTGGATACTTACAAGTGTTAATCATCATCATTATTAGCTACTACGTTTTTCAGACTTCCTTATTCACATACTTTCTAAACTGAATAGCTGTCCCATGCTGTGTCTCTGTGCCATGCATTAGTCCAGCTATATTCACATTGGGTTGATTGTGCCTGATATTATAAAACATTTCAGACCCGTTCTTCCTTCTGACCCCATTATTAATGTATGTACCATTTCTCAGCCTGGACCCTTCTGACGTATTTCCAGAGTCTGCAAAATCTATGAGATTAAACTTTTGGGGTTTTCATATTTATGATAATCTTAAAGTAATCTGAGCACATTCTAGAACTCCCAGGCAACCACCTTTTATTGAAGTACTCCACGTGATTTCATAGGGACATCTGGGTTGAACATATGGGCATATTAGTACCAAGGGAAGCCAAGTTACAATACAACATACACACTAAGGTTTTCACGGTCATTTCATAGACTAAGGTAGTGGGAGAATGGAATGGTCCACATCATTGGCATATGAAACTATAAAGACCCCAGAGCTGGCCATTAGTACGTATTTACAAAACCACTGGCTATTTATGAAATCTTAGTTATGTATACACAAATTAGCAATGGTTAGATTGTAAATGAAGCAGTGAAAAACAATTTTTTTAGTTAAACGGTATATTTTAATTTCAGTATTGTATTTTGAGTAGGATTGAGTTAAAAATGTGCTAGTTGGCTTTTATGATAATGAATCCATTGGATGAATAATGGATCCATCAAAATAAGGAAGCTTATTTTTAAAAAAGATAATCAAAGAAGATGATAGCCGTAATGATCCAACTTTGTAACAAGTGAAATGAAACACATCGGTACCTAGTCTGCTAGTAAACCAACATGGGCAATTTAGCAGCAGCAAATAACATCATTCATTGCTCTAAATTAATGTTGATAACTCCTTCTTGGTTTTGTAACTTAGTTTGCCTTTAATTTATAAACTTGATTTAGTTTTAGATTTGCATAATATTATGAGGACAAGGCATTCACACTTCATTTGTCTTAAAGAAACAATTAAAATGATTTAAGTCAATGTTGATGATTTATATATTTTTTCCTTTAAAGGCTTACTTCATTACTCATGTTTGAGAAATACTGACTTCATGAATAAGCTTCTATAAATCTAAGAACTGCCTCACCATATTTTAGGAAAAAAGGAAAGAGAAAAAACACTATAGGGCTTATTTTCTTTTCCTCTCAGAGATGTTTTTAGGCTTATAATATTCTGGTTCCTGTTTTTTGTTTTTTTGTTTGTTTGTTTGTTTTGTTTTTGCTGTTTATTTTTAAAATATTTTCTGTTTGTTTGTTTTGCCTGTGTGGAACATAGGAGACATTTTGACATCAATCTCTAGGCCTGTTCTATGGTTTTCTAGAGAAATTTGCTTCTTGTTCTCTGATTATATCTATCTACTTTCAGTTTCATAACCTGCCAAGTTCTTTGCGACCTCAGCACTTTTGTACTTGCTGTGTCTTCTGTTCCAGCTAGAGCACTTTCCCTTGGCTTTTTGCATGGCCTGTCCTTTTAAATCTTGTGGTGTTTGCTTAAATACTCCTTCCTTAGAATGCCCTTTCATGATCTCCACTGTTAAAAGAAGGCTTCTCTTGTTTTCCCTCATTACCTTCATCATTTCCCTCATAGTACTTATAAGATCTCTCATGATTTAAGATGTTTGTTTTATGTGTCCATTGCCTGCCTCCCCCATTGGACTATAAAAGGGGATGTTGCAAGTCTGCCTTTCCAACTACTGTAGTGTCTAGCACACTCTATGGCACACATGGGGACCCAATAAGCATTGACCAAATTTGGAAGTATGGTAATCACTGCTTTTATGACCTAGGGTGTTCCTCGAAATCCTGCCATCTAGGGAGTCAGTGTAAAGGTACTGAGGACTTACCAATGATGAAAATTATTCAGTGAATGAAATAAAAAATCCAGTAGAAGGTCTAGCTGTATTGTTTGAGCTGAGTGGTGCAAAGCAACCGAAAGTGGGGATCAACTTCCCAATAGAGTGCAGCTTGCTAATTGAGCTACAAATACCTAGTTGTTCTCCTGATTCTCACGGTTTGCCTGCCCTCATGGTTTGATAAGGAGGTGAGAGGGAAGTAATGATCCTTTAAGTCTCTGTTCTATCAGACCATGCCAGAATGAGTGCCTTAGTCAGGATAACAACTGTGCAAGTTGATACACAATTGATGGAGTCAGTGATCAAAATAATGACTAGCTTCCAAACCTTGGGTTTTATCCCTTTGTCTTAGAACTCTACTGAGTTAGATAATTACCATTTTTTCATTATCTTGAACATGCACATTTCCTCCACCTTGTATTATCTCTGGAATCAAGATGCATCTTAACAATTTATGTCATGTCATGGTTTACTTGGTGGCCTTTTTCTTTTTTTAAATAATATATAGAACAATGTACATTTTACAATTAATGGTACTTTGGAGTCAATAAAATAAGTGTCCCTCTCTATTTTTTTGAGGCAGTTGGCTAATACTAATTGGCTAAGTGAAGGAATTTATAAGCATTTTGCTAGGAACAAGTCACTGTAGAAGCATTTCAGCAGAAAGTGGCTACCAACATTTCCTGTGCCACCATGATGCTTTCTGGCCAATGAGTGGGGTCTGTTTCCCCTCTATTTGAATCTAGGTCAACCCTGTGATTTACTTTGATCAACAGAATGTGAGGGAAGTGACACTGTGTGACCTACAGTTATAAGAGGATGTCCAGTTCTTTGAAGAGCCAGCTACCTCAGTGCACATATGGCTACCATACCTCCTAGCCATCAGCCAGAACGGATGTCCTGACCATGTGAGTAAGGCCATCTTGGATCTTCTAGCACCTCATGATCTGCCTCAGGCAATACCATAAACTGTCCCTGCTGAGCCTGGTCTGAATTCCTAATCCACACAATCATGAACAACAAAATGGTTTTTGTTTGAGTCCTCTAAATTTCAGGATGCTTCGTTATGTGATAATTGATAACTGGGACAGCAACAGAGTTAGGATTTAAGTCCTAGAAACTATTTTCTCAATTTCCCCCAATTTGGAACAAATTCTCCTCCTTGAATGAAGAAATACCCTCAATGATATGAGCCTTAGAAAAATTGCCCATGTTTTTCCCAGATCAGACTTCCTAGCATTCATAAAACAGTCCATGAAGTACTATGAGAAGCCACAGTTGAAAAACAAATTGTGCTGGAATCATCACGTCCTCACATCACCTTTCCATTCACAATTGTTTCTACTCAACGCAATGTGCCTCCCTGAGAACCTGGGGTTCCTAAAAGATGTCTTCCTGCATTAGCCTGATGCAAAACAGCATAATCCCCTGGGAATCGCCTCTAAAAATGTCTAATGCTTCTAAACAAACAAATGTCTAATGTTCCAAATGCTTCTAATTGTTTAGCCATGGTAATTCCATAAGAGAACCAACTTTGAATGACAACTGTTGTTCAAGACCATGACTAGTCAGAGAGGATGATCTGGAGCTGACAAGCCTCAGAGCTACTAGGACACAAGGCGTGTCCCCCAGAACAGCAGTCAGGGAGAATAATGGGGGCATATCTCCCGAGAATTGCCACTCGGAACAGCCGACCCTGCTGACCAAGCAGGATATCCTCAGTGTGAGCAGCAGTTACTCAATAGGAAGTGTGAACATTAGGAACATTGCAAAAGGGAGGGCAAGGTTTCTGAAAGATTAATATCCGGTGAGGTGTGAAAGGAAAACTGAAGCTACTCACTTGCAGTAACAGCCTCAGAGTGGAAAGCTATTTTGGTAGCCAAGTGTGGAAAGTTAACATTAACCAAATAAAGCCATGGGGTCATAAAGCCAGGAATGTGAATGAATTCATGAGTCTGGTTTTCCTAAGCTTATATGCTCTTTCAGGACAAATTTTCCTCTATTACTCCATGAAATATGAGCGTGTGCGCGTTTATACTTTAAAATAAACCACATTATCTTAAGGTCCTATTATTCCTATTCCACAACTTAATCCATATACGCAGTCTAATAATTATAACTACTTTAACATTTCTTTAAAAGTAACCCTAGCAGGGGCACCTGGGTGACTCAGTCGGTTGAACTTCTACCTACAAGTCAGGTCATGATCTCAGGGTCCTGGGATCATGTCTCTCATCAGGGGCTCCCTGCTCAGCAAGGAGTCTGCTTCTCACTCTGCCATTTCCCCTGCTTGTGCTCTCTGTCCCCTCCCCCTCGATAATGAATAAATAAAATCTTAAAAAAAAAAAGTAAATATGGTACTCTCTCCTTTGTGTCCACCTAACCTTCTTCATGGGACACTAAAATTGAGAATGAATATCTCCTGCAGCCTCTGACTGGCACATGAGGCCCTCACCATTGTCTAGCTGGGGTTAGAAAACCTTTCATGAGTCCAAATCAGTCTCTCATTCCAGAAAACCCAGACAGCAGTTCTGCTCCAAATGGAATCTGTCTGGACATCAGTCAAGATGCAGTCAAGACAAGGATCAATAGTACCCCTCTTATGATATAGTGGAGACTCATACTTGATTTTGGATTGCTATGTAACATCCAGGAGAGATGTTAACCCAGAAAAAAACTATAGCATGGAATCATTACCAAGGAAGAGCAAACCACAAAGGAAGGGAGAGTGTGGTGTCGGAAAGGTTCAGCCTGTCCAACGCTACCATGGATTCAATGATTTGCAATGAGGCAAAAAAAAAAAAAAAAAAAAGGTATCCTTTTCCTAGCAAGTGGAAAAGCATACTGTCATTTTATGGTTGTTGGAAAAACACACTGATTGACCCTCAGTTGGCAACACCTCACTGAGGCCTCCGGCCTTTTCTCTGGACCCCATCAGCAGACCTGGGGTAACAATGTCTGATATTATAAGCCATTCATTTAAAATCCTCATTTGAAGCTGGAAGACCACTATTGTTTTTTCTGCAAATAAATCTAGAAAAAACATCTTATGCTCTTTTCTTCACACAAAATCAGAGGCCCAAAGTTGAGTTCCCTGGGGGATGACGCTTCTCTCTTGACAAGAGTAACTTAAAGTAGCTTTGGAGGTGGTAGTGTGAGATGTCCTTATAACCTCTCCCCGGCCCCCAACATTTCCCCTCACAGTATCTGAGGGTTTTGAGTTCTCTTTGTGACACTCTACTGAAGGATCACTAATTAAGCCTACTTCTAAAGATGCAAATGGCCTTGGCAAAGACACAGGGACACTGGTTCCACCCCAGGTCTAAGCACACAGAACAGGGGCAAGGCAGGGCTCAGGAAATGTGTATGTGAAGTTGAACTTGGAGCTTGAAGGCTGAATGAGCCTAAAACAGACTTTGTTGGGACATCCAGGTGAGGCACCAGAGTTTAGCTGGTGAGGAGAAGGAGAAGGGCAGCTATTGGGGAAATTATGGACCCGAATGACGTAGGGCAAGGACAATGGGAAACACTGTGCATCCAGGGACAGGGGCTTTTACCAGTTTGGTAAAGGGCGCAGAAATTTGTGGAAGGCGGCCTTTCAAGGTAAGTACCATCTAGGGCCAGCCCTGTGTTCAATAAGGGGATGAGGCAGTGCTCCTCTTTCTCCCTCTTCTTCCTCCCTCCTTTGGCTAGAACTACTGGTCCTAAGACTTAACTTCATGGTGAGCTTCTTTAGCCTTTTTGGCATCTATGGACTGCTCTCTTCAAACTCAGTCATACTTGTTAACCATAGTATATAGCGCATGATATTCTGCAAACCACTGGCTTAGAAAACAACTATGGGCTGCTTTTAAAGTGATACTCCCTGTACCTCAGCTAAGATTTGTAAGGGTCAGTCTCCTGTGACTCCATTTAGAGTCTTATGAGGCTCAGACTCCCTTGGTCAGCCTAAAGAGCCATAATTTGCTAATCAGGGTTGGGCTTGAAACAGTTGAGCAATGAACCAGTTTCCTTTATCTTCCTTTGCATTGACAATGGTCATCATCATGATTCATATGACATAGTTCCTCGAAAGACCAAAAAAAAAAAAAAAAGAAGAAGGCAAAACAAATTTCACAAACTACTCCCTATTGCCTATGGCTTATGATACATATTTTAATATCATTCATAAGTGCATAGTTGAGAGTTTTGGGGTCTTCAGAGTTGGAGGCATTAAAAAACTATGATAATTGAATATAGGTGTTGAGTAATTATATTTGTTTCTAATTTATTTTTTTAGCTAACTTTCTCACTTCAAACAAACTAAAAGATGGTGAGTTTTAGCACAAAGCTGACTTCTCAAATGTAGAGGTAATAAGAGTTAAGGCGTAGGTATGTACACACAGACAAATTAAAAAATTTTTTTTATATTATGGATTAAAACCCTGAGGTTTGAGTCTCCTTGTAATAGTATAGTTAGAAGAGTTCTGATCAGGATGTAATAAAATAATAAAACCACTAACCTAACCTAGTGTGGTTTTCAAAGTGTGACCAGAGGACCCCTAGGGAATCCTGAGTTCTTTTCAGGAAACCCACAAAGTCTTGTCTTTCCCAACTGCATATCTGTGTAAGGCTGGATTTCCATCCTGTACTTCAGCTGAAACAGCACAACTAACAGATTGAATGCAGAAATAGATACGAGATTCTAGCTGTCTTCTCTGAGGCCAGACATTAAATAAATGTCCAAAAATATAACCCAATGACAGTCCTCTCACTACATTTTTGAGGAAGAAAATATAATTAATTTTCGTGAAAAATAAGTTATTTATGTTAACATGTAATGGGTAGTTAATTATATTAAAGGAATGAAGATACGTTACAAAAATTTCTGTTTTAATTTCTAGCTTAGTCCATATTCATAGATATAAACTATATAAGCAGAAGCTCTTTAAGGTCCTTGGTAATCTTAAAATTATTATTATTTTTTTTTAGTTCTCAGTAATTTTTAAGAGTGGAAAAGTGTCCTGATACTTCAACGGTGGAGAATTGCTGCACAAATCCTGGCTCATTTTCCTCAAGCTAATTCTCTAAACAATAACCACGTAAAGCCTGTTTCTTTAGCTTGCACTGGTTACCGCCTTCACCCCTTCTCAGTGTCCCTCCAACAGTATGCTCATAGGCAAGGGTAGTATAAAAATACCTAGCAACGAGTATGACGTGGAAACCCACCAATCAAAATGTTCGCACAACCAGTAAG
Source organism: Ailurus styani (assembly GCA_002007465.1). Lineage (NCBI taxonomy): Eukaryota > Metazoa > Chordata > Mammalia > Carnivora > Ailuridae > Ailurus > Ailurus styani. The sequence goes on from LNAC01000234.1 coordinate 1,237,629, forward strand.
CAAAGATTATGTCTGACAACAACAGGATTAATCCCGCTGTCTCTGAGCTTCTCTGCCCTTCCACTTGAAAATCCCGTCAGCCTGTGGGAATGGGAGAATTCCCTCGCCCTCCCGGAAAACTCTCCTGCTCCCAGGCGAATCTCTGGGGACTTAGCACAGCACCTGGTACTGTGCTCTACCTGGTTAGGGCTCTACCAGGAACTTTACCTGAGCCCACACTTATCTTCTGCTTCTGTAAACCCTTCTGCTTCACCTAGCAGTGTCCCTACAACCAGTATGGAAGAACACGACTTCGGGTTTCTCTGCAACGACATGAAGGGAAAAGGTCACCAACCGTTTTCATCACCATCCTGATTTGTCACTAGGAGATGGAACTTCAGGTGGTCTAATATTGTGCAATGTCTTGAATACCTGGAAAAGATTTGTTTAGGGTTAAGGAAAGGGTAAAATGCCTCAGAGGCCTTAGTTTGCCCAAACCATTTAAACCATGCTGGTTAAAACCTCCCTAGCATACTGCATAGAGGGCATCAGAGTGAGCTTCTCACCAGAAATGCATGGAATGTATTTAGATGTCTTTTTTGGTGGGATGAGATTACGAGAATTGGGAAAACCAGATGCAGGGGATTTCCAAAAGTCTGAGGCCAAGCTGATGACCGCCAACCCTGCACACTTAGATGGAGTTCTCCTAGAACGTGTACTTCCTCATGCACTTGTCCTTTCTCTCTGACTCGCTGTTACTGGGTCCCCTCAAATCCATATGTTGAAATCTTAGTCCCCAGTACCTCAGAATGGGACCCTGTTTGGAGACAGGGTCTATACAGAGGTAATCAAGTTCAAGTGAGGTCATTACAGTGGGTGCTAACCTCCTATGACTGGTGTCCTTATAAAAAGGGGAAGTTTGGACACAGAGATACATATAGAGGAAAGACAATGTGAAGATACAGGGAGAACAACCTGTGAATATGAAGACAGACATCTCTAAGCCAACCAGAGAGGCCTGGAACACATCCCTCCTTCACAGCCCTCAGAAGGAACGAATCTTGATCCCAGACTTCTCACATCCAGAGTTGTGAGAAAGTAAATTTCTGTTGCTCACATCGCCCAAATTTCTGTTCCTTATGGCGGCCCTAGCTAGCTTGTCTTGGGATTTCTAAATCACAGCTCCATTCTCTCTCAGGGAGAGAACTTTCTCTCAGGGGAAGAATTCTAAGGAGTTCTTTATTTGAATAAAATGAGGTATAGAAAAATAACGAGCAGTTCCTTCATTGACAACTCCTTCCGTCACAATGGCTTATGAGATTGACCTCATCCTCTACCTCCAGGGCCTCAGAAATAAGCGAGTGGTAGAGTTTGGCCCCCTGTGCGGTGGGAGCCAGAGTGTGGCCTAACATACATGGAAACCAAGCCCCTGCAACCTCGACACAGCCCTCATCTGGGGATGTCCTTCTCAGGGACTTCTCCTTCTGCTCTTCAGCCCTGCAAGAACCTGACCCCAAAATGTACTGGTCCCATGCATCTTGGACCATCGATGTCAACTGTATTTGGCAACCATGTAAATCTACTCAGGTCTTTGATGTTGCTACTGACCTCGGCGTGCCCCAGTCCAAACTCATCCTCTTCAGCTGTTCTCACACTCTCTTCTGCCTCCCACTTCCCCAATGTCTTCATTCTTCTCATCACATGCTGACCGGAGAGTCATCTTTGGCCACTCTCTGTGTCCCTTCTGCTATATCTACTCTGTTGCCAAATCTTGTGCTTTGTTCCTTCCAATTTCCTCTCACTTTGCCTTTCCTGATATGTACATTACCAGCACCCTTGGTCAGGCCATTTTTACCCCATAGGTGGAACTGGAATACTGTTTGACATTGTCCACTATTCGGACACCAGGGATATTTTGATTTGGGGGCCCCTGGTAAAGGATAGGGTAAAGGGTATGGGGAGGTCTATGGAGGGATAAGGCGAGAGTCCAGGATGGGTTGTGGATTAGGGACTAGGTAAGGCTAATTTGGGGGGAGGAGGAGGGAGGGGGTGAGGGCATCTGGTGCACAGATTTCATGGTAATAAAAAGAAGTTGAAAGTTTAATGTTTTGTTTTTAGGGGATTAAAAATTGGTATGGATGTTAAAATGTCAACAACTACCACATAATGTCAACATCAGAATGTCATGGATCACTGAGATGCCTCCATCTGGTTGCTTGAATTTCTTTCCTCCAATGTTGTACATACTACTGCTGTATTTAAATGTGTACGTTTTCTCAATGTATCATTTCCTGTCTTCATAGAGTCAACAAACATTGATTGAGTATACTTCTCAACGTTGAGATTTGGTAGGACACAAGACAGAATGAGTCCTTGCTATTTTCCTACCACCCTCTCCAACAACGCATGCTCTAAATAGTATTTTTAAGCTGATTCTTAAAGAGTTACCAAATATACGTGCATACATACACACACACACACACACACACGTACATACATACATATGAACAAATATATGGCAAATACATCACTAAAGCTTCTGATACAGACTCTTAATTCATTTATTATAATCAAAATGAAGATACTAAAGAGTAAAGAGGCTCAATGAGGAACACTATACCTTAGTAGGTCTGTTCCTTCTAAGGCTTTTTCATTTACAGGATGAAATGGGGGAAATATGGGGACATTTTTTTAAATAGCAGGAATTGGTCCCTCTGTCATTCTGTGCTTTTGTTTTTATGATTTTCCTCCTTCTGGTTTTAAGCTTAAGAACTTTTAATCTTGGGCGCCTGGGTGGCTCAGTGGGTTAAAGCCTCTGCTTTCGGCTCAGGTCATGATCTCAGGGTCCTGGGATCGAGGCCCGCATCGGGCTCCCTGCTCAGCGGGGAGCCTGCTTCCCCCTCTCTCTGTCTGCCTCTCTGCCTCCTTGTGATCTCTCTCCTTCTGTGAAATAAATAAATAAATAAATCTTTAAAAAAAAAAAAAAAAAAAAAAAAAAATTTTTAAAAAAAAAAAAAAAAAAAAAAAAAAAGAACTTTTAATCTTGCTTTTCAAAGTTTATGCAAGGAGAACAGACTTTGTTGCTTGGTTTGGTATTCCTCTGACTCCCTAAAGTTGTAATATAAAAAAATGTCAGGGTTTTTTTTTGTTTTAAAGATTTTATTTATTTATTTGACAGAGAAAGAGGGATATAGGGAGCACAAGCAGGGGGGGTGGGAGAGGGAGAAGCAGGCTTCCCACTGAGCAAGGAGCCCCATGCAGGGGCTCCATCCCAGGACCCTGGGATCATGACCTGAACCCAAGGCAGACACTGAACAACTGAGCCACCCAGCTGCCCCTAAATTTTAGTTTTTGGAAGACAAAGAAGGAAGGTGTTGCCTCCACCCCCCTCCCAATACCCCATTTAGATCGTCAGAGCACCAACACTGCAAACAGTTCCCCTCCTGCTCTCATTCAAGCGCGAGAAAATGCTCTCTCAATTTTTTTCTCTTAAATAATAACCATAAGTTTTTGGAGAAGTCAATCAGTTCAAAATATATGACATTAGGGCGCCTGGGTGGCTCAGTGGGTTAAAGCCTCTGCCTTCGGCTCAGGTCATGATCTCAGGGTCCTGGGATCGAGGCCCGCATCAGGCTCCCTGCTCAGTGGGGAGTCTGCTTTCTCCTCTCTCTCTGCCTGCCTCTCTGCCTACTTGTGATCTGATCTCTCTCTGTGTGTCAAATAAATAAATAAAATCTTTAAAAAAATATTTTAAAAAAATATATGACATTAAAAAGGAAGAGTAATCACATAGACCTCACAGCATGGTCCGGAATGATAAGTTATAACAAACCGCAGCTATTTGCTGGGTTTAAACCAACTAGGGTGCAAGTTCAGCTGCACCCAGCAAGCATGAAGATGTGTGCCATCTGTGATGAGGAGCTTGAACCACTGAGCCTGAGACTGAGCCTCCTGTCACCCATCCGCTTGCTCGGGTAGATTTGGCAAGGCTCCAGGGGAGGAAGTGGGGAGAGGAAAGAAAATATCCAGTTTTTGTTCTCAAGTCTCCTGAAAGGATAAGACTTGTCTGGACTTGTTTTAAAAGTTTTGGAGAAATGCCTCACACATGAAAAATGAAGACGTTCTTGTTATAGAAGCGGGATCTTAATCTCAGTCATTCCCGGGGTCGTGGGCAAGAGGGGACAAGGAGACACCTTTGGTGAAGGTGTCTATACACACAAACACGAAAGGACATGTGGCTAGAAAGGTCCCTGGGGACTTAGCTCTTGTTCCCTAAAGCTGGACACCTGCCTCCTCTTCATGCCCGGGGGCCTCATGTGCAGGTGTGCACTTGGCAGGCATATTGTCCACGTGGTTTTGAAGTCAACGGTTGTCGAATGAGGTAATCCAGGTGACGGGCCCTGAACTGTGCATTTTGCTGACACTGTCTGGCCTAGTCCTCCTAGCTCCCAGGGACTCTTCAGCCCTAGTTTGTAGAGGAGACCCTGAGACCCACAAAAGTTTTAAAAATTTGTCCAAAGTCACAGACCTTCTCTATTCATCTCCTAGAACTTAAGTGCCACCCCAACTTCCTCCATGCTATCAGCAGTGTTGTTTATTTTATGCTTTCCAAAATTGTCTGTACTATGCATAATGTGTACAGAAATCTTCCTGTATACCATTCGCTCAAAATTCAACAAGCCATTCCTGAGAATTATTAGGTGCTAGGTTTGTGCTAAATGGAGATGAAAACATATTGCCTCTGCACCGAGATAGCTCATTGCACTCATTCATTCATTCATTCACTCACTCGTCTATCCAGCAGACTTTTCCTAAGCACTTCCCAGGAACTGTACTAGCTGCTGGAAATAAGAAACCAAAAGGATATGTGTTTGGTGAGCATACTGATAACAACAAGGCTGATAATAAGGGCTGACATTTATTGAGCACCGACTGTGTGCCCCGTACTGTTCTGAGCCCTCTGTTTTCATTCACAGAATCAATCCTCATGACGAGTCTGTGAGGCGGGTACTAGATCATCATCATCTTCATTTTACAGGTGAGGAAACAGACAGAGAGATTTAAGAAACTCAGTCTTGCTGGAGTCAAGATTCAGACAGTTTAAATACTGGACAGACTTGCGGGAAGAAAATGCAACAAAAAAGGTTGGTAATGCAGTGAAATTCCTGAGAATTGAGGTCAGTCCGTGCTCTCTGAGGCCAAAGGGAATCAGTCACCAAATATACCTGTCCCTAGGTTCAGGATCACTGCCTGATCCTCATAGGGGGCCCGTGGCTCCTGGCAAAGGTAGGAGAGTTGTCAGAGTACAGTGAGCTGGGTACTTAAGAGGCAGAAATGAAATTATTACACTGTCTTTCAGTTTCATTTCAGAAATCTGGGGCTGTTTCTGCAATGACTAAAATCGGGGTTACATGGAAGAGTGACTTTGGCTGTGTTTGGAGGGTCAGCTCAACCTAGTAAGAATTCTGAGATGGTTATTTCCCTAATGAGATTCAAATGTAAGGTTTCTGTGTGTGTAGTGCTCATTCACTCATTCCATAGATATTTATTAAACAGCTACCATGTGCCTAGACCTTGTTTTAGGCCTTCATTCAGTGAACAAAACAGGAAAAATACCCTCGCTGTCATGGAGTTTACATCCTGGTGGGTGTGATAGGCCACAAATAGTCTAAGATAAGACCTATGAGAAAGTATCCTGGGTAAGGGATTGGGAGGGGAGTTGGGAACCTTGGAGCTTGGATTTAAGTAGAGTGGCCAAGGGGACCTCATGGAGTCGGTAATGCTTCAACAAAGCCCTGAAGGAGGTAGAAATAGTCAGGGACAAGGTCCAAGGTAGAAGGTCCCCCATGTGCTTAGGGAAGGGCCAGGAGGCCAGTAGGGCTGGAGAGGAGTAGGTGAAGTCAGGCAGAAAAAGCCTGATAAGAGTCTTATAGACAATGGTGATGACTTTGGCTTTTCCTTTGAGTGAAATGGGGGCGGGGGCGTGTAATAAAGGAATTAAGAAAGAGTTTGAAAGAGTTTGATTCTGGCTATGTTTTGAAGCTAACATATGTTCCAATAGTTGGTAGGTTGGATATCAGAGAATGAAGGTGTCAGAGCCCATGGTCTTTGGCTGGAGCACCTGGAAGGATGGAGATGCTTCTCCTGTGATGGAAAGGCTTCCTGGGGAATTGTTTGGGGTGAAACCAGGCATTCTTTCCTGACCTGCTAACTGAAGGGAGGCCGTTAGACAAGAGATCGGCTGTTGCTCAGAAGAGAGGTCTGGACAAGGGCTACACATTGACATTTAGGGGCGACGGAAGGCAAGATGAGACTGGAGGAAATCACCAGGCAGTGAGACAAAGAAGAGGGAGACCGAGAACCGAGCTCTGGCTGTCAGTGTGAAGACGTAGGGAAAGGCTGTCCAGGAGATGGAAGGAGCCGCCGTGGGGGGAGGCTGAGCGTGGGGTCCTGAAGGCAAGCAGAGCACGTGTGTCTGGATGAGTGGCCTGTCAGCTTGTCCAGGCATGGGCACGTGCCAAGTGAAAGTCGTGTCTGTGTGCCTTATTTAGGGTCTAGGAGTCAGAAGTTAGTCAGAGAAAGCAGTTCTAAGGGAGAGAACTGGCTTCTCTCATCCTGCCATGAGGAGAAAAAAAAGACAGTTTTAGCGATTTGCATAATAGGCCCTATGATAAGGACAGTGTGGGTTCGGTGATGAATGGAGGAGATGTTAGCACCATCAATTACTCATTAAGCCACTTCTTCATTTGCTGTGTACATGTGGTTTCTAACTAGGCTGGAATTTAGTTAACAAAACAATCATGGTCTCCATTTCTCCAAAACTCTTGAATCTAAAGATCATTTTTGAAGTGTTAGGTCATGCTATAATACACTCCTAGAGGTGTCTTATTTTCATTTTCTTAATTCTCTAGGAAGAAAAAAATATATATATATATATATGGGGCCTCAATAAACACATCTGAAATTAAAACCAAAGTTCACCATCTTCTGTGTCCAAAATGCATTTTCCAGCCATCTGCGGTCCTTAGTGCCTCCGAGCTATTCTGGCAGTATTCGTGACTTAAAATGGTTCATCCCTTAAATGGCTTAAACAGCCTTTCGTACATCCTGCCCAGGCTCTCTGGTTCGGACTGGCTCCTGAAGCAGCTGGGTTTGCCTACATCACAGCGTGCACTGAAGGCAAAGGGAAACGGAGTCTGAGTTCTGGGGAAACACGGCAGGAGACACGAAGGCACCTGAAACCTTAATTCTTCAGGGCCCCCCAAGGTCAGGGAACGGAGCAGAGCCCGAGTCAAGCCCAGGGAGGTGTCCTGAGGAGACTCAGGCTTTGGAGGCTCTCCCTCTCCCTAGGCCCGTGGCTAGGAAAGGGGCGGGTACCGGCTCAGTGCACTCCTCCACTTCGTATTTCTTTACTGAGTGACTCCCGCATCTCACACCCTTTGTTTCCTGATGCATTAACAATGTATTTATTTCACCACATTGGAGAAACCAGACATGGCCTCAGAATGAGAAGTCCGGAGGGAGCTGGTGGTTTAAGGTGGGGGAGACAGCACCAGCTGTTGAGTGGGGCTAGCTTGGCCTGAGATTCTGACCCCGGCCAATGCTACTTTGAGGCATTGCTTGCCCTCCTTCAGTCTTGGCCGTCTCTTCCAAAGGAGCCATCGTGATCTGTTCCTTGAGGAGCTGCCGCAAAGATCATTGCTATTATGTGGACAACAGGCGCTGCTCACCCAGCAGGGACCCAGTCTGTTGTAATGTTTATCATTCCTCTGTTTGTTTAGAAAGGTGTGGGGGAAGTGTGTAGTGGAAATGAGCCTGAGAAACTGAAGAATTCTTGCTCTAGAAGAGAGGTGGCCAGTGTTCTGCGTGGAGGCTGTTGTTCACCACATTCGGCCTTGGGCTGGGCTGACATTAATAACCAATCACTGCCTCCTTCCACCCGAGCCAGGAGACAGCCTTGGAGCTATGGATCGGGGTCAAAACCAATGAACGGATGCTGGCTTGTGCGATGTACTCTGTCTACCACAGTCATCGAGCGTGGGAACCCAAGAGAGGCATTTTGAGAGCTTGTGTGTTCACACCTTCTTGAGTGAGTAGAGGCTCTGACTCAGAGAGAGCCTCTTACAGCGAAAATCAAGAAGAGTCTCTCAACCTTACGGGCAACTTATAGCCTTAGAAGGGTCCCCTTCGCTGGGAACACATTTCGATGGAAGGTCAAATGTCTCTTGATTCTCTCCTCAGTGATTGTAAATAGGCCTTCTCCACTGTCCATGCCCCCGGAAGGGGTCGACGCAGCTGTGGGCAGCCCAGTTTGCTGAAATCTTATGGTTTTGCGGGCACGTTCAATCTCTCTTGTGGTCTGGAACTTCCTGGAAGGGAGATAGGGGGAGGCAGGAGCCGCGTTCCCTCCCTCCATCGCCTGAAGTCCACACGCTNTGGGCCCCCCCCCCCCCCCCCCCGGAGCCCTGGGGCCCATTAGAGCCAGCAGCGAGGAAATGGGAAGTGCATTTTCTCCCCCTTCCAAAGGGGAAGCCGACAGTTTAAAGGCTCACTTGAGATTCCCATAGACTGTCTTAGCACCAGCGATACACACAGAGAGCACTGAAAGTAGACCATTCATGATAAACACTTGCAACCTGACAGGGGAAACCAGTGGAGGTGAGAGTCAGGGGATTCTTGGTTTCAGATTACTAATCTGGCCTGATCTGGGCTCTTTCCGCTGCCTGTCTGACAAAGCCAGGATGCTGCCCGAACTGGTAGTGCCTGCTGGGGAGAGCTGCTGTGGGGCGAATTTGCCGATGACTCATCCCACCTTAGGTCCTTTGAAAATGATGCTTCCTGATACGTGACCTCTTCCCTGCAATGCTTCTCCTCAAAGACCCAGGACAGAAAACCCGTGAGTGAAGCCTGCTGCTTCCGACCCTGGGCGGATCTTTCCGAAGCCCAGCGTCACTGTCACGTCAGCAAGCATCCCCTATACCAAAGCATTATGCATTTGATGAGACAGACTCAGGAAAGCAGCAAACCCAGGAATGAGCAGCCAGGTCCCGGCACAGAAAATACCAACACACTAGTTTCTTGTAATCAAAACCAGCCTCCGAAGCCTTATCATGAGAAGGCAGAGAAAATAGAACCCTCAAGAATCACGTGGGGCGCTCACGTCCATCCTGATTCAATAAAACCGAGGAGATAAAACTTTAATGAGTCAATTAAGCAAGAATGAGATTAGATAAAATTGTCATAGATTCATTGACTAATCATGGAAAATAAGTAATTTCCATGAAAAGAGCAAGCACGTTTCAGGCACAGATAAGATACCAACGATGGGATGATACCACAGACGCTGTAAGCTAGTTTTTTCCTAGCATTCTGGACGTCTTACTTTCATGTAACTAAAAATAAGCCCCTGCTCTGTACCAAGAACCCTGTGCCGCTTTTTCCATATAGTGGCTCATTTACTCCCAATTAGAATCGTCCACAAGATGTATTATGTCCCCCCCCCCTTTTAGATGGCAGAGCAGGCTCCAAAAAGTTCAGTAGCTATGGCGGGGCACCCAGTAGGGAATGGTGCTCAACTGGGGAAGCCAAGTTCTCCTGAAGCCAAAGTCGAGGCCCTTCCCTGGCTCACCACACAGCTTCCCACGGTCAGCAGATGCAGCGGGGGGCAAATTCCGTCAGCTGCTGTCAGTGCCCTTGGGCTTCCCTTTACATAGCCTCCTCTTTCTCCAGATCAGTGTTTCTCCCTCTTAGGAAGGGGTCATCATCGCCATCACCTGGACAACCGCTCAAAGCCCTGATCCCTGGGCCCCACCTGCAGAGTCTCTGATTCCTAAGGTGTGGGTTGAAAACTTGAGAATGTGCCTTCCTACCAGGTTCTCAGATGATGCTGGTGCTATGGCCCTGGGAGACCACACCTGAGGCCCGAGAAGGCCAGCTTAGGATACACCCGCCTTTCTCTCTTGCAGCGCAGAGCTGGGACTGCAGAGAGGCGATCTCAACAGACTCTAATAAGTAAGCAAAGAACAAACACACAGACAAACACGGTTGTGTTTAACTATCGGCAGTCGAGGTTTTGTCTGCTGCAAAAGACAGTTTTTCAGCTCTTGTCCTGGTTCAATAGGTCCAATAGTAACCACACTGTTTTCCTACGTTTCCACAGTGTAACTCCCCTCTGAGTTCGGGCACATGGATAACACCCGGTTCTGTTTTGGACTCGACCTCTTTGAGAGTGAACGTTTCCTGAGTTTTCACAGTCAGCTTGGGCTTCTGTTGGAAACTTATTCATGGAGAGGCTGCTGGGGCGCTGCCTGTAGGCGGAGGGAGGCTTCCAGGCCCGGCTGCCAGGGTGTGAGGCCCGGGGGCCAGGAACGCTGTTCCACTGCCAGGAGGTCAAAACCTCTCCTAAGCCTGCTGTGCCCTGCATCTCTGCTTTCCGTTCCCTCCCCTCGCCCCCATTCCTTTCAAAGTTACTCTCATCCTCCAACTCGCCTGTCCAGGGGAGATAGCCGATGAGCCACCTGTGTGATTCAATTTTTCTGATAGTCACATTAAAAATATTTTATCCCCCCTTTTCTCCCCACTAAGTCTTTGAAACCCGGTGTTAACACTGATGGCTCGTCTCAGTTCAGACCACCCAGTTCGTGAGCTCCAAGGCCAGGGTGCGGCTCGGGGCTGCCGTACCAGACAGTGTGGCTCTTCTGCATTTGGACCCTTGTGATGCCTGAACCTAGGAAGAACCACTTTGCGAAAGGTGGGAATATCCAAATATTCATACCTAAGCAGTGGTTTATGTGTGTTAAATGTACAGGTGCAAGTAGCCCGAACATGGCTGCGCCTCAGAATTGACTGGGGCACCTGTTAAAAGTAGGACAGCCAGAGGGTGCCTGGGTGGCTCAGTGGGTTAAAGCCTCTGCCTTCGGCTCAGGTCATGATCTCAGGGTCCTGGGATCGAGGCCCGCATCGGGCTCCCTCCTCGGTGGGGAGCCTGCTTCCTCCTCTCTCTCTGCCTGCCTCTCTGCCTCCTTGTGATCTCTCTCTCTCTGGCAAATAAATAAATAATATCTTAAAAAAAAAAAGGACAGCCAGTGCCTAACCCCAGATCTGCTTCATTAGAACGGGGGGGGGGAGGGAGAGGGATGTATTTTTAATGAGCTCCTTGGGTAATTTTGCAGCATCCAGCCCAGGACTTTCCACAGAGGGACATTTCCAAGTCATCACACAGAGAAGTATGAAACCCCATCCAGGGGCCTCAGGCCAGAGCACCCAGCTCCTCACTCTCTCAACAGTGTATTTTACTTGTACCTGAAACCTGATTTGCATGGGGATATATTCTTAACAGATAGACATTTTGATCATTTGTCAGAATTAGATTATCATCCAATTTGTAGACAAAGGCTGTTCCTGTAGCTTTCTTTCCTTGCTTTTGGGATTAATTTAGGGAGCCCTGTTTGTAGGGATTTGTAGGCAGGTGCTTCCACCTAGTGGTGAAAGATGCTATTGCTACAAGTTGAGCTAGACGTGGGCTTGCCCTCTGCTGGTAAGACGGTGTTAATGCACAGGGTTCTGTTGGTGGGAGCCTCTGGACTCTGGCTGCTGCTGACGTTGGAAAGCGATGGTTCTCAGATGTGATTCCTAGATCAGCAGCGAAGGCATCCCCTGGATACTTGTTATAAATGCAGATCCTTGGGCCCTCATCCAGATCTGCTGAATTTTAGAAACTCTGAGGGTGGAGCCAATAATCTGCTGTTAACAAGCCCCCAGGTGATTCTAATGCATGTTCAAGTATGAGAACCAGGGTCGCAGTCTAAAATAATAGTTCTTGGGCACCTGGGTGGCTCAGTTGTTAAGTGATTGCCTTCAGTTCAGGTCATGATCCTGGAGACAGGAGATCGAGTCCCGCATCAGGCTCCCAGCTCCACAGGGAGTCTGCTTCTCTCTCTGACCTTCTCCCCTCTCATGCTCTCTCTCCCTCCCTTTCTCTCAAATAAATAAAATCTTAAAAGAACAAAAAGACTGTTTAAAAAACAAATAAAATAATAGTTCTTGATCTTTTAGAGGCAGGGGCAGTTGCCCCAGGGAAAAGGCACAAGTGCAGGTACACGCAGACTTTTGCAACCTCTTGAGGAGATTCATAGGCCGCAGGAAATTGTTCCAAACCTTATGGAGGTGGGGATATGAGGCAGGGAATGCGTTAGAGATCCATCCTTCTCAGAAGACACACCTAGCTTTGTGATTAGGAAAAGGTGCCTTTACTCAAGTAAAATCATGTTTTTTTAATGACCGTATTTTAAATTTTTCAATAATAAAAATTATTTCAACAATATTATAATAAATGTAAAGTTTATATCTGTTCTGTATAAATTACACAAATCAGATTGTAGCTGATCCAATCATAGGACACCTGAAATTTTCATGAGCACAATTAGGAATTCAATATCACTAAAATGTTAATATTTTGTTTTAAAGTAGTTATTTGTCTTGCTTTCACAGAAATAGTATCTTTTGGCAGTTTTTTTTTAAGATTTTATTTATTTCACAGAGGGAGAGAGATCACAAGGAGGCAGAGAGGCAGGCAGAGAGAGAGGGGGGGAAGCAGGCTCCCCGCTGAGCAGGGAGCCCGATGCAGGCCTCTATCCCAGGACCCTGAGATCATGACCTGAGTCGAAAGCAGAGGCTTTAACCCACTGAGCCACCCAGGCGCCCATCTTTTGGCAGTTTCAATGCTTACTTGCTCCAATATCTCATTTTCTCTAGAGGTAAGTGCTATTTTTGACAGTCTTCCTCTAATATTATAATCCTCAGACATAACATAAACTTAGGTTTTTCAAATAAAGATTGCATTTTGAGGGGCACGTAGGTGGCTCAGTTGGTTAAGTGTCCGACTCTTGATTTAGGCTCAGGTCATGATCTCAGGGTTGTGGGATTGAGCACACATGGGGCTCAGTGCTGGGCATGGAGCCTGCTTGAGATTCTCTCTCTCCTTCGGCCTCTGCCCCACCCCCTAGCTCACCCTCTCTAAACAACAACAACAAAATCTATATTCCCCACTGGCCAAGTTAACTATATCCTGAAAGTTACAAAAGTATTTGGAAATTCCTGGTGAATTATTGCCGTAAATATTCTCTATCAGAAGACACACATATTAGAATTTAGAAAGCAATTTCAAGTTTTCAGTTCCTCATACATGGTGACCCGTCAATATCATATCTCTTTCTCTGTTTATAAGTCAATTTCAATAGCAAATTTCACGTTCTAAAGCAGTGGTACATAATTAAAATGGCTTATCTCTTATCTTAATCTTTCCAATTATATGTCATTCAGAAAACTGGAATGTCTGTGATATTCTTTCAGTCTTGTAAACCTTTCTTTCTTTCTTTTCAGATTTATTTATTTTAGAAGGGAGAGAGGCTGAGGGAGTCGGAGAGTCTTAAGTAGACTCCACATTGAGCAAGAGGCCCAAAGTGGGGCTTAATGTCCTGAACCTGAGATCATGACCTGAGCTGAAACCAAGAATCTGACGTTTAACTGAGTGCACCATCCAGGAGCCCCTGTGTTTCTTTTAATAATGAAATTACTGGGGGCACCTGGGTGGTTCAGTCAGTTAAGTATCCGCCTTCAGCTCAGGTCATGATCTCGGGGTCTTAAGATCGAGCCCCACATCAGGCTTCCTGCTCAGTGGGGAGTCTGCTTCTCTCTCTTCCTCTGTGTTCTCGCTTTCTCTCTCAAGAAAATAAATTTTCAAAAAATAATGAATTACTGTATCTAACGTAGAAAAAAGAAATTGACTTTAATATCTAGTTGGAGGTCATGGAAGGCCTGATCATGAAACTTTCAAAGAGCATCCTCCTATTTGTCTTATCTGTTTATTTATGGTGGAGACGTTGGGGTCAAAATCAAGAGATTCTGTAATTTATTTAGCATTGGTAACAGATGATTGACAAACTTAATCACTCTTTGTCTTCAAAGAGTTTTTTAATTTCTTTGGTGCTGTCAAGGTCATTATGCACATCGAATTTGGTTCCTGCATCATTTGGTTTATGTCATTAATGTTACTTCATCTATCATCTAAAATTATTACCAAATAAGTAAAGCTTCAAGTTGGTATTTTTTTCAGAAGTGTACCTTTGGCTTGCATTCTAAGGTCTTTATCAATAAAATCATCAATTTTTCAGTGATTATTGCACACTGGTCTTTTAAGTCAATCTTTCCTTTTGGGCTTTGAAATTGGCCTCAAATTTAGGTTTGTTAAACAAGTTTTTTTAATGCAACTCTGAATTTCATGTAGCTCTAAAGGTCTCAGGCAATATTTTAAAGACCCAAGTGTCAAAAGAGATTTTTGCTGTATTATTCACTAGTGTACACAGAATAAGAAATACGGAATATCCTTGAAGTATTTAGAAGGTTTTCTGTTGGGATTCATTATGTTTCCTACATATATTTGCAGCTTTATATATTCCTGGATTTTCAAATTACATTTGTTTAGATGTAGTTTTTTTAATAAGTGGTCTCCTGAATCCATGCAATATTTTTTCGTCTATTAGACAACATTTGAAAGATCAAATGTGCAAAGAGGAGAATAGTTACATTCGAGAAATGAGGAACCTGACAATAATTATTAACTGTTCTATAAGGTTTGTATCGGGACTTGTACCCAATAGAACTGGATATTTTGTAAACATTTCTTCTCTTATTTAAAATGATTTAATTCATCACATGTTATTTTTTTTCATTCTTCAATTCTGTTTTTTCCCCTAAGTGAAATGAAGTGTTATTTGGAGTTGATGTTTCCATTCTACATAAATGCGCTACCATAATATAATCAATATTTGCTTGGTTTCTGCCAAATGAAGACAATGCACGTTAGCACAGTCATACGGATTGTGGATGATTCCCTGATGGTTAGATCATGCTTCAAGGGCCATCGTGCCTCTTACGGGTTCAGCAGAAGCTCACGGGTATATTTGCTTATTTTTCTATGTTATTGTTCTGTGGCATTGACAGTTCTGTATTTTCAAGTAAGGTTCCACTTTCAAACCCACAGTCCTACCATGGGTGTGCATCTGCCTCTGATCATGTTTACGAGAATCTTCGCTCCCTTCTGCAGGCTGCACGCATTGTCATGCTTCAGTTTTTCCTTCATCCACAAAGAGTTTGTAATAAGGATAAAAGAGACTCTTCCAAGGTAGAGTAAAATGACAGGCGTCTGGCAGTTTTTTTCTCCATTTGGAGAAATTCGAGTGTAATAATTTTCTCCAAACTTCCTACCTCTATTGTCCTTAGAAAGTGGAAATCCCTTTTCAGAGGTGGATGATTTTCAACAAGAGTGTCCTGTTGTATTATAAAACTCAAATGATATGGTCATGAGCCCAGATTAAAGAAAGAGTATCCAGGAAAATGGTGTCACGGGCGTGTTAGGTCTTCCTGCCTTTCTTATTTGTCTTCAGTCTGACTGACATAGAGGTAGAGGGCGCGTCTGTGCACGACTTCTGCCTGCCACGCTCCGCTTAATCAAGGTTCCTTTTCTTCCCCTCTGGCACTTCTTGTATTTGCTTCAAAAATATATTCAAGTATCCAAATAATTTTCCTTCTTTTTCTTCCTTGATAGTTTTCACTTTCTGTTTTCAAATCCCGATTCTGAAAACTTTAAAAATAAAAGCATCTAGGGAAAAACAATGTACCTAGCAGCTTAGTGTTTTATCTTGGTATTTGTAGTATCTTTATATATCCATATATTAATAAAAGTTAATATTTGTACTAATGGGGGCTCCTGGGTGGCTCAGTCCATTAAGCATTTGCCTTCAGCTCAGGTCACCATCCCAGGTTCCTGGGATCGAGCCCTGCATTGGGCTCCCTGCTGGGCAAGAAGCCTGCTTCTCCCTCTCCCACTCCCCCTGCTTGTGTTCCCTCTCTCGTTGTCTGTCAAATAAATAAATAAAATCTTAAAAAAAAACTTGTACTGATGAAATTTCTATAACAAAAATCACTGTCTCATAACTTGTGGATTATTATACAATAATCTCTAGAAAATATCTTGGGGACACAGTGAATTATTCATGGGGAATTATTATTATTCTTTGATTTACCCCACAACAAAAGTACTCTAATTTTAGCTGAAAGCTCATTAATGCCACAAGTAGAATAACAAATATCATGTGACCTAAGTGGTAAGATGGAGAGTAAATTTAGCAGGGCTCTACAACTAAAGAGCTTTCAAAAAAAAAAAAATTAACTTGCCACCAATCACTGTTGTCCGTTAGCTCCTTGTTTGGAAGCACAAGTAAAATAATGCCTGATAAAAATAAGACGATGTTAGAACAGCAAGGTCCTTGAGTGATGAAAGTCATCATGTGTACGCTGAAGCAGAACAATATGAAGGAATGCTGGCAGAACCAGACACAGGTCAGGCCCCTGCTTCCCAGCAAACCATCCGGAGCCTCGCCTGGCTTCGCAGGGGTGCCTTGGCTTTCAGGGTATTGGCGGGAACCTGGCTGCATGGTTTACAAACCTTCCGGAATTTTTCACTTGGCTCCTGAGCCCCTGGGAAGCAGGGGTGGGGGTGGTCTACGGCACTGGGGGCAGAGGAGGAGCATGAGATGGAGATGGGACCGGATATTGATTTCGCCATTTTCTGATTTTTCTCAAAGCTTGAAGCTGTCCGAGTCTCCTTGCTCATGACTGATGGCCACAGTCGCCCGGAGCAGCAGGGCTGACAAAGCCCACGAGGCAAGCGCTTGACTTACACAGGAAGGAGGAGACCAGACCCGGATCAGAGGGAGGTACGTTCTAAAGATTCCTTGGAGATTCTCAGAGCTAATTTGAGGTTCTGACCATGAGATAAACACTGTTAGGGGATATTTTTTAAAAACCAAAAGAAAAAGGATGCTTCTGAAAATATCTTTTCTTTTTCTCTTCCTGAGCAAACCAAGTCCACATCCAGCTTCTCCTGACCTCCTGGAATCCGGTCCACCACACTCTGAGTTTTGTCTCAGGCCTCCTAAAAGTTGTGACTCAGCCCAAGCAGTGACACAGGCCTGAGGAGGCAAGCTTCTTTCTCTGCCCTCCACTTGCCGTCAGGTGAGACTCATCCTGCCCCAGTCAGGTCTTCAGCCCTTCGCCTTGGCCATCATGGGACTTCCGAATATTCTATTCATACATAGTAACCAAGAGCAGGGGGTTTTCCTACTAAGTCTGATTGAGTGTGCCTACCAATGAAATAACTGAAGAAAGCATATGTATATGTTTTGCTGTGACCAAAGAACTTGATCACTGTCCCTTTTTGCCCATAGCTTTCTGTGAGAGAAAAGGGGAAAGGGCAGGCGGAAGTGGGCATACATTCATGCATCGATGTGTCTGCAACTTGGACAAGGAAACCATGTGAGGGTAATGGAAAGTACCACCTAAAATGTGGTGGTGGGGCGTTGTTTATGGATTTCAATTGGCCATGAGTGCTGCTTGTACAGAATCCAAGTCTTAAAGGTACAATTTCTCACCTTCCCTCATCTCAGAAAGCTCAGAATCACTGCTGGCATTCTAGCTACAAAACAGATTAGGACCTGAAATGACAGTGGGGGGAGGGGGAGGGTCTCACAGTCCATCTGGACAAAGAAGAGGCTTGCCCTCCCTGCCTCCTCTTTTCCAGGATCGTGATTTTCCCACCATCAAATGAGTCTTAGCAACATGTTCAAGCTGTTCTTCTACAGACATTGGGAGAATGGGGGGATCAGTTAAATATATGAGTTAGGGGACACCTGGGTGGCTCGGTCGGTTAGGCGGCTGCCTTTGGCTCAGGTCATGATCTCAGGGTCGTGGCATCGAGTCCCGCATCGGGCTTCCTGCTCTGCGGAGAGCCTGCTTCTCCCTCTCCCTCTGCCTGCCGCTCTGCCTGCTTGTGCTTTCTATCTCTCTGTCAAATAAATAAATAAAATCTTAAAAAAATATATATATGAGTTAGGCCAGGCTATGCTGAGTAACCAGAAAATCCTCAGATCTCAGTTACTTAACACAGAAACGATATATTTCTTAGTAACCTAAAATCTAGTGGACTCAGACAGCCCTCTTGCATTTTGTAAGTTAATTTCCTGGGGCACGTGTCCTATAAAGTCACCATGACAGGAGGATTAAGAGAGAGAGAGGATCCCATGGAATATTTCTAAGGGTCTGGCCGGAACTTCTCTGCTCATCTTCTGTGACGTAGTCACCTGGCCCGAATCTAACTGCAAGAGACATAGAGGCAAGTCATATGAGCAATACTTGTACAAAACTACACATCTGGGATGCATTTGGGATGATGTAAGTAATTTCTGAGGTTCGTCAAGTCCAAGGAGGACACTTCCATATAGGTCTCTGCAAGGCCAAGGCCATTGTCAGCTGCCAACCCTCCCTTGACCCTAAAAATATGCAGTACATTCAGAAGCTTTTGGGGGTATTGCTGGTGTTCATTCCCCAGGTCCCTGCATGAAAACATCATATCTAATCTGTATTTTCAAACTTTGTTTTACAATAGCTGCTGATGCTCAGAACTCTTGCGAGGCCTGAAACCAAGGTTACAAGTCACAGAATCTCGCTTCCTTGGGCTTGCGAACTCCTCGGCGGCCCTCCATGCTGCCAAAGCAATGTGGTAGGAGCATCTCACAATTGCTGTGTGCCCGGGTACCCAGGACCTAATGAGGTAAACACAAAAACTAATGGCCAGAAAGAGCCGCAAGAATGGCTAAAGGTAAAAAGACTGACAATACCAAGTGTTAAGTAGGATGTGGGAAACTAGAACCATTAAACATTACTGATGGGGGTGTAAAATGGTGCAGCCTTTTTATTTTTTATTTTTACTTTTTTAAAAAAGATTTATTTATTTTACACACAGAGAGAGAGATTACAAGTAGGAAGAAAGGCAGGCAGAGAGAGAAGGGGAAGCAGACTCCCTGCAGAGCAGAGAGCCCAATGTGGCCTCGATCCCAGGACCCTGAGATCATGACCTGAGCTGAAGGCAGAGTCTTTAACCCACTGAGCCACCCAGGCGCCCTGGTGCAGCCTTTTTAAAAAGTCTGGCAGGGGCGGCTGTGTGGCTCAGTCTGTTGAGCAGCTGCCCCTTGATTTTCGCTCAGGTTGTGATCTCAGGGTTGTGAGATCCAGCCCCAAGTCCAGTTCCTCCGGACAGAGTCTGCTTGGGATTCTCAACAAACAAACAAAGTCTTTAAAAACAACCTGCCAGCACTCCTAAAGTTAACCAGATGTTTACCATTTGCCCCAACAACTCCACTACTTATGTACTTACCAAAGAAAAATACAGACCCATGTTCATAAAAACGTGTATAATATAATTCATGGCAGTTTTATTCATATAATTTCAAAACTGGAAAACAGCTCAGGTGTCCAACCAGGAATGCATGGATCGATAAGCAAATCGTGGTGTCTGCATACCATGGACAACTACCCATAGAAAGGAGCAAGCTATGAAAACACACAACGACATGGACGAATTTCAAAACTTAAGAAGTCTGGTTCCATGGTTCCATTCATAGGACATTCTGCAATAGGAAAGGTTAGGAACGGAAAACTGAAGGGTTCCCTGGGCTGGGCAGTGGGGGCGGGGAGGGGGGAGACAAAGGGCCGAGCGGTACAGGGAACGTTTAGGACGTGGGGACTGTTCTACGTCCTGACTGTGAGGGTGATTTAGCGACTCTCTATCATTGCCGAATTTATCACACTGTACACTTGAAACTGACGAATTTTATTCTGTGTAAGTAACACCGTAAACAGCAAGAAAAGCGGGGTGGAGGATATGGGGACAGCCGGCAAAAATTCGGACCAAAATCAAACTAACAAACCAAAGAGGCCCCCACAGTCGGGGGCGCGCATTCCCACCAGCCGAGCGGCGGGACCCGGGTCTCCTGCAGTCCGGGCCTCCGCGGAGTGTGGGCGCGCTCAGCACCCGCGCCGCGCGCGCGCGTCTGCCCAAGCGGCTGGACAGCAGCGCCCTCCTGTGGCCGAAGCGGGTGCTTGCGTTCGCGGCCGAGCGCGCGGCGGCGACCGGCCTCCCTGCAGTTTCTTGGGAGCCGCAGCCCGCGCCGCACCGACCGGGAAGCAGGGGCTCAAGTCAAGCGGTGGGGAGAGAGGGCGCTTTTGCCGCGTGTTTGGGGGAGAGGAAGCCTCCCGCCTCCTGGCTCCCACTTGGGTGCCTTGCTGGGTGCTGCAGCCTGCGCTCAGATGCCAAGTACCGCTGCCGGTGGCGCAGGTGCATCGCAGAGGCGCTCCCTCCTGGTCCCCGCCGGGGAATCGGAGCCTGAAACTAAAGTGAGCGGCGACCAGTCTTCTGCTCGGGCTTGTTTGGTTTGTCCTTCCCCAACTCTCCCTCCCCGGACTCGCCCCCCATCCGGCAGCCTCTCCGACTCCCGGTGGTCGCAGCACCGCCGTCCGTTCCTTCCCCACTCTGAAGCCAGCGACCGTTTGTTTCCCTTCTCTCGCTCAGGAGAGGACGGCAGGTGTTCTGTCCCGCCGTCCCAGGCAGGCTTGGAGATTCCCGTCCCCACCAAGGCGGGCGAGGCAGCTCCGCGGTCCCCCAAGATGAGAAATGAGCCCGCTTACCGTCGTGCCTGCTTTTCCTGTGGATTCACCCCACGTCCCACCAGGGGCACCATCTGGGAAAAACTTGACCATGGAGATGGTTTGAGCCCGGGGTGTCCTGCTTGGTTCCAGTCCTCGAAAGGGGATGCGTTCCATAGAGACATTCTGCCAGTGCCCAGCCTCGGCAGTCTCTTGCTAATTTGGGTTTGTAAAAGTTATGTTGGGGAGCCTGGGTGACTCAGTTGGTTAAGCTGGGACTCTTGGTTTCCGCTCAGGTCATGATCTCATGGGTTCTGAGATGGAGCCCCACACCCCCCCCCCTTTTTAGGGAATCCATGCTCAGCGGGGAGTCAGCTTGAAATTTCTCTCCTTCTGCCCCCACCTGATGCAAGACCAACAGAATCAGAAATGCCTGGCTCCTGCTTGTTGGCGAGTGTTTGCCCAAGCCCTTTTTTCTTGGCCTTGAGAAACCCCTGGTTAGGGGGTAGTGGGGAGGATTTGCTCTATTCCTTATTCTGCTGTTTGGGTGTGCCATAATTTATTTAGTAATTGAAAAAGGAAATATTTTGAATTGTGTTTTAGATAATAGATCTGATATTAACACCACTTAAAGATTGTTTTACTTCCATAAACCAGTGAAAAGAGAAAGCCAAAATAAAGATACATGCTTAACTCCAAAAGAAACTTCACAGTTTTCATACGGTTTTGTTTATTAGTACAAGACCCAGGAGGTCATAGTTAGTGGTTCAGTGTCTCAGGTTGATAAGCAGCTAAATCTGTTATGCAAACATGATTGGCAAGAAAACAAACACAATTCTCTAAAACAAGCACTATGGTCAGTTTCCAATAACAAATACACGGTTTTACAGTTACAGGTCAGCAGTCTTGATAGATAACTATGAAAACAAACTAAATATTAGGAAAGATTGTTGCTCTTTTAGTAAACTGACAGAAACTCTGCTTCAACAGCATGATATACGGGATAAGTATAAACTTATTTGAATGTTACAGTAATTAGTTGCTAAATATTTTCTAACTTTCCCTTCTTACATTTTTCAGCAACTGATCACAGCTAACCGGGTGCCTCACTTATCAAAAGTGCTCTATCAGGAACATCTTCATTTAAAGTTTTCATAATACCATTGAAACTTGTGGGCCATAGTTTCAAACCAAGTTTTAACCAAGATTGAATCAAAGTATTTGGACTTTATTTTCTACTTCCCTCGAACTAACGGGCACCTGGACGGCTTCGGTCGTTAGCCTAACTGAACGGTGCTAACTCCCTACACGTGTGCGACTATTGTGATGGCTGGATCCTTCGAGGTAGGACTGTGGAAAGAGCATGTGTATTTTACATTTGATAGAGTATTGCCAAATTAATAATTTAAAGAGGCTGTTGCAATTTGATGATTATTAAAATGTCCATTTTCTACATCCTTGCTAACATCTTGTATTTTAAAAATGTTTTTAAACTTTAAAATATTCCACCAGTGTGCAAAGCAAGGAAGAGGGGTTTCTCATTGTTCTAATTCCATTAATATAATTATGATCCACTTGGATCTCTTCTAGTTAAGCTTCTTTCCTAATTTTCTATCAGATTGTACGTTTTCCTTACTAATCTGCAAGTGTTCTTTATATGTTACGTAAATGAATCCTTTGTTCTGTGTGTTGCAGGTATTTTTTTGTTGTTATCTTTTCACTTATTTCTTTCATACAGAAAGTTTTAACTTTTATATAATGGAATTGATTGATCTTTGTCTTTATGGATTCTGAGTTTTAGATCTTCCTTTGAAAAATTTTTCTTTCCCTGAGATACAGAAAGAAAAATGTATATCAAAAATCCAGAAGTCCCTAATTTGTGAAAACATGGATATTCTCCATGAGCCGTTTGGAATTTGTAACCACCAAGCAGGATGAGGGCACAGTAGAAATCATCACCCCTGCGTCTGTCAGGCCATTGGTCTCAGGTCTAATCTTGGCAGTTCCCAGGGACGCAGAGGGATCAGTTGCACCGATCCCACAGCCACAGTGGCTTTACTTCACAGGTCAGGGAGACCATGTGAACGTTCTGCTTGTTGCCAAGTTTCTCTATTCCTTCTGTGCACCTGGGATGGAGCAGAGAACTACAGTGGATGTCCATGCTGGATGTCCTGTGAGAGGGACCGGCGCCAGGACACAAACCATCACGTGACCTCCATGAGCTCCCATTCGGAGTGGCGGTCCGTGGTGATAGTTCAGGTCTCTGGGGATTCATGTCAGTTCAGAGCCAGTGTAGTAACTGCTGGGAGGTTTGTGTAGTTCCTTCCCCAGTCCTAGTTACCAGGGTAAATGGCCACAGTTTGCTCTGGGAAAGCTTTGGAAGAAAATTCTAACTGCACTGTTTGGCTGCCTTACACTTGATGCTTGGACATTCATTCTGGAGCTCTGGGTCTGTAAACTGAGAAAGAGGTCATGCATCCCCCTGGGATCACTTGAGTTCGGTTTCTGCCTGTAAATCCACATTTGTCCTTATATAGCTCAAGCCTCCTTTTAGTAGGTTATCTACTGATTTCATGCCTAAGGACACCATGATTAGTCATTGCCCCAAATCCCTGCTGGACTGTTCCATCCTTGTGTCAACTGTGCCCACCTGGTCTATTGGATCGGTGGTTCGAACTGGGCTCCTTCCTACAGAGAACAGCCTCCGCAGAGCTATCCAAAGAGTTGTGCAGTTGTCCCATCCCCAATACACCTGCCCATGTGTGTGGACAGTGCTCCAGGGTCTGCCAGTGGGGTAGGACTGGGGCGAACGGGTACCAAGGAGGGTGCACGGAGAGAATTCATTCTGATCTTCCCATCTCTCTGAGCCTTTGCAGGAGGGTTCTGATGATTCATTCTGACTGCAGGCTACTGTGGGAGGCAGAGGAGTTGCCGAGGCAATTAAGGTGTTAATCGGCTGACCTTAAAGAGAGGATCCTGGGACATCCAGGTGGTCCCCATATAATCACAGGAGTCTTTAAATGGAGGAAAAGAAGCAGAAGAGCTGGTCTGAGAAGGCTGGCGGCTGGAGAGGGATTCGGTGGCTGCTGTTGGCTTTGAAAATGGAGGAAATTGTCTCAAACCAGGAACTGCCAGGCAGCTGGAAGCAATGAGAAAGCAGATTCTCCTCTGGAGTCCCCAGAAAGGAACGCAGTGCTCACAACATCTTCGTTTTAGCCTGGGAAGGCCCATTTTGGACTTCTGACCTCCCAAACTTCCAGGTAATTCTTTACATTTGCTTGTGTTTTAACCACTAAGTGTGCGGTAACTTGTCACAGCAGCAGTGGGAATGGGAAATAGCTACCGCTGAATCCAAGCTTCAACATAATGTCACTCCTGGGTTCTAGAGCCAACGGGTCAAACCCAGATCTGAGACGAGTATGCCCATGACAATAAATTCAGGCTTATCAAGCCTTCGAGTCCTCCGTGTGCTGGTAAAGGCTTAGTCATCAGCCATCCATGGCAGGGGGAAAGCCTGGCTTCTAGAGTTGGCTCCTCTCTGAGTTGTAAATACTCTCCCCATGGCTCTCTTCAGGCTGTAAACATCTCAGTCCTGAAGACAGATCTGGGGAGAGAGGCGTCATGACTGGGCCGTGACGTAGTGTTCCCACTATGCGAGGTGATAGAAGCAAATAACTTCAAAAGCATCAATTATAGTAAAACATAGGGGAGAGAAGTGGGAGTGATGAGTTTTGAGCATTAACTTTATTTTTAATACACCTAATTGTAAGTTTATGTGAGTCCAGTTTTCATAAAGTCTGTTTCACAAGCCCTGAACAATGGCCGTTTGCTTCCCACCAGCCCCCAGCTCCTCCTCTGCGGTCTGTCCCCCTTGGCACACACCCTCACGTATGTTCCCTGGATTCCTGTCCCACAAATTGGTCAGATCAGAGCAGGCCCAGCGTTGATCTGGGCTAGGCTGGGACCTCATTCCTCTCAGCGGCCCAGAGGCACCTGCTGGGAGTCATTGAAAGGTTTTAGACCGGAGCCTGCCTTTCCCTGGATGGGAGAGAGACAGCCTGTGGGGATAAAGCCCCATCTGTCCGGGATTGCAGGCGGTGCAGATTCCTCCACAGCTGCCTGTTCTCTCCTCAGTTGTCTATTCACGGCCTTCCGTTGCTCCTGATCCCCCTGCGTGAACTCTATTTCCAGTAGCAAGTCAGTGGACTCTACAATCTCTATGATCGCTAGTTCAGTTAACCTTGGAAGTGTAACAAACCACCCCAAGAGAGACTGGCTTAAGGAAACCATGATTTTCTTTGCTCACAGTTCTGTGGGGCAGCTGGTACCTTTTTCTGGTCTGAGCAGCTTGACCAGTGCTGGGTGGTCTAGAATGGGGTATCTCAGCTGGGATGCTGAAGATGGCTGGGGCCTCTCCACACTGTCTCTCCCTCGGGGAATCCTGCCCAGCTCTTTCTGCATCATGGCCCAAGGCTGCCGAGGGGTGAGCTGGGAATGCACCATCACTGCAGCCACTGCTTCTGTCACATTTGTGAATAACCCAGAAGCCAAAGGAGAAGATGGCTAAGGCCAGAATCAGGGTGGGGAGAGAAACCCTACCTTCTCATAGGAGGCACTGCAAATTGCATCTCTTTTTTTTTTCCAGTTCTATTGACCCATAATTGGTATGTGTCATATCAGCTTAAGGCGTACAAGGCGATGACTGGATATTGGAAATTTTCTTTCTAAATGTATAATCACTGAATCAGAGTCTTGGCATACCAGGAGGGCACACTCAAACAGGATAGTTTGAGGAGCCTTTACTAAAGGGATTATTTGCCAAGGTGTATGCAGAGTCACCGCAAAGTATGTCCTGCAGTTAGCCCTTGCGGGGTTCTGTTGGGCTCTGTTGCTTCCTAAGCCCAAAGGGACAAGGACGGGGAAGAATTTCTAGAACCCTGAGAGAGTAGTGCACAGGGATATTTTTCTGATGGTAGCTGAAGCCTTCTGTAGATGATAGGGTCAGCTCCTGATAACAAGGTGCAGAGGGATAAGAGCCTGGACGCCTCTGCTTGCATGCCCTCTGATCATCCCCTCGGCCAGTCCTGACCGATAGCAGAAGAGAGGGGAGCCATTGACATTTTCCCTGCAGGTCAGCCTCCCAAGACCTAGAACCTAGGTGGTCATCGGGGGTCATGGGGGGCACATAAAGAGCCTCGTGCTGCCCAGGGCTGGCCTGTCTGTCCATGTCTGGGTCAGATGAAGGAAAAGCAATACTCACTGTGATGACTGTAATGATCACCCTTTCCAATTTAATCATTCGTGAATTCATCAAGGATGCACGTCAGCTCGGAGGAGGTCAGTGGCAACCGGGTTCCATTTCGTAGACGAGGCAACTGGAAGTACCTGGGCCTCTTTGAGCTTTAAGGTCCTACAGCTGATAAATGGGGTCAGGTCCCCCTTGAATTCCTTGCTTCTATCACACATGCTTCTATGCAGCTGAGACTACCATGTAAGCAGACTCTCAAATTATAATTAATGCCTGTACCAGTTTGCTAGGTTTACCTTAAAAACGCTCCCAAACTGGGTGATAGCACAACAGAAATTTCTCAGTTCTGCAGATGAGAAGCCTAAGACCAAGGTGGCAGCAGGGTCGGTTGGTTCTTGTTAGAATTTGTTCCCTGCCTCCCTCTTGGTTTATGACGATGTGTTGGCATTTTGGCATTTCTTGGTTTGTAAATGTATCTCTTCCCACCCATCTCCACTTTAATCTCCATGTGATGGTCCTTCCGTGTGCATGTCTGCCTGTGTGCAAATGTCCCCTTCGTTCGAGGACACCAGTTCTGCTGGATTAGGGCCCGTACGAATGACCTATTAACCTGGTCATCTCCAAAGACCCTATTTCTTATTAAGGTCACAGTCATGGGTACTGAATGGGAAGGTTCTGGTTTCTCTTTACCTGGTTTGAATCTGTTCTGAAAGGCAGGTGTCGCTGTTGCCTGCTCTGTGATTATTCTCAACGAAAACCTTGGGTAGAAAACCCCGGTGATATAGTCACTGAATGAGAAACTGTATCGGAGGTGACGGGAACCCAGTCCTTGCAACTGCTAGACATTTTCTCGTTCACTTAACTCTGCAGCCCCCTTGGGGGCTTGTCCATGGCGAAATGTGAAAGCTTCTTGGCTTTTCTCTTGGATCCTGCTCAGCTCTGACCTTTACATGGGCTGGCTCTGGGGATGAGAGGCTGAAGACCAGGTGCTGGTGAAGTTAGAGCTAAGGCTGTGGCAGTTACCATCTTCCTGGGTCCCGGTCACTGCGTCTGCCCTGGTGGCAGCAGCTGGCAGTGGGTTCTGCTCAAGGTCCTGTTGGGATTACCATCTGTCATGATGCTCCTATGAAGCATGGTGGGACCTACCATGGACCCTATCTCTCATCTTCTCCTTTTGCTGGAGCTAAAGGGTTATTTAAAATTCTCTCCTGGGCTCAGTCAGTTAAGTGTCTGACTCTTTTTTTTATTTTTAAAGATTTTATTTATTCGACAGAGAGAGACACAGCGAGAGAGGGAACACAAGCAGGGTGAATGGGAGAGGGAGAAGCAGGCTCCCTGCCGAGCAGGGAGCCCGATGCGGGGCTCAATCCCAGGACCCTGGGATATGACCTGGGCCAAAGGCAGACACTAAACGACTGAGCCACCCAGGCACTCCAAGTATCTGACTCTTGATTTGGGCTCAGGTCATGGTCTCAGGGTTGTGAGATCGAGCCCCGCATCAGGCTCCATGCTGGGTGTGGAGCCTGCTTACGATTCTCTCTCTCTCTCTCTCCCTCTCCCCCTTCACACCCTCCCTCTCTTAAAAAAAATATTCTCGGCTGGGTTTCCATTTCAAGATTGAATTTAATATTTTGAAAGAAGGGCTTAGTGCCACACAGTAGGGGTGAGGGAGGAGAGTGGGGTGGGATCCTTTTATACAAACACTCTGGTTCCCTGGGTCTGAGGCATAGAGTCCATTCAGCGAGCAGGTCATCTGGGGCCCTGTCCTTCGCTCCCCCTTGTGGGATAACAGATGGCAGGGAGGTGCATCTATAAAGGTCGAGGCTCTAATAATACAGCTCTTCCTTTATTTTCTCCCCCCTCAAACACAAACACAAAATGCATGGCTCCACAGGAAACCGGTGGAAGGAATCCTGTTCTGTGGGAAGGAGAGGTGGGGCAGGGGAAGAAGAGGAAATGCATCTGCTGGGGGAGCTGCAGGGGCTGGCGGTCACAGGGGGAGGGGGGTGTGGAGGGGGCAGCTGCTCCTGGGAGGAGGGGGATCAAGGAAGAGGGCCAGGAAAGAGAGGATGCGGAGGTCAGGGACAGTGTGCGGCCACCTGTTTCAAAGGCGGCTAGAGGGGTTGGCAGCAGCCATGTCTCTCTGGCCTGTGGGAATAGAAGAGTCTCTTCCTGGATTTCCAATCTCAAGGTTGGCTTGGGATGACTGTAGGTGTGGATGACCATTCATGGGGGTGGTGGGGTGGTTCGGATCCCCATTACTCACACAGACGCAGGTATTGCTGTCATTTACTCAGTTGTATATTTCTTCACCTGTATGATCTTTCCTGCTTTGGTTAGGCAGTATGGTCCAGGTATAACAAAATGTGCTTTAAATTTTATTCCTATTGTAAGGGTTTCTTGACAAACAGTCCTATAACTCAAAGAAAGCTGTTCTCCAGCTCTTAGTCCTGATGTTTAGTTAGGGCTAGACCTGTAACCATGGTGACATTTTAGGAGGCTCTCTGATCAATCCGATGTAAATTACTCGGAGCAGGAGCCGTGTTCTCATTCTTTTATCCACGTGGCTGAAAAACAAAATCATGGGCTCTTGATAAACGGTGGTTCTTGTTATCAGTGAAAATTCCCTCCCTTCCCCCATCTAGTTGGAGAGAGAAAACCAATAATTATGACAACTCTTCACATTTGTAGTAGCTGCCTTTGTCATCTCCCAGCCCTTAGGAAGGGGACCACAGCGCTGGGGACATCTTGCTGGGTTGGGACCACATCCGCAGGTGTTGGAGGGTGGGAGGGTGTCTTCGTTCCTGAGCAGCCCGGGTGGGGCCCAGAGAGGAAGGACGGAAAGGACAGATGATTATTGTGGCTGGAAAGCAAGGGTGGAGCTGCTGGGAAGGCTGGCCCGGGAAGAGTGAGAGTGGGCTCCGTAGGTCAGCAGGAGCGCTCCCTGCTGGAGGGGAGGGTGGACAGGCACCGGGGTGAGGATGACACTTGAGATGGTGGGGGGAAGGGCACAGAGTAGGAGAAGATGTAGGTGTTAGAGGGGGACTGATCGAAACCTGAACATGTTGCGCTTTGGGATAAGAGAGGTCAACTGAAACCCAGGCTGTCAAGGCGGGAGGAAAGACCAGGCATGGCAAATGAGCCTGTCTTTAAGCTGCCATTGGCTGCAGTCCTCCAAACCCTGGCTGCACACTGGAATCACCTGGGAGCTTCGGAAAGTCCTGATGTCTGGGACCCTTCCACCCCCAGGGATTCTGATCTGATTCTGAACTCAGTCCTGATCAGTTCAGGGCGGACTGAGCCCTGGGATTATCACACCTCCATAGGAGATTCTAATGTGTAGCCAAGTTCGAGAACCACTTGTAGATTGGCAAGCATGATGTGAATTGCTAGGGGCATACATTTTCTCATTCAGGCCTTGAAACTAGTAGTTCTCAAAGTAGCACCCCTGAATCAGCAGCATCAGCATCCTCTAAGAACTTGTTAGACATGTAATTTTCTGGTTCATACTGAATCAAACTCTGGGAGTGGGGCCCAGCAATCTATTTTAACAAGGGAGGAGAATCATAAGGTTTCTGTAGTTGAGAACCACTGATTAACTCAAAGGAATGAATCTCTAATGGTGGAATTCCAGGTATCAGTAAATTATGTTAAAAACATACTGGAGACAGAGAGACCTTCTCATTGCCTCCAAAATAATACCCACAGGCAACTTTCCCATGTTTCCTATTCTTTTAATTGGGGGAAGAGTGAGTATATTCTGTCTGTACATGAGAGCAGATGCTCTTCCAATTCCTGAGCCTGCAGGACCCTCTGACATGCTTCTCGTGTTACGAAGAGCTCCCCCATGTGGTGGCTTCTGAGAAAACCTGGACTCTGCTCCTGAATTTATTCTAGATGGTGAGGAATGGTGTATGAGATCTACTGGATAACAGGGCTGACAATAGCAAAGTCTTACCCCTCCTGATTCCAGTTAGGCCTTTAACTGCCTTTAATTTCTTATCCAGAAGAAATGAGCAATGGGGTTGATGACCAGAACTGACACAGGCTCTCTGGTGTAAATACTAGAGAGGGTCCCCCCCCCACCTCCCCTCAGGTAATTGCCTTTTGCTCCCCTGCTCTCTTCCCCTTGCATTATGGGGATAGCTCATGTGGTCCTCACCCTACAGAACTGCTGGCGTTCTGCAAAAAGGTACATTAGCCAACAACTGGGTTTCTGTACTGCAGGACTTCTCAGGGCCTTTATAACACAAATAACATTGGGAAGCTCCAAAGAGAGAGCTGCAGTGTGCAGAGTTGTCTAACTCTTAAACACACAACCTCACTGCCCAGGGAGGTGTTCTGTGGACCATATTCGGGGAAGACCAATCTGGTTGTAGCTGGCAAGGAGCTAGCAATAACCAGCAGTATCAGTGGAGAACACTTGAATCTGAAGTTTAGGAATATAGTTCCTATAGTCTCCTTGCTGAAGAAATGGGCACAATCTTCCCCTCCTTCCTACCAGCCTGAAATTTGAAGTCTTTGGTCCTGAATACTTCTTTTCACCTCTAGTTTTCTGCTGCGTTTTAAATGGACAATTGCATATAAAACACAGGAATCTCCTCAGCTGCTTATGTATGATTCATGCCCAGTCCATAAGCCATCATGTCATTTTGTATTCTGAAAGTGACACCGGCCAAGCCAGCCTCCAGCAGGGACTGCCAAGTCCTCACTGCCTGGAAGGCAGGAACCGGGCAGGAAGCTTTTCTCCCTCCCCCATTTCCCATTCTCGTGAAACAATCACTCTGTCCTAGAAGTACCATAGAAAGAAAATGCTCAGCCCAGCTCTTGGAAATGCCCAGCGTTGACCTGATAATATGCTGACGATGCAGGTCTGGCAGTTAGTGAATAAAGTATGATCCTCTTCTATTTTTTTTGAAAGCCCTCCATATGAAATGAGGATAAAAGATCCAGGGATGCTCCCCCAGTGTAAAACCATCATGAAGATGTTGACTTCTCAAGGGCTTGAGGATTGCCAAGGACTGTATGTGTTGGGGAGGAGGGTGTCGTGGATGCTGTTGTACCCTACGTTGATTGAGTACTGGCTGTTGGCAACTCCCAGCCACCCTTGCTCTCTAGATGAATGCCCTTGACCAAATGGGATCCACCTCTCCCCTGGCCCAGGGGCAGGCCATGCCATTGACTGAGTAACACTGGCACGGAGTGTCAGCCCCATTGCCCCAAGGAAGGACTACTATTGTGTACAATCTGGGCTTTCCGTGGGCTCAGGTGAAAGCCAGGGTCCAGCTCTGTCTACCTGCTCGCTTACTTAGCTCCTCTCCCTGCTGGTCCTCATTCCATTGCAGTCAGTGTTGCCAGACCTAGCAATTAACAACACCCAGTTCAATTTAAATTTAAGATAATGAATAACTTTTTAGTTGAAGTGTGTCCCATGAAATATTTGGGTCATACTTGCATTGAAGTTATCTGTTGGTTATCTGAAATTAAAATTGAAGGAGGCATCCTACATTTTACCAGCAACTCTATTTGTACCCCTTCTCCTGAGAGCATGCCCCCAATAAATCATTGGAACGAGTTCCTGTCTCAAGCTCTGTTTTCAGGAACCTCCTAAGAAAGTGGGGGAGGGGAGCAGAAGGAAGGAATAGACCCAGTTGGAGGCACTCAGGACCCTTCATTCAAAATGACCTGGCCGGTGGCCTGTAAGCAGCTTCCCTTGCAAGCAGAATTCCAGGAATCTGAGGACCAGACCTGGTCGCAGTTCAGCCTAGGCCCCTGGTGAGGAACAGTCAGTTCCCAGAGAGACCACAGTGGCCTCCTAGTCTCCCCAGAGCAGGATTCAGCTCTCTTAGGTGGGACCTAATTAGGCATGAAATCTTGACGGGAACAGATGCCAACAGATCCTGTTCCACTTAAACGCTACTTCCTGTGCAGCCCTCACGGGTTACCAGATCTGTATGGCTATTGTTACCTCGTTGACTTGCGTCCTAGTGGCACTGACTGAGCTTCATCCCCTCATCTTTCAGCAGAGTAAACCTCTGGTCTCCCATGGCCATGTTCACCTGGGGAGCACCACAGCTCTCTGAGCTATACCTGGGAGACAGGTCTGGGCTCATAGCCCACTCACATGGGAGTCTCACGGATCCCACCGATGGTTCCTGGCAGTGCACTGTTTTCTGGTATGGCATGGGGATTCCAAATAATGTGCAAATACATCTGGGGATCTTGTTAAAATGTAGGCTCTGACTCTGTTTGTGGGCGAGCCTGAGGTTCTGCCTTTCTCCTAGCTCTCAGGTGATGTCAGCCATCAATATCTTCCTCCTTTGGTAAATGACCAACCAGCCCAGATGAGCACACAGGTGCTAGCTGGAGAGCTGAGCCTGGAACCCAGCTATTCTAGAAAGAGCCCATGTGCTTTGCCACTAAGTCAAGTGAACAGGGAAGCTGATTAAAAGTTGGGGGGCTGGGAGGGGTGGCTGGATGGGTATACAGATGAATTGACAAGGTGCTGGGCCAGGAGACTTCTAGAAACTCGTAGAAGTGGCCAGATCCCCTTGGTTCACATTCAGCGACTTCCTCTCGCTGCATTAGCTAGGGTGTCCCTTCACTGGTCGAAGGGGCTGTGAGATGGGGTCATAGCAGTGACCCCTGACAGCGCTATTGGAGGGTTCCATGGCATAACACATGTTAAGTCCTTAGCACTGAGCCTGATGGAGTAATCGTCTATTAACTGGCCACTGTTGTTATCAGTGGGACCTCACACCATTGTCCTTGTGCAAGGAAGGTCATTCGCTGTGAAGGACTTGCGGTAGATATGGGCGGAGCTGGCCTGGGGCAGGGCTTGGACTGAAAGGCTATTCTCCTCTTTCACGGTCTGCTTTACTTGTTCTGCAGCAGCTTCTGTTTCATTAGCATGGAACGTTCAGGTCCTGCTGCTTCTAGAAGTCCTTAGGCATCCTGCAGCGAGCATCTATCGAGGACAGAGATAAAGGCTTCTCGTGGGAGGCAGCATTCTTCTCTGACGCTCAAATGTAGCAGCAGCACTCTCTGTGCCACTTAGAGACATGTTGTCCCCGGGAAGATGAAGGGGAACATCAGACCACTGTGGGGATAGTCAGTCAGTGTAGACGGCCCACCCAGACCATTCAGCCCCGAGCCTTATTTGCCTCCATGGAATTGATAGTTTAATGCCTTCGCTACCTGCATCCTTGTGGCAACTCCCTCCCAACGTCTGTCACTGGGCTTTTCTCGTGAGTCTCCCTGGGGCGAGCTGTAAATCGCCATAAATGTAATCCATCCTGGCAGCAGGGTATTACCTGCCTTCACCCTGAGCACAGGTCCCCATGTTCTTGTCACCTTCGCAGAATCACTGGGTCTTGGTACACAGAAGGCACTGCCACTCATGGTTGCTGACGAGACTATTAGAATGTCACCGGGCCCCGGGAAGCAAACACACCTTCCAAAAGAAAGAGAAGGGCTGTGTGTTGGGGAAGACTTCGCTTTTTATTTTTAGCTAGGAATGATAGGTAAAATTATTACTTTAGATAATGATTCTTTGGGATTTGGAACAGGGTAAGGTTTATTTTCATTTTTAAGTATAAAATAAGTTATTACAGCAACCAAGAAAGTGATTATTTAAAATACCTTTCTGGATATGCCATCAGTAGTCCTTTGTAGACTAGCATTCTCTGGTGGAACTTGCTGCGGTCATGGGATGTTCTCTCTCTGTTCTGTGTGGCAGTGTGGACAGTAGTCCAGCTTGTGTGACCGAGGATAGAATTTATTTTGAAGATTTTATTTATTTGAGAGAGAGAGAACAAGTGAGGAGAGAGATGGAGGAAGAGGGAGCAGCAGACCCCCCACTGAGCAGGGAGCCCAACCTGGGGCTTGATCCCAGGACTCCAGGGTCATGACCTGAGCTGAAGGGAGACGCTTAACCAACTGAGCCACCCAAGTGCCCCAGTAGAATTAATTTTAATTCCAAAGTTTTTTTAAGACTGTGTATTTGAGATAAAGAGGCAGCGAGGGAGCAGGAATGGGGGGCTAGGGGAGAGGAAAAGGGAGAAGTGGGCTTCCTGCTGAGAGGGAGCCCAGAACTCTGAACTCTGGGATCATGACCTGAGCAGAAGGCAGATGCTTAGCTGAATGAGCCACCCAAGCACCCTAATTCCAAGTTTTTAAAAATAAATCTGAATAGCCACACATGGTTAGTGGCTACCACCCTGCACAGGGCAGCTCTAGAGAGAAGAAGGACTTGATGCATCAAAGCCTCGAGGCTTAGTGCTAGCACATGGAATATCAGGAAAGTCCGAAGGCAGCATGCTAAATGGGAAATACTGGCCAGTGACCACGTGGTCTTCCCTGCTTGCCCCTCTCTCCATGGGAGGTTGCTCCTCCAGGATGATAATGTAATGAACAAAATGTCTCTTGCCTGCCCTGCAGAATTAGTTGTTACAGTTCAGAGGCTCTTAATGAACAAGGCTACAAACTGTAAAATCCTATGCACTGTGATGTGACTCTGTTAAGGGAGGGCAGGGAGAATTCTCGGTGTGGGCAGCTGGACCATCTCCTTCCAGCACGGGTGTCCTGTTTTGCCCTCTCCTTTTCTTTCCTCCACCTACCTTCTCCCTGTTCCCAACCCCAGTCTGTGATCTGGTTGCGCCCCAGGAAACTCTGGGGATGGCTTATTTCCTGGTAGAAATGATAATAATCCTGGAGCATGGATGACTCTTAGTCCCCTAGGGTGTGATCTTTCAACAAAATTGCCGAGCCAGACAGGAGGTCAATCTCCAGTATGATGCCTGGCAGGCTGAGAGGCAGCCTCGTGGGAACCACACTCGGTCCTCTGAGTCCTGCTGCCCCTGGGGTGTAGACAGGGAGCTGGGCAGGAATCCTACAGCTGCAGAGTGGTCTCCACTCCCCGGGGTTTCCCTTTTCTGCCCAGGGTCACCCATCAGCGCAGGTGTACTGGACCCGCAGAGGGAAAGACAAGTGCTCTTTGTGCCCCAGAGGGAAGGGAACATAATGGCCTGACCTCCCTCTTAGAATAGAGGAGGGAAACAAATGATAGAGCCAAGCCCAAACCAGCCAGGTTTTCAGTGCTCGACAGCCATCCGCAGTGACTGGTCCTGTATGGGACGGCACAGCTAGGGGACATCTCCGTCCCTGCAGCGGGTTCCATTGAGACCAATGCTCGGCGGTCAGATCTTACAAGCATTAACGCAGTGACAAAACGTCAGCCTCCCAGTGCGCTAGGCAGTGGTGGTGTTCTCATCTTAGAAGGAATGAAGGCCCAGAGAGGCTTACGGTGAACTGTGTACCCAGTGGCCCAGTTCAAGTTTGCAATCCGGGTGTCTCTGACTTTTGATCACATGTAACCTTGGAGCTTAAGAGGCAACTCCCCTCCGCAATGGTGTGCTGCTCCCTTAAGACTGTGTTACAGACAGATGTTCAGAATACCCTGGGAGAACTTGGTGATTAGAACAGAGAGCGTACTTAGTAATTGAGCGAGTGGAGTGGCGGGTCATATGTGAGAGCAGGTGGTTTTGCGTTGTGAGCCGCGGGTCTCAGCACCAGAGAGATGTGGGAACCTCCGTGGTCTGTTCTCATTGCCTTAAATAACCGAAGATAGAGCCCAGGCTTCTCAGACAATGGTGTAATTGTTCAGCGTTCTGCTTTTGAGACCAGCTTCCGTTATCCAGCAGATGGAGGCCTGCTTGCGCCCAGATTCTGGTCTCACCAGTCTGGTGCGGTTGCAGGGGCCTGTGTGGGCCTGAGCCTCACTGTCCTTCCTCAGGCTCCCATCCGAGGCCCTCTCAGCAGCCCCAGCTCCGTGGGTTTGCTGACTGAAATTAGAATTTGGGGCGGCGCAGGACCCAAGTGGAGGGTGAAGGACGCCTCTGTACATGTTCCCTGTATTTTTAGACATCGAGGTGTCTGGACAGACAGCCTGTTTCTCCCAAGATTCTTGGCTCCTTCATGGAAATCACAGGTCTAAATAGGAAAGCTGAGAAGAGAGAGTGGGAAGGAACAAAGGAAGATGAAGAAGGGGAGATTAAGGATTTTTTCTTAGATTAATTTCCCCCACTTATGCTTTGTAAGCCACACATTGAATTATACCGGAAGCAACTAAAAAGATTTGACTCTTGTTAATATGCCACAAAGCTATGTAAACAAAAGTTTGTCTTAGATGTGGGGTTTCCAAAGGGCAAATGCAAGTGAGGATCTATTTTGTTAAAAAACCAAAAATGCATGATTTTAATGAATGAAATTCTTTTTTTTAAGATTTTATTTATTTGAGAGAGAGAGAAAGTGAGAGAGAGCATGAGAGGGGAGAAGGTCAGAGGGAGAAGCAGACTCCCCATGGAGCTGAGAGCCTGATGTGGGACTCAATCCCGGGACTCTGGGATCATGACCTGAGTTGAAGGCAGTCACTTAACCAACTGAGCCACCCAGGCGCCCCTATGAATGAAATTCTTAGGAAATATTTGCATGGTACTCTTCAATTTACAAAGTCCT
This sequence comes from Ailurus styani, assembly GCA_002007465.1. NCBI lineage: Eukaryota > Metazoa > Chordata > Mammalia > Carnivora > Ailuridae > Ailurus > Ailurus styani. Next base: position 1,273,909 of record LNAC01000234.1, read on the forward strand.
GTTCTATGCATTATTTTATTATTGGTCCGGTAGATGGGTGGAATTATTATTATTCCTACCACATAGACCTAAGCAGACTACAAGGTCATGGGATTTGGAATCTAACAGATCCAGGTTTGGATTCCATATGTTCTATAATCTATGTGACCTTGGACAAGACCATTTAACCTGTCTATGCTTCCTCAGAGGTTAGAAGGCATCTATCTGTCTAGGATGATTGCCACCAATACATTCAATTGTAATCCAAGAGCATCTAGAGAGATCTAGGGAGAGAGAGTTGGGGGAACTAGTGGAAGCAGCCAGGGACCAGTGACAAAAATTGAGGTCAAGTTCAGGCCTGGCAAGAAGGATCAAAGAAGAAATCTAATCCTGCAGTCTGTGTCCAGGACAAAAGCAAGCAGCCGAGTGTGGCAGACACACCGTGAGGTGACCTCCAGTGTGTCATACCCCTGTATCCCCCGTCTTCTTGAGTGCAGGTGGAACAAGCTCAATACAGCTTGACTGCTGTAGGGATTGGGTAACTCAGCAAATGGAAGAAGGAGACACTCTGGAGCTGTAAGGAAGGGCGCTGCCATGTTGAAAGATGACCACACAGCAGGAGACTGTGGGTGAGCTCTAGGAGCTGAGAGTGCCCTGCCCCCCCCGCAAAATGCCAGATCCCAGTCCTACAGCCATGAAAAGAAAGCTGCTAACCACTTGCGTAAGCTCAGAAGCAGTTTCTTCTCTAGTCAAGTCTCCCCATGAGAACCCAGCCCAACAGACAGCTTGGTTGCAACCCCAGAGACCCCAAGCAGAAGACCCAGCCAGGCCATGCCCAGACTCCTGGCGATTGGAAGCTGGGATGATAGACGGGTGTTGCTTAAGCTGCTAAGTTTGCAGTAATTTGTTAGGTAGCAACAGAGAGCTAATACACCGAAGTTTGGAAGCGACTCCTACCAGCTGCCTGAAGGGGGAACAGAAAGATTCAGCAACCCAAGACCCTGCGCAGAAAGGGCCGAGGAGCCTGGCCTGACCATGCAGAGACACATGCACTGGGGACACAGGCTGCCTCTGCAGGACAGTGGCTGGAGCCTCCCTCTTCCACTCCGGACAGACGGGACCCTTTCCTCTATACTGTTTTTTTTTTTTCTTTAAGATTTTATTTATTTATTTTGACAGAGAGATAGATCACAAGTAGGCAGAGAGAGAGGAGGAACCAGGCTCCCTGCTGAGCAGAGAGCCCGATGCGGGGCTCGATCCCGGGACCCTGAGATCATGACCTGAGCCAAAGGCAGAGGCCCAACCCACTGAGCCACCCAAGTGCCCCTCCTCTATGCTGTTTAAAAGGCAGCTGCTGCTGGCCACCTGGTCCTGACCAACACCTACCCACTGGCTGACAGATAAGGCTGGTGGCCCCTTAGAAGCAACAGCGTGAAGGCCAGGAGAGCTGGCCACTTCTTAGGGCAGTGGGGGGGGGGATGGAATGAGTCGATGTGTCTACACCCCTGCTTTCAAGCCTGGAGGGCTCAGAACTACATTCTTCTTCTCCTCCCATGGGAGAGGAGGATACTAAGAGGCACGTTGGATGACCAGAGAGACCAAGATATCAGGAAGTTGGTCTTCCTTGCAAATAGGGCGGTCAACTGACTAGTTGGTTAGCAATCCAAAGAGATTTTGAACTTGAATTCAGACCCATAATTAGAAGCTCTGTGTTATCTCCTAGGACAAAAGTCCACACAGCCACCTGGCTGGGACTTAGGCTCTCCACAGAGGCTGCGAGTGACCAAAGCTCTCCTGTCTGACTCGCCCATCTTGTTTGAGCTCATGGCTATGTATGTGAAGCCTGCTCCAGCATCTTACCCAGATGGAAGCCCATTGACAGCTGTAGGTGATAGAGTGACAGTTGACCTTTGATGAGGACCAGAGCAGTGTACCATCAGCTGCACAACCATCTTCTTTGAAGAGCTGTCAACAGAGCATGCTTCATGTCCATGGTGGCCCTCGCTGGCCACACAGGAAGCTGGCTCTGACTGCTTTCCCATAGAGATCAACGCTGTTAGAACTGGGGCCTTTTGACTCGAAATACAGCTGAGATCCTCCAGCTTAGGTGCACATTGGAATGCTCAGGCCATACCTCAGAACCCTGGGGGATAGGAACCAGGCACCAGTATTTGGTGTGGCCAAGGAGGAGAGCTACTGAAATAAAGTCTTTGCATGTCTAGCATGTAGGCCTGAAATTGGCCCATTGCTGGACATATGTATTTTTTTAAGATTTTATTTATTTATTTGACAGAGAGAGAGAGATCACAAGTAGGCAGAGGCAGGCAGAGAGAGAGAAGAAAGCAGGCTCCCAGCTGACCAGAGAGCCCGATGTGGGGCTCGATCCCAGGACCCTGAGATCATGACCTGAGCCGAAGGCAGAGGCTTTAACCTACTGAGCCACCCAGGCACCCCAATATGTATTTAAATACATAAATATATCTATAGCTACACACACACACACACACACACACACACACACACACATTCTTTGAAGGGAGATAGACATGTATATATAGATCTCCCCTAAAGTAATAGGCTATGAATTTAGCATCCCATAATTATTCCTATTATCCTTTTGAACTTTGACAGTAAAACATTCATTGGTGACCAATAGGTTTATACACTTATTCTTGACCTACAGCCGTAAGTATGAGTACTCGCTAGTAGATCATGGGCAGTTTTTCAGCAACAGAGCAGAGCTACACTTCCTCATTGCTCTTAGTGTGTCATTAATGTGCCATTAATGACCACCGCAGCCTTGGCCTCGCACTCATGGCCTGGCCTGGGCCTCCGGAACACCCAGCTGGCATCCAGAGCCTGGGGTGCCCCAGAGTCCACAGGACCTCTATCCCGGGGATGTGGAGATGAACACTGAGGGCCCCAGCCCTCCCTCTGCCCCACAACCCTCTGTAGAGTCAAACCACCATCTTGAACTGAAAGGGTCTAGTTGCTCCCTCTCCCTCACCCCAGACCTACTGAGTTGTTATCCTTGGGGTTTGGAGGCCAGGAAGTAGAATGAATATCTGTCTTTGGAAAAACTTGGAAGCCTATCTCCTGTTCATATATTTTAGAATTACATTGTTGTAGTGCTATCCTTGGGCTCAATACGCAGATTGCACGCTGTCTCATTTTCCTTTGCTGGTTTTTATAAGAAGGTTGACTGGTGGAAATGGCCTGGGAAATTGTGACATTTAACAAAAATCCTGTGTACTTTTTCACACTATCTTGACCATTTTTGGTTTGGCATCTCACTCATCCTAAATTGCCTTCTACATCTAGATTAAGATGAAATGCAACAATTTGGAGAATGGACTGTGGTTTTCTGGAAGATAGAACAGTTGACCAACTGGAAACAGGAGATAAAGCTCCTTCCCTTGCCCCTCCAAGGATTTTTCTGAGCTGCAATTTCTCCTTGCAGACTTTCTGGAAAAATCCCAACGTGCCCCATGAACATGCCAGCTTACTAATTTGCTGTGATCAAGTTGTGGCAATTCCAACTACCATGAACAGTAGGTGTGTCCTCCTGAGGCCTTATGAGGCTGGCCTGATGCCTGGAGAAGGAACAATGGTGCCAATTCTCCCATCCTGGAAGTTCCAAGAATCTCTGAGCCTCCAAAGATAAATAGTTCCAGTGTGTCTTGAACCTATTAAAAGTATTCCCACCTAGACGCTGTCTCCCTGACACACAGCCATAGGTATGGGTAGCTTTTGGTGGTGGATTTTTGGTAGGTAGCCCATTTTTCTATTAGACAGAAACATCTCCTTTTAAAGTAATTATTGCTAATGATTCATAATAATCAATATGAAAACATTTTATATTAATCAAAATTGGTCTTTACTTTGTGACCTAACTGAAAAGTCAGAGACCAGTGTCTCATACAACATCAAACACTTTAAGGGTACCTGGGTGGTGCAGTCAGTTAAGTACCCCGTGATTGGTTTTGGGTCAAGTCGTGATCTCAGGGCTGTGAGATCAGGCTCCATACTTAGCACAGAGTCTGCTTGAGATTCTCTCCTTATCTTTCTGCTCCTACCCCAGGCTCTCTCTCTCTAAAACAAATAAAAATCTTTAAAAATATATATATATTGAATGTTTTAATGAGGTAAAATAGCTGCTTTTAGGTTAAAAAAAAACATAACTCTGTGGAAGATGGAAGATGTAGACAGCCCTATGAAATGTCACAGTTTGGCAGCATCCTCAGATGGCAGCAGATGGTTTTTACTTGGTTACCCACTAATAGTTTATTTATACATTCAGAGACGGGAGTTCTTTTCCACAAAAAAATGAGGCAACGGGATACTGAAGACCAGACCTTGCAACTCTTGCTTTTGGTGAGATTCCTCCACACGGCTTTTCTCCCCAAAATTCTAGAAGAGGCTGCAGACATTTTAACAGAATGTGGCACCCCCAGGAACCTGTTTTTCAGAACCGCACTTCGAAAGCTTAAGTACAGCAGAGGCTGGAAAGGGTCACAGCCCACCCATTGGGCCTTGTCACTCTGGCAGTCCCCGAGCTGTGTGGGAGCAGAGGAGTGCCAGCTGCATTCCGTAGGAAATCCTGATTTAGAAGTTTGAAAAAGGAAAGAGGGGGAAAAAATAGACTCTTTAGGATTCCTGACCCGATTTAAAGATGAAAAGAGGACCAGGAAATTAATTGAGTAGTCAAAAATCTGGTAGCCTGGCCCTATTCTTACAGCCGAAACTGGCTCTTTAAATTTTATTTTCTTTGAATTTATTTTTGTTTTTATTTCTTATTTTTTGTCGATTAAGGGATTGTGTGAAAGAAGTGAGAGTTTTAGGGCGCCTGGGTGGCTCAGTGGGTTAAAGCCTCTGCTTTCGGCTCAGGTCATGATCTCAGCGTCCTGGGATCGAGGCCCGCATCGGGCTCTCTGCTCAGCAGGGAGCCTGCTTCCTCCTCTCCCTGTCTCTCTGCCTGCCTCTCTTCCTACTTGTAATCTCTCTCTCTGTGTGTCAAATAAATAAATAAAAATCTAAAAAAAAAAAGAGAGAGTTTTACATTTCAGGGGTAATATTTTTATTTTTTAGATGATTTTAGACACAGAAGAGTTGTAAAAATAGTAAAGAGAGTTACTATGTATACTTGACTCATCCTCCCTGCCCCCACCCTGTTAGCATCTTACATCTTGGGACAATATACGAAGCTCTAGACTCTAATTGGATCTCACCACTTTTCCCATTCCTAGTCTTTTTTTTCTATTCCAGGATCCCACACTGCTTTTGGTTGTTAGGTCTCGTTAGCCTTCCCCCATCTCTGACAGTTCTTCCATCCCGTCTTTAATGACCTTGATGCTTTGGAAGAGCACTGGTCAGTTACCTCAGAGAATGGTCCTCGATTTGGGTTTGTCTGATATTTCCTCATGAAATTAAGATGATGTAGTTTGGGGAAGGATGGAACAGAAGGTTGCCCTTCTCCGTGAGTTGAATCAGGAGTACATAGTTTTGATATGTGTTACCAGTGGTGTGAACCTTGGTCGCTTGGCTGAGGTGGTATTGTCAGGATATCCCACCATAAACTTACTCTTTTCCTCTTGGACTTATTGAATGTCGAAGAGAGATGCTTTGAATCTATCCAGGTATCCTGCTTCTGTGGAGACACTTGCTCCCTGACGTGAGTATCCTTCCTTGCATCTTGGTTTCAGCAGTGATTACTGTGATGGTCTAGTGGCGATTTCCTCCTTCCCTCCTTCTGTCTACATGTGTTATTTGGGATTCTGTGATGAAGACTTGTCAGTTACCTCTCATGTACTTATTTATAGCAGTACGGAGTCATAGCTACTTACTTCCTTCTTTGGGTTCTAATTTAATCCCTTCATTTATTTTATGGCTCAAATGGTTCCAACTTTGGCCTTTGGAAGCTCTTTCTGGTGGCTCCCTTGCCCCTTTGATATGCTCCTATCTGTTTGTTTTTTTAGCTCTTCCCTACTTTCCAGCACCACAAGAGGTTCATCTTATAACATTTTCTGCCCCAATCCTAGAATTAACCAGTTCTCCAAGGATTCATTCCTTTTAATGGAGAATGGTGTTAAAAACCAGGATCTGGGCAGTGTGTATACTCATAGGCTCCTGGGTGTTAGTGCTTCTAGCCTGGATGTAGATAGGAGTAGGTAATTACATGTATGTATACCATCTCATGCATGTACACACCTCTCTTGTTATTTCTGTGTCTATTTATCTGTATGTGTATCTTTCAAAGATACAGATCAGTATTGATACCTCTGTCTCCAATCCAGTACTTGAGGGTTTATTCTAGCCTTCTTCCTTTCTTGTTCCTTTTTCTAATAGTGAGAGACTGGCTGTAATTATTTGTCATATATTTGCTTATTTTTCTCATCTCTAGTATACAAATAGTTTCAGAACTTCTAATCCTTGCTCCTGTGAGACACAGATTTACCAACTAGGGTACAGTGTAGTATGTGAACAGTTAGTTTTTACTTTAGCTACACAGGACCCAATGGAAACTCTTCCAAAGGGCTTTGGTGGGTGATGTTGTAGGTAGGGTCCTAGGACAGTGTGTGTTAACTTTTAAGAAGCTACCAAATGATTTTCCAAAGTGAGTGTACCATTTTGCATTTCTACCTACAGAATAACAGTGCCAAGCATCCCGTATCTTTACCAGCACTTGATATTATAGATTTTTTAGGCAAACTACCAAGCCTATTTGTCTCAGTTTCCTCATCTGTAAAATGGAGGTAATAATAGGACCTCCCCCATTCAGTTGTATGAGCGTTCAGTGAATCGGTACATAAAAAGCACTCAGAATAGGGGTGTCAGATAAAATACAGGACTTCCAGTTGAAGTCGAATTTCAGATGAATATTTTTTTAGTATAAATCATTCCACATAATATTTGAGATATGCTAAGAAACAGTTTATCCAAAATTTGGCCTTAGCAAGCAAAATAGAGAATGCCCAGTTAAATTTGAATTTCAGGTAAATCAGTATTTTTTGTATAAATATGTCCCAAATATTGCTTGGGACATATTTATACCGAAAAACTGATGTTTTAGGGCTCCCATTTAGAAACTACCTAATTCTCAGTCCTCAGTGTAGATGCAAGAGGTTCGGAGCTCTTCACCAAAGAAATTTTCAAATATCCATGAGGAAAATGTAGAAGAGACTCAAAAGGTTGTTGGGTGAGTTGGCTATATGTATCTCCTGGTATGGTGTTTTTTTAAGTAAAATTTATATTGAAGTTAAATATACATGCAAGAATGTGAACAAAGCACGAATGCGTGGCTGGACCAATTTCCACCCAGTAAGCACACTCAGGGATCCAGCCTTATACCAAGAAACAGCACATGACTGACCCACTATCCTGACTTGTAGCACAGTAGACTAGTTTGGGGCTGGTTGGCTTTTAAGCAGATTTAAGATACCGATATACCACCTTCCCCCCCAACAGATTACTAGGGAATTTCCTGAGAAATTTCCTCTCAAAGTGACTTCCTAGGGGCTTTCTACTTAAAAGTAGGCCATTATTCTTTTGAATTAAATTGGCAAAGGGAGACAGGTCTGAGCCAAAGAAAGGGATCTTATAAATAAGGGGTCTTCTGGAATGCTGGCAGGTGCTTAATTGATTAGAAGAGCCTGTAATTATATTTGCTCTTAAGTCTTTTTCAAAGACTGGTAATAGCAGCAAAGACTCCCATAGCATTAGCCGTGTGTCCAATGTTTGAAGCCCTTTACATTCATTAACTCACAAAATAGCTACAAAAGCCCAGTCAGGCAGTACTGTTATCATCCCCATTTTTCAGACAAGGCAGTCAAGGCACAGAGAGGTAAAGAAACCCACTCAGGACCTCACAGTCAGCAAGAGACGGGGCTGGGATCTGAACCCAAGCAGTTTGGCCACAGATGCCATGCATTTCTAACAACCTCTCCATACAGCCTCATGAATTGGATGGGATTCCCACACACAGCCTATCCTCTAAGTTGGAAATGCAGTTCTCAATCATTTTCCTTCCCTGGGGTCCATTTTACATTATCTTTAATAACTGGTTCAACAAGTGCGTTTTGCCTTTTCTTGTATTGTTACTTGGCCTCACTTTGGCATCTTGGCAGATGCAGGTGTCTGAGGCACAAAGCAAATCAGTATAACAAACTCTCATTAAACCCAGGAACAGTGGTCCACATAGCATCAGGGCACAAAGAGAGAGAGAGAGAGAGGTGCTGGGTAATGATCTGAGCCTGAGGTCTCCCACCTTACTGGGAAGGGGACTGCAGCTAATGGAGCACTGATTTCTCATTGCAGGTGATAAATCTTCCTAATGGCATTTCGAACACATTGTTCTAAATTTAAATATTTTAATATTAATTTATTCTAATGCCACCTCAAGTGGATAATGAACAACATTATCAGCTGAATTAAAAAGAGAAAAGAAAAATCAAAGAAAAAACCATGGGAATTCTCTACTCTGGGAGAATCCAGGGAGAGTTAAAAACATTTTATCCAAACTCATTTCTTAAAAAAACAAAAAACCTCATTTCTTTAAAAAACAAAACAAACAAACAAAAAAACATTTCTTTTTCAGTTAGGTAATAATGATACCCAAAAATCATAGTAAGGGGCGCCTGGATGGCTCAGTCAGTTAAACATCTGCCTTCAGCTCAGGTCGTGATCCCAGGGTCCTGGGATCAAGCCCCGCATCCGGCTCCCTGCTCAGTGGGGAGTCTGCTTCTCCCTCTCCTTCTGCCCCTCCCCTCCCCTCATTCTCTTGGTCTCTCTGTCTCTCTCTCTCTCTCAAATCAAATAAAATATTTTTAAAAATAGTAGTAGGTAAATGACTTAAATTTTCAGCTTTTTGAGAATGATGGAGCCCAGCTGGCTATTTCTCTGGGTGTTTGACTTTTGGTCATCAGGAAAGCATAGTAATGAAAACTATTGCCAGGCATTTACTGGGCTACTTGTACTTTCTATGTACTTTATGCATATTATCTCATTTAACACTTCTACCAATCACCTGAACAGGTGCTCTTTATCCCCATTTTATAGATGAGAAAGCTAAGGTTTTAAGACTTCATGCACAACTTAACTAACAACTAGGGCTGAGGTATGTCTGATTCTGGAACCTGAGCTCTTACCCATGAGCTCCCAGGACGGGAGCTTGTTTGTGTCATCAGGACAATTAGGGAACTACAGATTTCCCCCCCCAAAAGTGGAGCATATGGTGTAACCCCTTGGCCTGGAATTACGGGAAATGTGAGTGTCCCAGAGCAATGACCCGGTAGTGAGCTGGGGAAGGTCAGTCAAACGCTGGAGTAGACTCCAGAGCAAGAGTGAGGGTACTTAGTGGCTGGAAGGAATAAATGACAGAGCACATGGGAATCACAGCAGAAACTGAGCTTATCCTCTTTAGAGCAGCAACTTAGCCAAATTCCCCAAGGTGAACGGTAAGCAATTCCTCACAGCCTAGGGATGGCATAAGAAATTCAGCACAGCTACTGAGTCAGCTTTGTGATCTAAACAGCTAGGAGAATGACCACATTTTTCAGTTCCCACTAGAATGTTTGACCTCCTCTGTCAGCTCTCAGCTCCAAATACACCCTTCATGATGCTCAGTAATAAACAATGGGATTCCTTTAAGTATTTCTCCTTTAATGTAGCAATAAAATAAGCAAAATTGTATTTTTATTACGTATGTGTGTATACAGACATATTTACACACACACAAACAACAAAAAAAAATTTTAAGCAAATGAGCTTAAAATGTTAAGCTTTTTCAGGGACCCCAGGGAACCCGACAGAATTTCCTGATATCTTTGTCTCTTTTCATAGTTAATCATTCTTTATATTAAACTCCCTCATTTAACCCAGGGTTTATAATCTCTCTTTTGGTGGGACCAAAACTGCTGCATCTTCCGTAGACCACCTTTCTGAAGCCTATTACTCTGTCATGGTAGAAGATCTGGGCACCAAAACGAATTTTTTAAAAACTTTTTAAAAACCTTTTTGTACTTTAAAAAATTGATTTATTTGTGATTATATATCTTTTAACATTTTTTAAAGATTTTATTTATGTATTTATTTGAGAGAGAGAGTGAGAGACAGCATGAGACGGGAGAAGGTCAAAGGGAGAAGCAGACTCCGCATGGAGCTGGGAGCCCGATATGGGACTCGATCCCAGGACCCTGGGATCATGACCTGAGCCGAAGGCAGTCGGTTAACCTACTGAACCACCCTGGTGCGCCTGTTTTTAATTGTATTGATACACGACATTACACTTGTTTCCGGTGTACCGTATCGTGACGTGACAAACCCATGTGTTCACTGCAGATGTAGCTACTATCTGTCACCATATAATGCTTAAAAATTTATGTTTTTAAATTTATTTTGCTTTTTTATTTTTGGCTTTGAGGGTGGCTTCAGGAGCAAAATTTCTCCAATCTAATCAATTCGGGTTACATAAGATGGTTCTCATCAAGGATGTAAATGGAAGGTTTCTAAAATACTGAGACTAGAACACCCTAGTTTAAAGCTTCTCTGCCTACCCAATAAAGTGGGAACTCCTTAGGATGACTTACAGTGCCCTCCATGATCTAGCCCTGGCCTTCCTTTAGGTTTTATCTCCTGCCATTACAGCTGTGCATTTCACAGCCCAGGAAAATTAAAGTCCTGTAGTCTCCACCGCCACGCTTTCTCTGACTTCTATGCCTTCGCCCATGGTGCATACTTTGCCTTTCATGCCCTCCCGCCCCTGGTGACCACATCCCCCTGGGGGGTGCTGGGAAATGTTCAACAACCATCTCCCCAAGAGGAAAAAGCTTGTTTTATTGGGGTTTACTGATTTCTAAGGTGGGAATACTCATGCCGTTGCTGATTTCAAGTTACCAGTCTGGTCACCAAAGGCAGAATTGGGGACAAATGTAGGTAACTGGCTTTTTCAAGCCAAAGTGAGTGACTTTAGCCCACCCTTGACTCTACCCATCTGCTCAGATAGCATCTCCTCCAGGATGGCTTCCCTGATTACAGCCTACCACCTGCTGTCATGAAATCCTGTGCATTTCTCTATCTTTGCACTTTTGCAGTAAACTGACTTAGACTTCTCCGTGTCAATATCTGTTTCTTCCTCAGACTCAGCACCATGAAGACAGGAGTCACATTTTTTTCCTCTGGTTTTTTGGCGTGCCTAGCACACACATAGTTGTCCCCCAATACTTGTTTATTGAATGAGTAATTATAGTTCCCCCTTGCCAAAACGATGTAATTTTTTCTCCTTCAGCCGGACTATACGGTCTAGTATTCTTAGGAATCAGCCTTATTCCAACCACCTATTGGAACAGCTTATCTGGACTTGTTAGACATGAGCTGCAAAGGTTAGGCTGTGTGAGAGTAGGGTGAGGATGGCAAAGAGCTGGAGAGCTGGTTTCCCCAGCTGGCTCTTGGTGGCACAGAAACCCCCAGATTTCCGTGTGGGGCAACGCTGATCATTACAGTGCCTTCTGAGCTCATGCCCTTTCTTTCTCTAATACCGTGTCATTATGTAGGCAAGCAGGGGCCTTGCAGTTGACTTTGCACTTTCTTTCTAAACCGCAGCTTTGCAAGGCTTAAAACTTTCCCATTGGTTTTGCTGGTCCTCTGCACTTGACCTAAGTCCTGCCAGCTACTGCTGGTTGTACTCACGTGGAACAGGTGAGTTACTAATGCAAGTTGCCATTAGCAAGATCGATGTGAGGAAAACTCAGGTTCAAAAGTAGCTAGTAGTCCCTTTGCATCTTGCCAATAATGCATATGATAGAGCTGCATGTAGGCTTCCAGAGGTGGGACTGACTCACCATGAGGCCACCTACCCCAGGAATGAGTTCCCCAGTCTGCAGAGTTGTGCCCGCTGGGTGCCATCCACTCTCTTTACCTTGGAATCCAAGGCTCTCCATGCTCTGGTCTCAACCTTTAACCACTAAAAAATAACTTTACCCCAGCATGGACCATCTTGGTACTAAAAGAATACAATTGGCTCATTGAAGCAATTGTAGCAAAATGGGATACAATTGGCTCACTGGCTTTTCACTTCTAGTGGTCTCCTTTTCTGCTGCTGAGTTCACTTTCTGTTTTCTACCTCAAATTCAAAGTCAGAACTTCATTTAATTGCTTTTCTCTCGGCAGTGAAAGAAAGTGAGGTCCTCGTTAGCGAAGGCCTAAGTCTACCCCCCAAATCGAGGTTAAACTGCTCACTGGGCAGCATTCAGATCTCTAATTGCTGAATCCTCTAGATCTTCTAAGGGAGTAGATATGAATCAACCTTATTTTTTTTTATCCACATATAATGTATTATTTGCTTCAGGGGTACAGGTCTGTGATTCATCAGTCTTACACAATTCACAGAGCTCACCATAGCATACACCCTCCCCAATGTCCACCACACAGCCACCCCATCTTCCCACCCCCCTTGCCTCCAGCAACCCTCAGTTTGTTTCCTGAGATTGAGTCTCTTATAGTTTGTCTCTCTCTCTGATTTCGTCGTTTCATTTTTCCCTCCCTTCCCCTATGATCCTCTGTCGTGTTTCTCAAATTCCTCATATCAGTGAGATCATATGATAATTGTCTTTCTCTGATTGACTTATTTTGCTTAGCATAATAGCCTCTAGTTCCATCCATGTCGTTGCAAATATCAAAATTTCATGTTTTTTTTTAATGGAAACAATGGAATCAGCCTTTTTTTTTAAAGATTTTATTTATTTATTTCACAGAGGGAGAGAGATCACAGGGAGGCAGAGAGGCAGGCAGAGAGAGGGGGGGGAAGCAGGCTCCCTGCTGAGCAGACACCCCGATTCGGGCCTCGATCCCAGGACCCTGAGATCATGACCTGAGCCGAAAGCAGAGGCTTTAACCCACTGAGCCACCCAGGCGCCCGGAATCAGCCTTTTTTTTAACACAGAGCTCGGGAAAGTTGGAGAAAAGCCTTCAGCCTAAACTTCACCCGGCATCAGTATCTCCTGGGATGCTTTAAAAATCTATATAGCTAACTTCTCCCCATTCAGAGTCCCCTGGCCTGCTGGGAGGCCCCACGCTGGTGCTGCTTAGGTCTACCCAGCAGTGGGTGTCTCTGCTCAGTCTCCTGATTGCTCCCTTCCCTTCACTCTGTTCTCTTCTCCAGCCAAGCCTCCCTCTGGCATTATGTCGTCAACATCCCTTCTGACCTTTATTGGTCTAAAGTAGGCTGGTGTCCCCTCTTTTATCAGTCCTCATCTCCAGAGGACTGTTCTGCGGCTTCCAAATTCCCATTTTTCTTGCCTCAGTGAGTCCAACCTTTCTTCCAGTTTCCTGTCTTTCCCCTTATTAGCCACCATCAGCCCCAACATCAGTTTAAAATGGGTATAAATAAAACCTCAGTATGTGTCTCATCCCACATCTGGAATAGATGATTGCTGTGATTCAGTCAAAATCCTCAAGGAACATTCCTTGCGTGCCTAGGGCATGCCAGGTCCTGGGCTAGCCCTTGGCTTATACAGATGAATGTTTGGTTCCTGTTTGTTTTTTTTTTTAAGATTNAGAGAGAGAGAGAGAGAGAGATCACAAGTAGGCAGAGAGGCAGGCAGAGAGAGAGGGGAAAGCGGGCTCCCTGCTGAGCAGAGAGCCTGATGCAGGGCTTGATCCCAGGACCCTGAAATCATGACCTGAGCTGAAGGCAGAGGCTTAACCCACTGAGCCACCCAGGTGCCCCTGGTTCCTGTTTTCAAGGAACTTCACATTGAGAAGGAACAGAGAGCCAGGCACATAATTGTAAGGTAGCATGACAGGGAAGGGTGGGTGCCCCCAGAGTGCTTAGAAGTGGCATTGTTGTAAATTGAGAAAGATAATCTGATCTGATCTCACAGAAGCTTTCTATAATAAATTCAAACCGTGGACCTTTACCTCAGCTTCAGAAATCTCTGACTTCAACTGCAGTGGCAGAGGGCAAGGAAAACAATTATTGAAAATGGACTAGGATGATTTTAAAACAAATGTTTTTGGGGACACCTGGGTGGCTCAGTCAGTTCAGTATCTGCCTTTGGTTCAGGTCATGACCTCAGGGTCCTGGGATCGAGTCCCAAGTCAGGCTCCTTGCTCAGTGGGGATCCTGCTTCTCCCTCCCCCTACTGCTCCCTGTGCTTGTGCTCTCTCTCTCGCTCTCTCTCTCTCTCTGACAAGTAAATAAAATCTTTTTAAAAAATAAATGTACTTGCCTAACAAGAAAAACAAAGACCAACTCCAGGAGATTTATTTCAATTATATAAGCATGTGACCATGACTCACTCTCTAGCCATTGATATTTATCCTAAAAGAGACAGCATATAGGAAGATACAGTATTCTGATTATTTCTATGGATTTTTTTAAAAAGTAATGTACTCAACCCACAGACTGGGAGAAGATAGATACTTATGATACACATATGTGAGAAAGAACTCCTATCTGGCATATAAAAAAAATACTCCTACAATTCAGTAGGAAAAAGACCAAAAAAATGAGTAACCGACTTGAATGGGCTTTTCAAAAGAGGGATTTCTAAATGTCCAGGAAGCATATGAAAAGGTGTTCACCATCTTCACTCATCAAGGATATGCTGAGTATAATCATAATGAAAGACCCCTTATACTCACCGTAATGTCTACAGTGAGAACACCGGTAGAGTGCCGGCCAGAACCAGAGGCATCGGGAATTTTTGTACCCTGCCGCTCAGATCATCAGCAGGGGCAGTGCTTTGGAGAACTGTGGAGTAAAATCCCAGTGAGCTAAGTCTGCCTCAGCCCTGTGACCCAGCGCTTCCCCTTCAAGGTAGGGAACTTGTGCAGATTGTGATATGTTATCTCTCAGCAACAAGTTGATCCTTTGTCACTGCTCTGCAAAAACAGACTTGGGCCCTTTTGCATATTTTTCCCTTTGCCAGTTGGTACTGAATCTTGGTTAGTAAAGGCTGTTGGTGAGAAATGACAGTTTATGGGGCACCTGGGTGCCTCAGTCAGTTAAGCATCTGCCTTCAGCTCAGGTCATGATCCCAGAGTCCTGGGATGGAGCCCGTGTTGGGCTCGTTGCTCAGCAGGGAGCCTGCTTCTCCCTCTGCCTGCTGTTCCCCCTCCTTGTGCTCTCTCTCTCTCTCTTTCTTTCTGACAAATAAATAAAATCGAAAGAAAGGAAGGAAGGAAAGCAAGAGAGAGAAAAATGAATGAATGAATGAATGACAATTTAGTTTCCTGGTTGGGGTGGGCAGCACCTAAGGGTCCCGCAATGTGTTCCTCCAGAGGCCAGCTCCTGCGACACTAACCGTTTCCTTGCAGAGCACGCCCCCCCACCCCCCCACCCCTGCTCTAGAGTCTGGCGCCTGCAGCCCTGTTGGCTCTCCACTTCTGAGCCCCTGCCATACGTGGCAGCCAGCAGTACCTAATGGCCTGCAGCTTCCCTGGGCAACCACTTCAGGCAGCTTTGTAGTAGAGTGTCTCAGGTATAACACTGCCCTGTGAATGGCTTTCCTTGGTGTCCCAGAAGATGGATTTCCAGTAACTTCTGGAGGGCTGATTTCTTGAAGATTCTACCAGTACAGGAATACAATGACTTCTCTGCTATTCAGTGAGCCATGGCCAAGCCTTCTGATAAGGTCTGATCTCCGCTCTGGGGTTGGTAACCTCTCCTATGTCTGCTTTTTCTGTGTTCTTTATAATCTTTACTTCTTAGTAGCCAACCTCTTTTTATTCCTGTTGAAGTTAAGATATTCTTCATATTAAACCTTTTTTTAATTTTAATTTTTATTTATTTATTTATTTGACAGAGAGATAGAGAGCACAAGTAGGCAGAGAGGCAGGCAGTGGGAGAAGCAGGCTCCCCACTGAGCAGGGAGCCAGACATGGGACTCGATCCCAGGACCCTGGGATCATGACCTGAGCCGAAGGCAGCGTCTTAACCAACTGAGCCACCCAGGCGCCTCAAACCTTTTTTTTAATCATATGGTTTTGCTCTTCCTATTTTTTTTTAAGATTTATTATTTATTTATGAGAGAGGGAATGTGCATGTGAGCAGGGGAAGGGGCAGAGGGAGAGAATCTCGAACAGAGTCCCCACTGAGCCCAGAGCCGGATGCACGCGGGGCTGGATCTCACCACCCTGAGACTATGACCTGAACCGAAATTAAGAGTTGGCCGCATAACCAACTGACCCATCCGGGCACATAGTGGTTTCGCTCTTCTGATCAGACTGATAAAGCACCCAAGGGAAAAAAAATCCACCAAAAGGCATGTACAAGAATGTTCATGCAAGTTTTATTCATAATAGCCCAAGACTGGAAACCCAAATGCCCATCAACAGCAGAATGGATAAGTAATGGTGTATTCACACAAGGGAATACTACTCTGCAAGGAAGAGGAGGGAGCTAGCGATGGAGCTCACGGACAGTTTTGATGGAGGAGGCCAGACGCAAAAGAGTGCAAGTGTAAGATCTCATAAATACAAAGTTCAAGAGGAGACAAAGCCAATCAATGGTGACAGAAGTCAGAATATTAGTTACTTCTTGGGGCAGAGGTGAATATTGACTAAGGGCACAGGGATTTGGGGGGATATTTGAAATATGTCTTGATCAAAAGGTAGTTACATAGGTGTATGTTTATGTAAGAAGTTCTCAATTTTTGCACTATGCTGTAGGTCTACTATACCTTAATTTTTAAAAGCTATTAAAACTAAAAAGGGGGTATAAATATAAGGTCATTTAAAAAGGGCTATAGGTGTAGAGTTGTGTAGACAAGACCTCCCCTAGCTAATTCCCTTGGCCCCATCCATCTCAACAATGCTCAAACATGAGCGTGGTGTTTTCCAATCGTCCCCTGAGGCTGATGACTGTATATATTGTCCCGAACTCTGCAGTTGGGGGTGAGGCTGAGGGAGGGGGTGAGAAACCAAGTGATCCTGTCCTGTATGTGGCCAGTTAGAGCCTTCTGTTCCCAACCGGAGGACCCTCTGCCCATCATGTGGCCTTTCAGGGGGTTTCTTTCTAAAGATGTTTGAGATGAGTAATATGCCTTACAGAATATGGCAGAGCGTTTCATACAAGTAAAGCCAACAGAATAATTTTGAAATAAAACTCTGTCATAGTTGGTTGGCACGGACACACATTTTTTTTCTTTCTGTAACGTCTCCTTAACTGCACTGATAAAGACTGTAGGGGAGTTGGTGACAAGGAGAACTTGATGCCAGTTTGGTGGCTGTACAAAATCATTTCACTTCAAAACACAGAGCAGAAATAGGAGAAATCAAAATAGATGATCCTCACCTCCCCGCCTTCCCACTCTGCTTGGGCAAGAATCACAGGAGAAAAAGCTCAGCGGTACATGCCATCTCCAAGGACTGGTGTTGGGGTGAGCAACTGCCACAGAGACAGATACGTAATTCACCCCTCAAGAATCCTGGCTATGCTTCCTGAACATGGGAGAAAACCGGCTCGCTTGACATGCACACAGAGGCAAAGCCAAGAAAATGGGAGCATGAGGAGAGACGGTCAGCCCTGGGCATCATTGCTAGGGAGTCACTGTGGGTGCAGTTACTCTCCATTAAAGACTGCAGGAGTGACTGAGACCAAAGGAGTTAGCTCAGGCTCCAGTGTAAAGTCTACCCATTTTCCGATTTGGGGAGAGGGGAGAGTCCAAGTCATTTCTCCTCTCTCTGGATTCACTCAATCCTTTAATTGTAATGCTCTCTCCATCCTTGTTCCAGTTGTTGATACATTGCTTTTCAGCTCCAACCCCCCTCCCCCACCTTTTTTTTGGTCCTGCTTTGTCTTCCTGGAACTGGACTCTCTGCCATGCGTTTCTCCTTTGAGTATGCTCCAGAGTATGCTCTACCAATAGAGGGTGCTGTGATGCGGGAGGTGAGGACACTTGTTCCCTGTTCTGTGTTGCAAGGAGTTGCTAGCAAATCAGGGTGCAGAGGGTCCCAGACATTTTCACTGCAGTGGTGGCAGCTTTTGGGGTCCTGGGTGGAGTACCTCCAACACCCTGTTGCTTTGCTGCTGCAGCAGCAACCACTCCCCCTTCTCTAAGGTCTGCGTCTCCATCTTGCAGGCTCCTCTGAATTACTAAGTTCTCTCCCTTTTACTTTTCCCTCAGCCTGAGGGATGGTAGCTAGATGCCTTCTAAGTTTTTACATCTGTCATACCTTCCAGTTCTCTTTTTATCCCTCTTAGTAGTTAATCATCTTTTTCCTGTTCACAGTTCTTCATACTAGACATCCCTTGTTCCGATGACTCAAGAGGTTTGTCTCTTGACTCTCCCTGACGGATCCAACGTTTGACCCATCTGACTTGTGCAGTGGTTGTCTGTGTCTGTGTGCAGGGTCTCCGTGGGGCCTCTGTGCCTTTGGCTCCTGGGAAGCAGCCTTCCAGCTGGGGTATGTTAGATTGGATATATAGCAGGGACTTAATGTCTAGATCATAGACTTGCATGTGTACTCTTTCTTCCCTATTGAGATTGGCCTGAGAACCTGCCTGTAAGCGAGATCCCACAGGAAAGGTTCTTCTTTCCCAGCTCACCATCCATGTTCAAAAAGAAAACTATACCTCTCATTTCTCCCGATTCTATAGTGCATTGTCTAAACCTGTAATATATTTGTTGTTTTGATTTATTTTGTTCTTATGACTTTAACAATAACTCAACCCAAAAGAAAATTTTAACCTTTTAAGAGCTTAAGATTATAGGAAATTAAAAGATCATGTCGATATATATTATTGTTACATAGGTTATGTTAAGGTGATTAATAAGCCATTTTCAAGCATGAAATACATTATAAGCAGGTAAAATTGGGGAAATGGAATAGAATATGAATTCAAAGAAGAAAAGGAACACTAAATGTTCTTTTTTTAAAAAAAAGATTTTATTTATTTATTTGACAGAGAGTGCACAAGCAGGGGGAACTGCAGAGGGAGAGGGAGAAGCAGGCTCCCCGATGAGCAGGGAGCCCAATGTTGGACTCCATTCCAGGCCCCCAGGATCATGACCTGAGCAGAAGGCAGACGCTTAACCAACTGAGCCACCCAGGTGCCCTAGAACACAANCTAACCCACTGAGCCACCCAGGCGCCCTAAATGTTCTTTTTTAAAAAAAAAAAAGATTTTATTTATTTATTTGACAGAGAGTGCACAAGCAGGGGGAACTGCAGAGGGAGAGGGAGAAGCAGGCTCCCCGATGAGCAGGGAGCCCAATGTTGGACTCCATTCCAGGCCCCCAGGATCATGACCTGAGCAGAAGGCAGATGCTTAACCAACTGAGCCACCCAGGTGCCCTAGAACACAAAGTGTTCTTACGGTTAAAAGATGGAGTATTTTAAAATTTTGGATGATGACAAATACATAATTGCTAAGGTGCGTCTTGTCCTTTGGATACATAAAATATGCAAAAACGCTTGTTTTAAATTCAATATTGACTGCTGCCAGAATTACCATTGCAACTATTTAAATGAAGAGAGAGCTACAGTAGATTTCATCTTTAAGAGGTTCAAGAGGATAAGGGGGCCTGGGTGACTCAGTCAGTTAAGCATCTGACTCTTGATCTCGACTCAGATCTTGCATTGGGCTTGCATCCACACCTGGTGTGGAGCCTGTTTTGGGGGCGGGGGTGGGGGAGGGAAGTTCAGGAGGATATGTAATTTTCTCAGTTGTTTTAGGAGGTACATGAATAAATGAAGTTGCCTCATTTGTAATCAAATGTGCATGAATGCAGACTGATTGGATGAATGGGTGAATAAGTGAATAAATAAGAAAATCAGTGCTGGGGCGCCAGGGTGGCTCAGTTGTTAAGTGTCTGCCTTCAGCTCCGGTCATGATCCCAGGGTCCTGGGATTGAGCCCCATGTCGGGCTCCCTGCTCATCGGGAAGACTGCTTCTCCCACTCCCACTCCCCCTGCTTGTGTTCCCTCTCTCACTGTGTCTCTCTCTGTCAAATAAATAAATAAAATCGTAAAAGAGAGAGAGAGAGAGAGAGAGAGAGAGAGAGAGAATCAGTGAAATTCTCTTTCCTGAACAAAAGTTTCCCTGCATAGGTCCAGTTTCTCAGCTTCTCCTTCTGGGGAAATGTGCATATGGGAAATGACAGCAGCACGTCTCTTGATATCTAAGCCCTGATCAGGAGCCAAGTCTGTCCGAGCCTTCCCTCTGTCTTTATTCGAGAATAATCTATGGCTGGATGAATAGCTTATAGCAATGCATTTCTTACACCTGTGTCTTCATTTTATCATCTGTAAAATGGATTTAGAAAGTCCAGGTCAATGACCGCTGGAATATTCATTTTACCCTTTGCGGGGAAACAACCATGAAGTAGTAGGACAGCACTACCTTGGAGATAGAAGACCTGGGTTGATGAATCGGTTTTGCTAGTAACTGGTTGCATGACATTTATCAAATGCCTTGGTATCTCTGCACCTCCATTTTCTGGTCTGTGAAAAGCAGGTGGTGATGACTGTGAGCCTTAGCTGAGGCTGTGTGTGTAAACACTCTTCGTACACGACAGCCGCTCCGTAAATGTTTGCTGAAGCCGGAGCTCAAGTACTAGATGGCAATGAACTTTGGCTATGTCCACCTTTCCCTGCCCTCCGGGCCTCTGGCTACCCTCCCATAAACTAAGCTAGTTGGCTGTTGAGGGCTCCACACAACCCCAGGTCTTGGTCACATACGGGACCTCCCATCCTGATGCAAATACCCGGAACATTTGATTGTCTCAGGGGACAGCTCCCCCTTCACTCCCACAAATGTGGTCAGCATAAGCTTCAGGCTCCAGACAGCCCACACTTCTGTCATTGCCTTGGAAGAGACGATTGCAGCCCCTTCATTGCTAGAAGAGCCGACTGGAGAAGTCATTGTCAAGGATTTATTTAGGGTCTGTAAAACCGTTATGTATTCTAGAAATTACGAAACACAGGCAGCGGCACTCCCTGCCAGAGTGCTTACTGAATCTGCTGTCTTAGGAGTGTTCGGTACTAGCCGATGTTCACACCAATAGAATGACACGAGAGCGCGTACACGCGCATGCGCGCGTGCGCGCGCGCGCGCGCACACACACACACACACACACACACACACACAGTGACTTCTTTATGCCAGTCAATGGCAAATCTCTGTCGCAAAACTGGTGGTTGTTCATGGGGTGTCTTATAAGCAATGGGGATCAACTGACAAAGTGAAGGGCTTGTGCAAAGAATGTAATAACAAAATTGGAGGGTTCTGCGCATTACTGATCCATCTCTGAATAAAGGACCGTGACTGTGGTTGCCGTTGAATCAGGTTCGAGCTGCCTGTACGCTCACATCACTGCTCTTTAAAATCAGGATTGGGGCGCCTGGGTGGCTCAGTGGGGTAAAGCCGCTGCCTTCGGCTCAGGTCATGATCCCAGGGTCCTGGGATCGAGGCCCACATCGGGCTCTCTGCTCAGCAGGGAGCCTGCTTCCTCCTCTCTCCTCTCTCTCTGCCTGCCTCTCTGCCTACTTGTAATCTCTCTGTCTGTGTCAAATGAATAAATTAAAAAAAAAAATCAGGATTGCTCACAGAGCTCTCCATGCATTTACGCTAATAAGAGGGAGGATTGTAAAATGAGGTTTTTGATGCTTTCTGGGGGATATACCCTCAAGCCATATTTCTATAAAGATTAAGAATCTCATTCCAGACCCCAATTAAACAAAGGGAAATAGTGATTGCAGAGAGGCACAGAGGAAAATCAAGGGCCGCCAGTGTGCTAGATGTGGGGAAAGTGGCATCCCTTCCACGTCCCAGGTGAAAACACCGATAGGGAGGTTAAATTGGGGACCGAGACTGGAGTCCTTGTCTCTCTGAAACAAGGTCCACCTTCTTCCCCCTTCACATCATTGACTCTCACCCTGGCTCGAAAAAGATGCACAGAAAATGAGGGCTGTGAAGGTGAGAGAAACATTTGTAGCCCACAGACCAGCAACTGCCGTTCTCAGTCTGGACTGTGCATTGGAATCACCCCTGTGCCAGGGTTCACGCTCCTGCCTTGTAAGACATCTATTAGGGGCGCCTGGGTGGCTCAGTCGGTTAAGTGTCTCCCTTCAGCTCGGGTCATGATCCCAGGGTCCTGGGATTGAGTCTTGCATCAGGCTCCCTGCTCAGGGGGGAACCTGTTTCTCCCTCTGCCTGCCTTTCCCCCTGCATGCAGGCACTCTCTCTCTCTGACAAAATCTTAAAAAAGAAAATAAATCTGTTAGATTGGGGTTTCTCTACCTTCCCATCACCTGCAGGTCTGTTGAAACCCATGGCTGGGCCCTGTACCCAGTGTTTCTGATTCCTTAAGTCTGGAGTTGGCCTGAGAATATGCATTTCTAGCAAATACCCTGGTGTTGCTGCTGCTTCTGGTCCAGCCCTACTCTGTGAACTACTCTCTTTGGCCACTCTTTCTCCAAGTCAGGATTACTTATGCACTCAAATGCAGATTTTTGGGCCCAGGCCCAGACACAGAGGACTTAGTCTCAGTCAGTGGGCACCAGGGTCTGTCTTTTAAACCGGTGTTCCAGGTCTTCAGTTCACTGAAGTGTGAGAACTGTCATCCAATGAATTTTTAAACACTTTCTTATCTCTTATACAGCCTGGCTTTTAAATTCTGTCTACATTTGAATGACAAATGCACAGAATTTCATTTATAACTGACTATTAGCTGTTGTTGTGACTCCTGGCTTTTTTTAAAGATTTATTTATTTATTTATTTATTTATTTATTTATTTATTTATTTATTTGAGAGTGTGTTGTGAGTGGGGGGAGGGGTAGAGGGAGAGCAAGACAGAGAAAAATCTCAAGCAGACTCCCCGCTGAGCATGGAGCCCAACATGGGGCTTGGTCTCACAACCCTGAGATCATGACCTGAGCCAAAATCAAGAGATGCTCAACTGAATGAGCCACTTAGGCACCCCACTTCTGGTTATTTAAAATGCCCATAAGTAAAACCAAAAAATGGAAATGGTCACTGATTTTTAAAGTTGTTCAGTTTCTACTTCATGGGGGGAAAGAGGCCTGACTGATTTGTGGTGGTTTCCAGCTTCCTCACACAAGTGAAATCAAGAGAAAAGCATTCTGTGAAGAGGCTCCTTTCCTTTCTTCCTGTCCCCTCCCTCCTTATTTTACCCTCAGCTATTCAGTTCCATCAACTCCGGTGGAAATGAAGCTCAGACTCTTGAGTTGAAAGGGGGTTGGCTGCTTGGAGCCTGATGTTCAGCGGGAAGCTGGGTTACCACCCGGCTTCCTCAGAGCTAGAAAATGTACACGGAAAGTGCCACTCAGAGGCTGAGGGCAGCAAGGAAGCCTGGCTCAGGGGCGGATGTGCCCTGAGGAGATGCAGGTGCTTCCGCCCAGGCCCTGCCCCTCAGCTGCAGGCTCCCAAGGGAAGCCAGCCGCCGAGAAGAGTATTTATAGCCTCCTTTGCCGGCTGGTTCCTGCCTGGCCCTCGCCCGACCACCTGACGATTCAGTGCCACTGGCCGACCAGACCAGGGAAGGACTGGAAGGCTGAGGTGGGGATGGCCCAGCTGTCCTCCCTGAAGAGTTGCAGAAATTAGTCCCCCTTATCTGAAGTTACAAATACAACGGAATTTTTTAAATGAGGGCTAAACAGAGGTCATGGGAAAAGATTTCCCATTGTTCTTCCACAAACTAAGCTCCAAACCAAGCTGTTCCCCCAAAAGAACCGCACCACGGGGAGGTCTCTGTGCGGCCATCTGCGGGACGGCTGTGTGAGCACCCTTGCTCCTAACGGACGCAGGAGGGTCCGGGAGGCTCCCTCAGCCCCAGTTGCCAATGCCAGCCCTGCTCAGAGACCCTCGAACAAAGACCAGCTTTACTTTCTAGATCGTTAAGGCACACCGGTCAGCAGAAAACAACAGCCCCATTTTCTTCTGCACTCTCTCAATTAGACCGTTGGGTTACAAAAGACTGATAGAACGCTGATCTCAGGGTCGCCGCCTCACCCTGAGTGGACAGCCCAGAGTTCGTTCAGGTGACAGAAAATGCACTTTGCAGGGGGGGAAGTTTAGGGGGAAGGACCATGGGGTCCCCACTCATGCTGAAGTGTTAGGGAACCAATGAAATATCAGGTCTTACAGGGGTAGCTCTATACAGCACACAGCACATCAGTGAAGGTTCTAGGTGAAATCAGTTAGATCTCCAGGGGAAAGCCAACAAAACGACAACTGTTCAGAAAGGGTTTCACTTCCTAACTGGCAATGAGCCTGAGATGAAAACTTGCCACTCAGAGCCCCAGGTGGGGTCCTTGTCAGAGGCACAATCCCCCCTAGTGTTCTGGCGGACACCCTTGCTTCTCCCGGGGCTGCCACCAGGGGCCGAAGCGGAGACCCCTTAGCGGTGGACTCAGGGGCTGATGGGTCCTCTTCCCCATGAGCTTGGCCAGCGTGTCTACAATGCCAGTGGCCCCTGTCATCTTCTAGATGGGTGTTTATTTCAGACAACCCTTCCTGAAAGTGGAAGGGAATTGATATTTTAGTTTCTCTCTTTATGAGGGAGTAGCTAAGAGTGGGATGACGCATAGAGGCCACTGAAGTGTAGGGGCTGGAACCAGGCCTGCAAGAGTACCACTACCTAGGGGTGGCCGTGCATGTTCAAGTTGCCTTACAGAGTGCTGAGGTCTTTCTAGACATTATCTCAGGGACTCCTCATAATAACCCAATGAAGTAGATGCAGCTACTCTCTCTCCTTTAGAGCAGAGGAAACAGAGTCCTGGAGAAGCGAAAGGACTTGATCCTTGTCCTAGGCCACGGATGGCAGAGCTGGGATTCAAACTCTTACCTCCCCCAGAGTCCCTGCCTTACACCATCGTCCTAAAAACAGCTCTGTGTCATCAGACAGGACCCACGGGCTCTGTGGCTGTTCTTCCCCAAGAGCTCCTCAGGCTGCAGGGCCCTGTAGCTTCCCTGCATCACACAGATGAGTGTGTGTGTTGGGAGGGGGGGGGTTGCTAGGGAAGTGGGACTCAGCCTGCAGCCCCCTGAGAGCCAGTTTACAGAGATAGCCTTGCGGGCTGGTCCAGGGTCCTGGGAAGCCTCCTTTGCCCCATTCCTGCAGGCTTCCACGTGACCTTCCACCTCCCACCTGAGTCAGCCCCTGATCAGTGGCTTCTCTGGCCTGGAGCTCAGCTGGGGTGCATTTAGGGGCACTTTCTAGAAACCAAATTCATGGTGGCTCCAGTCAAATGGGAGTGTTTTGCCTCACACTTGGTTGGGGGTGGGGGAGGGAGACGGAGTTGAAAGCAGACTGGGCGGCTGGCGATGCCCACCGCTAGACCACGCCAGGGTTGGCACCGCTGTGCAGTTGTGTTGCCATGAACGAGCTGTTGCCCCCCTCCCGGGGCTGCGGGTAGCAGGGACGTGCACAGTGTGGGGCGCGACAGCAGCAGAAGTTAGGGAGCGGGGAACGGAAGCTCTCTTCCATCTATCGGCATGATCGTTCTGTACGTTTTCACACCAGTTGGAAGATACTGCTTTAAGCCACAGCCATGCCCAGGGAGAGCTTTTCTGCCATGGGCTCCTCACAGTGGTTCCATTATCCAAGTTTGCCTAAACAGGATTGTCACTTATGTCCTCCTCATTCCCAGGCTGTCCCCTGGATCCAGCACAGCTCCTGGCACATAGTAGGTGCCTAACCAAATCATGTCCAAGCAGCTGATCCAGTGAGTAAGGAATTGAACAAGTGAAGCCACGAACCATTAATGCTGGGTATTCGGTTCCTAAAGATAACCAGAGAACCCGACACAAGGATTTTCTCTGGGTCTTACAAAAGGAGTGTCACTGCAGAGATTTGGGGAGTGTGTTCAGGCCCTGCAAGAAGCAGACACCGGAGTAGAATTGAGCTCAGGTGGATGGCAGAAACACCTGGGGAAAACGGAAGTGGCAGGATCAGAGGAGGAAGGCCCCTCTGCCGAGGTGTTGCTGCTGAAAGAATGGGGGGTATAAGGGAGGGTTCAGAGCACGCTGGCTTCCGCTGGGGATGCCTGCATTGCAGGCCGCCCATCGGCTAACCGCAAGTTCTTTCTTCAAGGGGGAGTGAGTGTGCCAGTCCACGGCCGAGGGGCGCTCGCATGTCGGGGTTACCTGGGTGCCCCTGGTTATTGCTTTTCCTTCTCCAAGCAGTCTCTTCTCATCCTGGCCTTCTTCCATCCCAGGGAAGCTGTGTCTCCATCACCTCTACCCCTTTCTTCTCTCCGACAACACCTCTGAGAGGCGAGGCGACCCAGGACACCCTGGTCCCCTCTCAGCCTTCCACACTCTCTCTCTCCAACCAATTCCCAAATGTCTCAAACTCACCAAGCCCAAACCACACCGGACCATGTTGCTTTCCGTCAGAGTTTTCTTCCCCAAGGTTCCAACTCTGTCAAAGGCACCATCGAATTCCAGCCCTGTCAGAGGCCCATCAATCTTGCCTTCCTCCCTTGCCCTCACCCTCGGGTCCTTTTCCTGATGCCTCAGACTCTCCACCACCCACCACTTCCAATCCCAGACTCTTGAGAAAGAGCTCTTCAAGACTTCCCTTCCTTGTAGGCCAGGCCGCCTCTGGTGGGGCTGGATCCCAAATCCAGGGCCTGACAGGACAGGGCACACAGCATCCTTGTTTGAGCTAGAGAGGGTGTCTGGTTATCAGAGTCTGAGCAAACAGCCCAAATCGAGAGGTCTCTGTTATCAGCAGGAGAGAAACCATGTTTGTTTTCTTGACTCCTTGCATCCTGAGTAAACAGTCCTGTTTACTTATAGTAATTCCTGTTCCCTTAAAAATTGCTGCTTATAACTCCAAACTTTTCAGCTGTGTTGTAAATATGGAATTGTGTGTGAGACACTTCCCCTCACCCGGTGATGTTTTCGCCCATCATGGTTACAATGATTGCCAGTGCTTTTGTTCCCATTTGTTCGTTCGTTTGTCCATTCATTTAGTTATTATTTATTCCACAGACATTTACTGAGAGAAAGCCACATGAGGTTGTTGTTAGTGACAAGGGTTCTGCAGCCAGACTGCCTGGGCTCACATCCCAGCTCGGTCACTGTGTAGGAGGTGGGGCCATAGAAGAATTACTTAATCTCTCCCCACCTCAGTTTTCTCATCTATAAATGGGAAAAATTAGAATGCCCGTCTCAGAGGCTAATAAGGATTAAATTAAACAGTGCCTGACACATGGTAAAGCAACTGAAGGGGACACCAAGTCAGTGACATCAAATCCTTGCTGTTCACATCAATCCAAGGAAGTTCCAGTGGAATGGGAAGGAATGATACAGAGTCATGAAGAAGGCTGGTGTGAGCTACAGCTGGGGCAAACTTAGGACTTAGCCAACCAGGCACATCTACGCTGTGGGGGTGGTTGACTAACAAACTGGTTTCAGCCTAGTGGTAGAATTATAAATAATTTTCTTCAAAAATAAATATAAGGGCACCTGGGTGGTTCAGCCAGTTAAGCAGCTGCCTTCAGCTCAGGCCCAGGGTCCTGGGATTGAGCCCCGCTGTCAGGCTCTCTGTTCAGTCGGGAGTCTGCTTCTCCCTCTGCCCTTCCCCTTCCAACCCCTTCCCCTGCTGTTCACATTCTCTCTCTCTCTCAAATTAATTAATTAATTAATTAAAATCTTTTTTAAAAAGAATATAAAAATGAAGTTCTTTTTAAAAAATAAAATATAAAATTGTCCATATGTATAAAACAAGATTTTTAATAAACTATTTTATATTAAGAAAATATAAGCAAAATGCAATAATATTGTACATACATAAATTCGCATAATCAGTTTTTCACTCGTATTTGTCTCTTGCAATAAGTCCCTGGCATTTTTGAAGAATATATTCATGCCAATGTCCTTTTAATTTTAATTTTTAAAATAAAATTGCCACATTATTTGCAGTTGCATTTTATGATTAATATTTTGAAATTGACCCTTCTCTGTAGACCAAATTATTTTTAATTGAGAGTATACTCTCTAGAGGTGTGGAATTATTTTTTTTTAAGATTGTATTTATTTATTTGGAAGAGAGCAAGAGAGAGAGAGAGAGAGAGAGCATGAGTGGGGGAAGAGGGAGAAGCAGACTCACCACTGGGCCAGGAGCCCGATGTGGGGCTCGATCCCAGGACCCTGAGGTCATCACCCAAGCCAAAGGCAGACGCTTAACTGACAGTGTTAAACAGGTACTGAATTATTTAGGAAACTCAAAACAAATGCAGATCAACAGAGGATAGTCTTCATTCTAATGTTTCAAATCCGAATGTGTTAATATTTCAGCCCAAATAACTTCCCAATATATGTCTTTTGCTGCCATTCAGAGCATCTTTATTCAATACGTATTTTTATAAGGCATCAATTGCCAAATAATTCCTCACTATTTATGATTCTTTTGAATGTTTCACTAAAGTTAGATGTTGTTAAATTGCAGGCCTTTTCAGTTTCATTTTAGGACAGAATATAAATTGATCCTAATTAAAAAATAGGAGCTTCATCAAAAGATTTTTTTCACAAATCAAGATAGTTTATACCTCTGAGCTCCTAAGATTTAATTTCTTCATTTCCTCCCTTCCTCGGGTAGAGACAATTTCAATCTATCCCTGTGTAAGCTTGTTTTAGATAATTACGATTCATAAAAAGTTTCACAACCTGAATTTTTATTGTGCTCCATCTATTGAATAATTTATTAAAACATCCCAATTGATTTTCATCACAATGCAACCAACATTTAAGGAATTATTTCAAAAGAATTCAATAGTATTCCAGGGCACGTAGGGTGATTTACAAAATAGCTATTATTCAAAGGCTCAAACATTTCTAAAACCAGATTGCTGATGGGCAACAGAGAAAGGAAGAAAATGTGTACTGCCAAGCTAAAGTTTTTGTTGTTGTTATTGGTGCATGGGGTTTTTTGAGAGGGGTGATCAGAAACTTAATACAAGCTCTGTCACAAGAATTTTGTACTTTTGTTACTTTGTTCATATATAGAAACATTTGTAATTTTTGACAAAGACGGTTTCTGTTTCCTTTGGTGGAATATCACGGTTGTTTGGATACAATCATGAATTACGCGTTCCACCACAATTTCCAAGTATGTCTTGCTCTGTGGCTTTCTTAATTGGGTAAAAACATTATTTTTCCATGAGCCTAAGTTCCCAACAAAATTTGTATTCCTATTATTACTGTAGAAACACATTTTATCTTTGGATATTGAACTTCTGAGCTGAATTTTTAACAGAATTCCAACAATGTCAGATGTTTTACCTGAGAATAAACTTTCAACATTTTACTTTGATTTCATGAATTGTATGGGGAAGAAAAAAATCACACCATCGTTAGAATTAATTGATTATCTGAGGACTTATTATCAAAATATCTGAGGACCTTGATATAAAAAAGACCTTGTGCAGCTGTTTGGCAGCTCTTTTTTGCTAATATCTCTAACACGTGGAGCTCACTGTTTGTACGTACAGGCTTGGAATAAACATGGGCAAGATTGATTGAGAGGAGTAGTCATCTGATCTGAATGAAAAGTCACACTTCCCAGAGTGATATGTCAACACCCCCCCTGCAGCTGCATATGTGAAATTGTCATCCAGGACGCAGCCGTTTTAAAGTATTTCCAACTTTTGAAATAGGCTGGAACTTTTTCAGTAGATTTCTGTAAGGTTTTAATGTGGTCAGTGATGACACCAGAACCCGACAGTGGATGGTAAATGTTATCAAAGATGATATGCCCATTACATATCCATCAACTTTCTTAATACATGGAAATTCAGTCATTTTTCATTTAACATGTGCCCTCTTTGTTCAGTTGCTGCTGAAAACATTGTCAAACAACAACCAAAAAAAGTATTAACAAAATTGTAAAAAAAAATGTAATATTTATAAAAGATTTTATTTATTTGACAGTGGGAGAGTGGGAGAGCACAAGCAGGGTGTTGGCGGGCAGCAGAGGGAGAGGGAGAAGCAGGCTCTCCACTGAGCAGGGACCTGGATGTGGGGCTCAATCCCAGGACCCTGAGATCATGACCTGAGTCGAAGGAAGACACTTAACTGATAGAGCCACCCAGGTGCCCCCAAATAAATGTAATTTTATGCCATATTATAAATGAAAAACCTCTACAGCAAGAACATTCAGATTACTCATTACATACTTTATTGCAGGAGTTCTGAGCCTCTAACTCCCACGTATTTTACACAGGAACCTCACGTCTAATTTCCCTTATTTTCCGGACTATGTATACTGGAGCTTGGTGGCTTAGTGTATCTTCCAGGCCCCTGCACCGGCCAAGACACACCTGGCATTCATCTGCCCCACCTTGCAAGACCAGGAGTTGCAGAAATACATTTCCATGTATCAGCAGCAAGTGCACTGCAGACTGTCCCTGAAAGGGAGACGTTAGTCGGCACCTGTTCCAGTTTTCATCTAGAAAAGCTCAGGAAAAGAGACAGGTTATTGCTGGTTGTCTTCAGATTTAAGCTCCCTTTGAAGTCAGGACTCTGTTTCCTGCCGATGCATCTTACGTATCTGCAGACCAGACCATGGTAGAGGCCCAAAGTGGACCTCTACCAAACTCACCCCAACTATGTTAATTCACTCATCACAGACAGTATAGTACAGAAAAACAAACATGTGGGACAAATGCTAGAAACTGCATGGGACACCAAGCAGAAACTGGGATGGTTCCAGAGTAAGTGGTTTGTATTATCACGCTGGCTATGAGTGAGAGAAGCAGGGAAAGGCACCCAACAGCAAGGGTCAGTCAGGGGAGTTTTCTTGGGACAGGGAGGATCAATCTTAAAGGATACATTGGAAATTGCCAGGTAAAGCATGGAAAGCAGTTTAAGAAATTAGCTCTGGGAATGGCTGGGTGGCTCAATCGGTTAGGCGTCGGACTCTTGATTTTGGCTCAGGTCCTGATCTCAGGGTGGTGGACTCGAGTTCCTCAAGCCAGGCTCTGTACTCAGCCAGGAGTCTGCTTATTCCCCTCCCTCTGCACCCTCCCCCCTCCCCCGCCACATACTCTCTTTCTCTCTGAAATAAATAAATAAAATCTTTCTTTTAAAGTTAGCTCTCTGTTAGCCTTTTATTTGTCTCATTTAATCATCACGAAAACCCTATGGATGGATGTATTAGTCTGATTTCACATATGAAGAAACCAAGGCTTAGGAAGGTTAAGGAATTTGCTGGAAGTCCCCCATCTAGGACTGGACAAAGCTGGGATGTAAGCTGAGGTCTGGGACTCCAGCGCTGGTCATCCCTGGCTGGTCCCCCAGTGGTTCTGCCTGAGCTATGGCTCGGCACGAGGAAGAGAGAGAGAGAGAGAGAGAGAGAGAGAGAGAGAGANACTGCAAGGAGAAACTGCTAGTCACGTTGGCAAAAACCTGGGTGGGACCAGTCTGAGGAAGGTTGCTGCTGGAATGGGGCGGACCAGGCTGGTGTCAAAGCTTTTCTCAGTGAAGACCTCCTGGTGACCGCAGCCTTCAGTTGTCCCCTCCCTTCTTCTCCAGCCCTGGTGCTTTAGCTAGGCTAAGTTAAATATGATTCAGTGCTTTACTGAACACTGTCTTGCATCATGTCCTCACTATTCCTCATGTGTGCATTTGGTGTCTCAAGCAAAAACCTCAGCTTCTTTAAGCCAGAGATTGATGTTACTGTAGATTTTTTTTTAATTTTATTTATTTATTTGACACAGAGAGAAAGAAAGTACACAAGCAGGGGGAGCAGCAGAGGGAGAGGGAGAAGCAGGCTCCCTGCTGAGCAGGGAGCCCAAATTCGGGGCTCCATCCCAGGACCCTGGGATCGTGACCTCAGCCAAAGGCTCAGGCTTAGCTGACTGAGGCACCGAGGTGCCCCTACTGATAGAGTTCTTAATAACCACCCCCAAGTGCTGAGCACATGGAAAGCCTTTAGAAAAACATTTGTTGATGGAACATTTGTTGTCAATAGACAGTTTTAGGATGGCATTTAATTGATCTCCCTAATATCTCAAATTTTAAGAAATTTTACCGAAGTTTGANAATAGAGTTCTTAATCACCCCCAAGTGCTGAGCACATGGAAAGCCTTTAGAAAAACATTTGTTGATGGAACATTTGTTGTCAATAGACAGTTTTAGGATGGCATTTAATTGATCTCCCTAATATCTCAAATTTTAAGAAATTTTACCGAAGTTTGAATGTGCTTTAATTTTGCTTTTGGACCCTCCCCAGCTCCATATTGCCCCCTTCAGACTTGCTCTGGTTTGTTCCTGCCTTGCTCCTTTCATTTCAGCCGCCTAATGTTGCCTTAGGGTTGCGCTTCCTACCCCCTTTCCTGCCCCACCCGAGTAACAGGCTCATTTTCTTCCCAACTTTCAAGGCTGAGTGAGTCCCGGTGGGCAGGCAGTTGACTCATTAATGCTTCGTTGGTCATTCTCACTGGTGTGTTGCTTGATTTTAATCTCAGTGGATTACCCTTCAGGGGCTTTGGTACGTCTGATCAGAGCTAGCGGACCTATATTCTGTAACCTTGTAACCACTAGCCACAGGTGACTCTTTAAATTTAAATTAATTAAATTTCAAAGTTCAGTTCCTCAGTCATATTTCCAGTACTCATAGCTACATGTGGCTCACAGCTATGCCATGGGGCAGCGCAGACTCAACATTTCCATCACTGCAAAATGTTCTGTTGGAACAAGACAGTTGATTTGGGGTGAGGGTATTGAATACATTAACAAATTCTGGGGCCAAACTGAACAATATAAAATAAAGTTTTGATAAATGAGCCTTCTGGCTTATTTATTATTTAATATAATTATCAGTAGAATTTCTAGGGATAAAATTACTTTGCAGCACTTCTGTAACCATTTGTTTAAGTATCTGTGACTTCTAACAAATCTGTGAGCTCTTTCAGAATTGGGAATGTTCTTTGTCTTTCTGTCTCCCAGGCTTGAATTTGTGTCTGGCAGAGAAAGGGCTCAAGAAATGATGAGAAGATGAATCAGTACATACTTAGAAACATCATTTAATTTTCTCTCTTGCTAACTACTGCTATTAGGCTCAGAAATTATATTCTGGAATGGAACGTTGGTAACCTATTCTTACTATTTTCGATGCTGTATATTCTGATAATAGGAAAGAAGAAGTTCAAGAATGAACTTCTTTTGAATAAAGTTGATTTGAATAAAAATATGAGAAATGGATATGGTTGGGGACACAGAAGGAAAAACCCCCTAGGGGACCTCATGGGTTCAGTGGAGTCCTTACACTGGGAGTGCTGTGACCAGCATTTGTCTTTCCTGTGGAGTTGGCGGGAGCTGGCCTGAGGCATCATGACTTTTGATGGCCACAGGTGCCCTGCCTCCCAGTCAAGGAAGGCAGTAGGACTCTGGAAAGTCAGCTTCCTGTCCCTTGTCTTTCCCTGGAGGGGCCCCGCTGCCAAAGACCTGTGATGCTTATCTGGATTCTGCAGCTCTTGGGAATGAGGTCATCCAGGAAGTTGAATCGCTTTGATAGAATTATCTCTGCATCCTTGGCCCTTTGTTCTCATGGAGAATGGCCGGTTCCCCAGTGCTTCTTCCGTGGTTGAAACAGCTGTGATGAGGCGGGGAGCCAGGTGTTTGCTCCTGTGTGGATGTGCATGGCCTTCCCCGGCTGTCAGGATGGGGTCCAGTGGAGGTAGGGGGGGCTCGCGCAGTAAAGCACAATCATGAAATTACAAAGGGGTGAGAGGATAAAAGAGAACCTTATCTGTGGTGGGGAACCTCACATATATGTACAGACACACACACACACACACACACACACACACACACACACTTGCCTACATACACGTGCACATTCATCATGACAAAGCCCAGCAGTTTTCCTCTTCAATTCATCTCAGTTGACAACCAGTTAGACCAGTTGCAAGGGCTCATTCTTTCCTAAAGGGGTAGGGGTGGGGAACTTTCTGGAATAGGAATTCTCTGCAGTACTGAACCCATCTCTTCATATCATTTAGCATACTTTGTCCTATTGTATATGGGTGTCTTGCAATATTTCCTATGCAGTAAGAATTCTCCTGTGTAGCAGACTCCTAGCCCCACAACTTGTACCCCCTTTCCTATACAAAGTCTCCCTCCCCAAAAGTAGTTTGGCCTGGCCTCCACAGTGCTGCTGTGAGCACAAGATCCCCTCCTCAGGGTCACAGTGAGCTCACATGTAGAGATGGCAGAGGGTTGGCAATAATGAGGGGACGCTCACCACCATTGCCGAGGTCTGGGTCAAATAACCAGGAGGGTTATGAAGTGTGCATTTCTTGTGGTATAACTCACTCATTGAGGCCCTGTTCCACTTGGAGAATCCTTGTCCACTCTCTCCTGTTTTCCTGTCTTATGTTTTCCTGTTGATTATTGACCTGTGCTATGAGCAGTCAGGCATGATTTTGGGCAGTAAAACCAGGTCTGAAGATCTTAGACTTGTTCTGCCTGAGGTGCAGCTTGTGAAGCAACTGGAAGTCCTTTGCTCTCAGGGAATGATGAGAGCATTTCTCTAGAAAGAGACAGGACTCCTGCTGTGTATCTCTTTTAAAGTATTATTGATATTATACATGATATATAGCAGAAGGACAAGCTAGAATAGTAAACAGTTTGTTAGACACCAATGAAGGGCAGTTTTCTAGTTCCCCATCAGTGTGTGAGAGGGTGGGGAGGAGGGCAGGAGCAGTGGGTAACAGAGGGCATTTGCTCTTATCCATTCTCCCTTCCTCTTGGTAACGTTTTCCCAGTCTTTACTCAGATATTGTACTAGTCAGGATCTTGGAAGGAAACAGAAGGCACAACCACAGGGGTGAGTGAAGGAGTTAGTTACAGAGCTGTAAGTGCGATGGGGACCCACAAAGGAGGACGGAGCGCTAAGGGACTGCCTGGCAACAGCAGAGGGCTGCAGAGCCATTCTACCTCGTGGCCTGATAGAATGAAGAGGGGAACAGGGGACCAGAGCCTGGCTAGAGCTGCAGCTGGAAGAGTGGGGGCCCCCCAACAGGAGTTGTCCCTGGGGAGGAACACAGCCTCTGCTAGAGAAGCAACGAGGCAAGGAGCAGCTGAGAAAATAGTTACCCCCACCCTCTTCTCCTCCCACCTTCTGATCTTCCATTGGCGTTCCCAGGATTCAGTGCAACTAGAAACTAGAGAGCAAGACAGCTGGTGTAATGCATTCTGACAGGTTTGCCCCCGAGGGCGTAGAACAGAGCAGAGAATGGATCTGGGGGCGAGGGTGAAACAGCAGAGGAATCCTGCCTCTTCCACCAGCCCTCATGCTCTGGGAGAGGAGACCATTCCAAAAGCATAGCCTTAGCCTCTCATTAGCTGATTCCTGACCAGAAAATTCCATCCCCCTAGCCATAGTGCTTAGTTCAGGACACACAACCCACCCCATCCAGGCATACGAACCAAAAGAAAGATTTTCTAGAAACTTTTGGAAAAGAAGATGTCTCATTTCTCAGAGAGCTACTGGTAGAGTGATTTCTTCCCCCTTCCTGCTAGACGTGGATGAAGAAACACGTTGCCTCTAAAGGTGCTCCCAGACATTTTGCAAACATGCAGGCAGTCAGCTTTAGGATGAAGCTGCTACCACAGAAGAGAAGATGAGAAGAAACCGTATCTTTGGTGCGACCAATGGGCCACTGACATTCATCCTATTACTGTGGTTTTCAGTTACCGAACCAATACTGTCTTCATTATTTATGTCAGTTGAGGTTGGAATTTCTGTTGCTTCCAACCAAAAGCATCTTACGAAAGCCAGCAGGATCGTACCTGGAACCAGAGAATGCTTTCCTGTTCAGTGCCTCCCAGAAGATGGAGCCCCAGAGGACAAGACAAGCTCTCTTTGATGGGAGAACTGTACTATAAGTGACAGGGAGGCTAAGAACAGGACCAAGTCCAAAATGCCTCAGGAGAGGCAGAAGCTGAAATCATGGAGTCAAGGGTTCCATGTCCAATATAGACAAGATTGGGGACAATGCATGTCAAGAGCAGACGAGGAAGGCTAAGTCATGGTGGTGAGTGTGTCTGTCTGACAGGCTTGAAAGGCCTGGAGCAGGTTGAACAGACAGTTTTGAATGAGGTCATCACATTCTTTAAGGAGGAGGACACAGCTTTCTTGAAGCTCCTTGAGAATACTGGGTTGTTGAGGAAAACTGTGGTGCTGTGTTGTCAGCATTCTTCATCATGGCTCTTTGTAAGCCTTTGGGCTCAGCCTGTGTTTTCAGTCAAAACCAAGCCAGCCATGGGGCCGAGGGAGGAGGACCCAGTTGTCCCCGGGCTGGTACTCACTTTGCTGTAGGCAACAACACAAAATATTCTCTGACAACTTCTTCCTTGGTTAGAGATTTTAATAATTCCTGTCCTTGATCATACTTAAAGATGTGCTCTCCAGGGCGCCTGGGTGGCTCAGTGGGTTAAAGCCTCTGCTTTCGGCTCAGGTCATGATCTCAGGGTCCTGGGATCGAGGCCCGCATCGGGCTCCCTGCTCAGCGGGGAGCCTGCTTCCTCCTCTCTCTCTCTGCCTGCCTCTCTGCCTCCTTGTGATCTCTCTCCCTCTGTGAAATAAATAAATAAAATCTTAAAAAAAAAAAAAAGATGTGCTCTCCAGGCAGTGCTGGTGGTGAATAAAAAGATAATGGTAATGGTAGTGGTTACATTTATTGAGCACTAAATATATGCCTGGCTCTAAGCCAAGCCCTTGATGTGCTCTAATTAATTTCATCTTCACCACACTTTATGAGAAAATTACCATTATTTTTCCCAGTGGGCATGTGAGGGAGATAAGTCACATGGGTTGAATTTTAAGTGATAGAAAAGATTCTAGTCATTTGGTTCACTCCCTTTAACGAACTTTGAAATAGCACATATACATAGAATATAAATATACAAGTGTATGTATTATAAAGAATAATATAACAAACCCCCACATGACCACAACCACTTGGAGACATCATGCTATTGAGGGCACCGTGTATCTGTTCTGTGACCGAGTCCCTCACATCCTCTGTCCTTAGCTGAATTTGGCTTTTAGTGCTCCTTCATTTTTCTGTATGGTTTTGCTACCTGTAGATCTGCCCAACCTATGTCAGGTCTTTCAAGCCCACCAGACACACTTACGGTTCTAAACTATATGTTGTTTAGATTTATGAGTTTTTGAACTTTGTAGAAATTGTATTATTTATTCTCTATGCATTCTTCAAAAATATGCAACACGTTGTGAGATTTACCCATGTGGACACAAGTAGCTCTGTTTATTCATTTTTCACTGAAATGTGATATCCTTTTTATGAATACACCACATTTTACTTTCATTATTGTGATTGTTGGACATCTGGGTAGGGGGTTCTTACCATTCAGATGTTGTCATTATGAACGCTCCCATGCTGTCTCATGGTACCCACAGGCAAGCGTTTCTCCAGGGTCTGAAGTTAGAGGGGGAGCATCCACTTGGTCAGGTCTGTGCAGCACTGAGTGCCTGGATATTGACGAGTTATTGACCAGAGTGATTGCAACAATTAGCACTTCCACAAGCAGTATGCCAGGGTTCTTGTACAGGGTGGTCTCACTCACCTTTGGTATCCACCTCTAATTATGTTCTGCACAGTTTTCCCCCGTTGAAGAAACCAGGTCATTTATTCCATATACTTGCCCACAGTCTAGATTTTGCAATTACATTCCAATATGTCAGCAGCATGTTCTACTAAACCCTCTGTTTTCTGGAAATTGGTGGTAAGATCTAGAGAATTGACCACATTTAGCTTTAGTTGTCTGACAAGAATACTTCAGATAATGTGGTGCACTTCCATCCATCAGGAAGCCTATAATATCTGGTTAACTGTTTCTTATAATGTTAGCAACAGCCATTAATGATTATTGTAGGATTCATTATTTAATTCTGGCACTAAAATATTAAAATTCTATTACCCCCACTTCATTTATTACTGGGATACTTGTATAAAGAAATCCTTTTTGGAGCTCCTGGGTGGCTCAGTCCGTTAAGCGCCTGATTCTTGGTCTTAGATCAGGTCATGATCTCAGGAGTCACGGGATTGAGCCCCGAGTCAGGCTTGTGTTCGGAGGGAATCTGCTTGAGATTCTCTCTCTCTCTCTGCCTCTGCTTCCACTTGTTTTCTGTCTCAGAATAAATAAATAAAATCTTAAAAAAAAAAAGAGGGGGGCGCCTGGGTGGCTCAGTCGTTAAGTGTCTGCCTTCGGCTCAGGTCATGATCCCAGGGTCCTGGAATCGAACCCCGCACTGGGCTCCCTGCTCTGCGGGAAAGCCTGCTTCTCTCTTTCCCACTCCCCCTGCTGATGTTCCCTCTCTCACTGTGTCTCTCTCTGTCAAATAAATAAAATCTTTTAAAAAAAAAAAAAAAGAAAGAAAAATCCTTTTCCTCATCAACCATTTGGTACCGTAAGGTATAGTTTTTAAACAGATTCATTTGGCCTGATGCTTTCCCCTGACATACCAGTTTTCAAAATAACAAATTGGTTTCCAACATCTTCTAGATATGACCAGTGAATTTTTAAAATTATTATTTACCACATTTGAAATATATTTAATATATCAGGTCATTGCAGTTACTAAACCTGTTGACGCTCAACTGTCCCATGTCTGGTCAGTGGGAGCCTCTCTTTAAGTTGGTCTGTCTGTCTTCTTGACTCAGCTGTAACTCTCTTCAGCAGCTTCCTAATTTTCTGGTATGATAAGAAGTGCCAGATTGATTCATGCATTTTATGTCATAGACCTGGAATCAGCCATCTCTCCAATATCCTGGAAAAAGTTATTAGATGTGACAATCTTGGTGCTACAGGTTGTTATTTGCTTATTGTTGAAGATTATTTATCATTCTTGGGTTGGTCAGTGCTTACCCTTGGTATCATCAGCTTAAAAATTTTTTTGGGTTAGATGAGTATGTTTAAAATGATATTTCTTCAATTTGCTAATGAGTTTGAATATCTCCCACATGTTTATGGACTCACCATCCCACTCACCATTTGTAATTCCTTTGTGGTGAAAGGCCCACTTATAACCTTTAATTTGAGGTAAGTTAAAGGTTTTCTGGTATTAAACTAACCTTGATCATAGGTATTTTACTATCTCTTTTTTTTTTAAAGATTTTATTTATTTATTTGACAAAGAGAGATTGAGAGAGATAGCACAAGTGGGGTAAGGGGCAGAAGGAGAAGCAGACTCCCCATTGAGCAAGGAGCCTGATGTGGGGCTCGATCCTGGAACTCCAGGATCATGACCTGAGCTGAAGACAGATGCTTAACCAACTGAGCCACCCAGGCACCCTGTATTTTATTTTCCATACATTTGTAGATTTGGTTTGCTAATATGTGATTTAGAATTGTTGCGTTTATGTTCACAGATGAGATTGTTGTATAATTTTTCTTGTGTAATTCTCAATTTGATACATTAGCTTTATGGCATAATTGGGATGTTCCTTCTTTCCTCCTCCTTCATCTTCCTCCTCCTCCTCTTTTTCTCCCTCTTCCTGTCCTTCTCTTTCCCTTTCTTCTCTTAAGAGTTTGCATACAAAAATGGAAATGTGATCCTTGGATGTTGGTTAGAATTTACTGATGTTTTCTTTGTGGGAAGACAAAACCCACCACCCCTCATTAAATTTATTTCAAACTTATAAAAATAGCCAGATTTCCTGTTCTTAAATCAGAGTTAGAAGGTTAGACTTTCTTTGAAACGTGTCTATTTTGTCAAAACCTACTGGCGTCACGACTGTGTCTGTAATTGTAGGTCTCACGTGATGTCAAGTGGAGTGTGCACACGCCTGGCCTGGCCATCCCCACCAGTCCTCTCCCTGTCCCTCCCCTACCCTTCCCCATCTCAGGAAAGCCAACCCTCTTCCTTCAGTGAATGAGGCCAGTCTTAAAATTGCATTTGATCCTCTCTCTCTTGCAAGCCACTTCCAGGCAATCAGGACATCCCGGTGGCCATTTTTGCCATCTCCATTACACCAAATGTCTTAGTCTACTCCAGTGACTATAGCAAACTCCCATAGACCGGGTGACTTATAAAGAATGGCAATTTCTTTTTCAACAGTTCTGGAGGCTGGAGTCCAAAACCAAGGCACCAGCATGGTTACTTTCTGTGAACCAGTCGTCTTCCTGGTTCATGGCTAGTATCTTCTGGCTATACGTTCACATGGGGAAAGGGGCTAGGGAGCTCTATGGGTTTCTGTTAGAGGAACACTGATTCCATTCATGAGGGCTATGCCCTTATGACCTAAGTACCTCCCAAAGGTCCCACCTTCTAATACCATCATCTTTGGAGGTTAGAATTTCAACATGTGCATTTGGGGGCGATACAAACACTCAGACCACAGCCCCAAGCTGTCTAGACCATCATCACTTCATGCTTGGTCTGTTCTATTAATTGGTTCTCTGGTTTCCACTCTTGCTCCCCTATGGTCTGTTCCCCATACAACACTCTGAGTAAGTCTTCTGAATGTTAACTCAATCTTCAGCGTCTTCTTAGCTCTTTAGAACCAATTCCAAGTCACCATATGGCCCACAAGATGCTCTGTGGTCTGCCCTCCCAGCTCTCTCTTGGACTCTATCTTCTGTACTCTTCTTTTTCTTAGAACTGGTTTAGGGTTCTTATGTTTTTGATTCCCTCTTCTTGAAAGTACTTCCCTTTAATCACTGTATGCATCACTCCTTCACTTCTTTCAAGTCTTGCTTAGTTAGAGGTTACCTCACCAGAGTCCTTCCTTCACCAAACTATAGAAAATTCTACTCCTATACAGTCACTTATCATCATCCTCATCCTTATTTATTTTTCTCCTTAGCATTCATCCTTACCTGATTTATATATATATATATTACTGTCTGTCTTCCATGGTTAGAATATAATCTCCCTCAAGGCAGGGCTGACCTGTCTTGTCCATTGCTATATTTTCAACATCTAGCTCACAGCCTGGCACATAGTAGGTGTTCAATAAATATGTGATGAATGAAAGAATGTGTGCAGGTTGGCCTGAAGTTACAAATTCTCAGGCAAAGTCACTACTTTCACCTGGAGCCATAGCTCTGTCTTCACGCAGCAGTTTTGTTCTTGCTTTCGCTGTCGCTCCCCCTTTTCCTGAAGGTGTAGGTAGCCCTTTGGAGATTTAACTTAATTCATGGAGTTAGGATGGCAGAAGAGAGCATCTGCTTTTCGACCTGATAACTTTTAAGGGCCCAAGGCCTCTTTTCTGTCTTCCTGAGCAGTGAATATCAGCAAACGTCCCTAGCAACCTTGGCTTCACCACTTTTAAAAAATTCTGATTTTTCTTGTTCTAACTTCATTTTTTGGTCTTCTGAGGATTCCCCTTACTTTCTTGAGAGCTTAGCTGTGCATGTCAACTAAACAGTGTTTATTTTATTTTGCATTTTAGGGAAAGATTTCAGAGGATCTGGTTTACCATACTCTTGGATATGATACTTTTCAAACTTCCCATTTTTTATGCAATGGAGTTGCTTACCCAGGGTCTCACCATCAACGAGATCCCTGAGACCAGATCTGGGGCTCCTTTCCTCTTAGGCAGTACTTTCCTTCCACGTTGGGCTGGTGGGTGCCTTCTTTTCTTTGCAGGGGTTAATAGAACAGATATTTCTAGCCCGATGAGTCTCCATACACAGAGAAAACAAAAGGGAAGACAATAATAACACAACAGTCTCCAGTTCCAAGGAACTTTTCGGAGCCACTGAGGCTGTAGAAGCCCTTTGTAAGCATGATATGGGAAGTAGCTCTGGGAAGGAGGGCTGATTTCGCAGGGAAGCTCTTGTTAGAAGAAGCTCCTTTTGCTTTTTCTTTAGAAGTCAGATACAAAGGACTCCCTTTCCTCAGGGTTTCTGCTCTCACATAAGGCTGGAGGCCATGTCCCTTCCAGCTCCCGCATCTCATATAGGCTGTGCCTTGGGAGGTTGCCAGTCAAAATGGAAATGGTGGTACCTTGATAAATTGTATCCTAGATATTTAAAAAATTATTATTGGCTCTAGTGAGATAGTGTAGCTGGAAACAGCTGCAGGTTGGACTCCTCAGAATACTATGCAAATCAGTTGAAAAGTGAGAAGTTCATTCAATCAGTTTTGCTTCATGTGTTGCCAACTGACTTTTTTTTTTTTAAACCTTATTTGTCTCATTGAATTCACTGACTTTGGGCCCAAATTGACTTAATTTCATGGTTCCTTTTGACATATTGTAGACAGTGATTGCTCTGTTGGGCCATCATCAAATGCAACAAATAACGCCATGAGTGTTGGTGGACAACCCCAGCTGGTAGATGGCTTGCTACCATTTTCCCTTGCAAAACAACCTCATGCTGCCAAGCCAGCAGTTAGTGGGTCTAAAGAGCATGTGAATAATAGGCAGCATCGCATTCTGTCCAGTGAATTAAAGTTTAATGTATGACGTGCCA
Source organism: Ailurus styani (assembly GCA_002007465.1). Taxonomy (NCBI): domain Eukaryota; kingdom Metazoa; phylum Chordata; class Mammalia; order Carnivora; family Ailuridae; genus Ailurus; species Ailurus styani. Next base: position 1,316,307 of record LNAC01000234.1, read on the forward strand.
TCATTGGGTTGGTTAATCCAGTACAAGTTTTTGTTAGACAAGGTTATGATGACCTTCAAACCATAGGCAGTGAACTATTCTGTGATACCTGCCTTTGGTCTTTTGCTTTGAGGATTTCTTTTTAATAAACACCATTAAATTATGTTTTCTAAAAACTCTAAAATATTGTTATGATACATATTTGAAAATCCCACTTATCCAGAGGTGGAAAGAGTTAATACTTTAGTATATTTCCTTCCAGTATTTTTTCCATACATTTTTTTTTACTAATTGAGATGGTACTATAGCCTGATGTGATTTTTCTCCCCCCCCCAATTAATAATTTGTATGCTGCTGGGGCTTTTTTCCCCCATGGAACATGATGACTCAAATATGTCCCCATGTTACCAGTTCTTCAAAAATATTTTTAATGGTGACATAGTATTTCATTGTATGAATGTAGTGTAGTTTACTTAAATATTCTCCTATTTCAAGTTGGTTTTTGTTATTATTATAAATGGTACTTAATTGGACATCTTTGTACATGAAGTTTTTTTCTGTATCTTAGTTTGTTAAGCTAGCACTCTATAATTATAGTAGAATTATTTAGTTAAAAGTTACAGATTTTTTTTCAAGCTTCCAAGACAAACAACCAAACTGCTTTCCTGAAAAGATGTCCTTATTTACAGTTACTCCAACAGAGCACACAAGAATTTATCTCACCATACTTAGACCAGTATGGAATGTTTTATCCAAAACAATTTGGTACTTTAATTGGTGAAAATTATAGCTTTTTAAATTTATATTCTTCTGATTATTCTTAGGGTTGAATATATTTTCCTGTGTTTATTAGTCATTTTTCAAAGACGGGGTGAACTAGTCTGTTGAGACCCTTTATCCACTTATAATTGGGATCTCATTACTTTGTTCTCACAGATTTGTATGCAATCTTGGTATACTAATTACATTAAGTTTTTATCTTATATATGGTAAATATTATTGTCAATTTATTCTTTGTATTTCATATCTATTTTGTGTTTTGATGTGTAAAACCTCTACACTTTTATGTAATCATATCTATCATCCCTCTATAATTTTTACGTTAAATTTAAGTTTGGCAACCAGAAATAGAAAGTCAAGTCATTAATTATAGTGTTTATTTTTAACAGTGTTATTGAGGTGTGATTGACAACCCATCAATTCATTTCAATGGTACACAATTCAATGACTTTTAGTAAATTTACAGAGTGGTGCCAACCTCCCTCCAGTCTATATTTGGAATATTTTCATCACCACAAAGGACATTTCCTGCTCAAGTGTAGTCATTCCTCCCATTCCTCCCACTCCTAGTCCTGGGCAAGCACGAATTTACTTTCTGCCTCTATGAATATCTCTATCCCAGATGTTTCATATAAAGGAATTCATACAATACACAATTTTTTGGTGACTGGTTTTTTTTTATTCAGTGTAATATTTTCAAGGCTCAGCCAGGCTGTAGCACATACCAACACTTCAGTCCTCTTTACGGCCCAATAGTAGCCCATTTGTGGACACCCCACATTTTGCTTATCCATCCATCCACTGATGGACATTTGGGTTGTTCTACCTTTTGACTATTATGAATAAAGCTACTACAAACATTCACATACAAGTCTTTGTGTAGGTATATATTTTTATTTCTCTTGAGGAGATACCTAGGAGTGAAGTGACTGGGTATATGGTAAATTTATGCTTAACTTTTTTTCTTAAAGATTTATTTATTTATTAGAGAGAGAGAGCTCAGAGGAGGAGCAGAGGGAGTGAGAGAGAATCTGAAGCAGACTCCCTGTTGAGCACAGAGCCCATGGAGGTGGAGCTCGATCCCACAATCCTGAGATCATGACCTGAGCAGAAATCAAGACACTTTGCCAACTGAGCCACCCAGGTGCCCCAAATTTATGCTTGACTTTTTAAGAAGGACCAAGTATTTTCCAAAGTGGCTGTGCCATTTCACATTCTCATCAGCAGTGTTCTAGCTTCTCCACATCCTTGGTGACACTTGTCCTTGTCTCTACAGTCTTTTTACACTGCAATCCTCACTTGTCTCTATTGTATTCTGCTCTATAACCTAAGCTAAGGTTATAAAATAATTTCACCTTATCCCAATTGTTTGTCGTATCTTATTATGTTAAACCCATATTTCAGTAAAGAATTTTTATGGTCTTTTTCTCCCAAGATCTCTTTTTCACATCCTTCAACATAAAAGTTCATCTTTTTCCTTCTCATTCAAACAAAACAAGCGTTTCCCTGAAACTTGGCCAAACGCAACCTTAGGATAAACTGATGTAACAATTCAAGTGGTCAATGACTGCTTTAAATCATTTTGAAAGTAGGAAGACTAAAAACCCTTTTTAAAAATCCTACCACCAAGTATGTTTAAGCTCAAATGAGAATGTTTATCCTCAAAGTATCAGCTTGGATATTTTAATGAAGTTATCCCTCGCATCATTTTGGGGACTGTTCTTTTGAAATTGCCTTGCAGAGCCCAGGGCATATTCTTTTGGTTCTCCATTGGTGCTTACAATGTTACAATGTTTATGGCAGGTAAAATTTGTTTTTAGAAAGAGCATACAGTCATTTGGAACCAAACACACACAGTAAGGTGAGCTAAAAAATTAAAGAGAACCAGAAATATGGACTGCATAGTAACACACACACACACACACACACAGAGGGTTGCATTTTCTGTGTGTTTCCTAGATTAAACTAGAAAACAACTCTAAAAATAGGACTATTGATATTTTTTAAGTGATAACACTATTAGTGAAACAGAATAACCTTCTAGAGTGCCATCTTTAAAGATAAAAACATTCAAATAGTTGTTCAACTTCTAGCATATTTATTTAAACATTTATCCCACTATTTGATAATGACATTTCATTTCAAAGTTAACTTTGATAATTCCAAGTTCAAGTTTTGTTCATACTGAAAATGTTCCCGTAGGAGGTTCTAATTACAAAGTTGGGTGTACATGGGAAGAAGAGGTCCCTACTTGGTTTCAGCTCCCTGCTGAGCATGTAATGAGTTTCTGGTCTCAGTGGCACCTTGTGTTGAACTTGATGAACATCACTCTCATCTATGCTTATTACAGACTTCTTTAGAATGCCAGTGATTCGTGTTCCTTACAACCTGCTTGGAAAAATCTTTTTTCTTTGGTCTACGGGACTTCCTCTCACTGTATCTATATTCAAGATGTTGGACTGACAACATCAAAGCTCTCCTGAAGGTTGAAAAGGAAACTTTCAGAATTGAGTAGGAACACAGATGACACAGCCTGACTGTGGTGTGAGGGTGATGGAGGAAAACCCCAAAGAGTCTAATTCGACGGCCTGATAGAGTATAGAGGAGCAGCCTGGATTGTGAGCTCTTTGATGTGCTGTGTGGCTTCTGACACCTCCCCGGGCCTCAGTTTCCTCACCTGTAAAATGGGCACAAAATGAAAAATATTTATCTCACAAGGTGTGGCAAAACTGAAATGTAATGACACTCAGCACGGTGCGTTGCACACATCAAGCATTCAGGTGATGTAGCTTTTATCGCTGTCATCATATCAGTCATTGTCATCATCTTTCTAGCCCCTCTGCACCTGCCACAGGGCCTGTTTCATAAGAACATGGTAAATGGTACCGCGTATTACTGTCATCCTTGTATTCTTGTCATCACTTAGCACAGAGCCTAGCAGACAGCCAGTGGCCAATGAATGAATATTAAGTGAAAAAAACTACTTTAGCTCGCTAGGCATAATTTGCATTGTATATTCAGAAAAATGGTGTTTAATGTTATTTTTTAATGAATCAAAATCTTCCTATTCCATTATGTGCTCTGAGAGAGAGGCAGTTGCATGTGGTTGTTGAGCTGGATCCCCTGGGTTCAAATCCTGGCTGTGGGACCTGGGAAAGTGACCTACCCTCTCTGTGTCTCCGTTTGCTCATCTGTAAAATAATAGTGCCTTTCTCACAGGAATTAGAGACTTTATACATGTAAGTAATTAGAGTGATGACTGGCAAATAGTAAGGCCATGCAAGAATGTGCCGGGCAAGGGAAGAATTTTAAAAAGGGATAAGGCAGAATCTCTCCTCAGAGAAGCTCTCCAGTCTTCAGGGATCTAGGCATGCCTATGTCGTGGGCAAGAGGGTGAAGGAAAAGCCAGTTGTATGTGAAGGACTGAGCATAGAAACATGTACACAGTTAACAACCAGCTCTCTGAGAGAAAAAAGGTCCTGATTCTCCAATTTCTGTGGTGTAAATATTCCACCCTGGCCAATTTCAAGGCACCATTGTGATACTCCTAAATGTGGCCCTGGGGAAAGATGGTCGCAGTTGGTTCTTGGAGTTTGATCTGTGCAGGCTCCAGGACACTACGGGATAAAAGCTTCAAGGTTGCAGAGGAGACACTGCATATTGGCCATACTGACTGAGTGTTTTACAATTCCACTGGCTGGGGGGTTCTACCTGGTTCTGGGGGCAAGGTGGTAGGCTAGAGGGAGGAGCCACTTTCTTTACACAATCTACCGCTTTAGAAAAAAATCCCTTTATCACTCGATCCCTAAATTCTTCCAGTAATTGCGTTTCTCTGACCATTCAGTCTTTGACCTTGAGATTGCCAGTGGATAGGACCATTACAAAGCCAATTCAGGTTTGTTGAGTTTCAGAGAGATGGGAGAGAAACCATACCCATGTTGCCTCCTAATATAATATTCTTCAGGTATCTCAGGGAGAAGGAACCACATCAGAATCCTAGGTCCACACTCTCCGGGGACTTTAAGAAAGCACTGAAACTCACCATTTCTCATATTTTCCATAATACAATGGGTAAAATAATACGGGGGTAGTCCCCACTTCTATTCAACAAAAATTTCTTGTTGCCTGCCTCTAAGTGCTTCCTAGGATCAACCTCGTGACCAGATCCTGCCAGTGAATTGTGAGAGGAAATGCAAGTGTTTCTTTGGAGCACAGCGTTGACTTGCTGGAGTGGAACACTCTCACATGCTCTCTTCCTCTGCCACAATGGGCAGCCATGTTCCATTATGGCCACTCTGTCAGTGCAGATCCTACAAAGATGACAGCTGACTCATGACAGAGCAAGCAAGAAATACATATTTGTTGTGTTAATCCTCCACACCATCATCGCCAATGTTTATTGTGTATTTACTGGGGGATTGTGGGGATTTAGGAAGCACAACCTATCCTATCCTGACACAAGGATCGGACGTGAGAATCAGATGCAATGATAAACGTTGGATGGCAGTGTTCTGACAACATTAAAGTACTCTACCCAAGGAAGGCATTAGCATCTCCAAATTAGCAAGTGGGCAGAACATTTTGACAAAACTCCTCCTCGGAAAATTCCTTGCAATTATTTCTTTGAAGTAGAGCTTGAACTCCAGGGAAGTACATCAAATCTTTACACTAGGTCAAATATGCTGTTAGCTTTCCTGGCCCTAGGCTGGAGAGCAGTCAGCTTGAAGCCTTTGGGGTTAAAGTCTCCTGAAGTGTTAATGAGGAGGGAAAAGATGTTTTATAGTTGTTTAGGAATAGAAACAGTGGAGCGCCTAGGTGGCTCAGTCAGTCTCAGGTCATGATCCTGGGGTCCTGGGATGGAGGCCGGTGTTGGGCTCCCTGCTCAGTGGGGAGTCGGATTCTCCCTCTCCCTCTGCCCCTCCACCCTGCTCGTGTTTTCTCTCTCTCAAATGAATAAAACCTTTTAAAAAAAAAGGAATAGAAACAGTGACCATAGAACAATAACACCTCCTTCAGTAAAGACTGACAGTAAGAATGGCTGTTTTTGGAGGGCTTGTGTACCAGAACTTTATATATAGTATATTGTATAGAACTTTATATATAATATGATATGCCTGAACTTTATATATAATAATGTCTAAGCCCTACACCAACTTGCCCCTTTCCCAGAGAGTGAAAGCTTTTCAAAGATCATATAGAAAGAAAACACTGGAGCTGGAATTCAAACGAGGTCTGATTTAGAGTCTGCCTTAGACAGGTTTTCCTAACTCAGGAGACCCCGCGACAAAAATTCAAGTGCAAATAGTGTATTGGGCTGTGGAAAGTAATCCAGGAGAGGGAAGGTAGTCAAAAAAGGATGCATTATTATATTAGCTAGTACAATGGAAATTAAGGTTTAATCTCCAAAAGAAAAAGCACAAAACTGATGACCCGGGCGCCTGGGTGGCTCAGTGGGTTAAAGCCGCTGCCTTCGGCTCAGGTCATGATCCCAGGGTCCTGGGATCGAGGCCCACATCGGGCTCTCTGCTCAGCAGGGAGCCTGCTTCCTCCTCTCTCCTCTCTCTCTGCCTGCCTCTCTGCCTACTTGTAATCTCTCTCTCTGTGTCAAATGAATAAATAAAATCTTTAAAAAAAAAAAAAACTGATGACCCCAAATTAACCCACTCAAGAGCTGAGCAAGCTGGGGTATTTATACACCAATACCTGAGAGTCATTGGTTGAATGCCTAGGTTGGGGAACAAACACCCTTAGGTGCCGAGATGCAGACCCTGACAATTGGAAGCCATCTGGCATGCATGATTGTCCAAGAGTTGTAGGTGGAGATATGGAAGCATTTGCTCTAGGCTAAAGCCTGAGGTCTGCCCACCACTCCACCCTGCTCCACTACCTTGGTCCCTGAGTCATGGTAGGCTTCTGGGCACACCTCCCCCAACTCCAGCCCCCGGGCTTCTCTAAGGTCAGGGAAACCCTTCTGTGGTTCCAATGGCCTGTATCTAGAGGACATCTAGTGTCCAGCAAGTAGAGGAGAGAGCTCTTGGATGAAACTACTTTAAATGATGCTAATGAAATCCTTCCTAGGGTATGTGTGAGAATGAGTACATGCAGCATTCTTGGAACAGTGTCTGATGCACAATAAATACACAATAAGCATAGGCGATGATGGTGTGAAGGACAATGGACTGGGCAGGAGAGGATGAAGAGAAGGAACAATGGAAAGAGGATGAAGGGAGGAGGGATGAAAAGAAGAGGAGTAGTGGGCTGCCTGGGTGGCTCATTTGGCTAAGCGTCTGTCTTTGGCTCGGGTCATGATCCCAGGGTCCTGGGATGGAGCCCTGCATGGGGCTCCTTGCTCTGCCAGGAGCCTGCTTCTCCCTCTGCCTGCTGCTACTTCTGCTTGTGCTCTCTCTCTCTCTCTCTGTCTCTCTGACAAATTTTTTAAAAATCCTTAAAAAAAAAAGAGAGAGGTATTAAAACTTTTGTCACAATGCATCATTCACACTGGCTGTCCATATCAGCAAACTCTTCTCTTTGCTTTTCTTGGGGCTTAAGGGTGATACACTCCTTTATCAGCCAAACAGTCCAAGATCACTTCCTGCAACATCTCCAGTTCATATTCCTGCCCAAGGTTACACTCCTGATGGTGCCACCTCTGAAAAGATGAGACAACCCTCTTGGGGCTGAAATTCTGTGCTGCAGAGCAGCCGAGGATGGGGTGGGCTTTCCAAATGGCTTCTTGCATTGAGCCTAAGGTGCGGAATATAATGTTTGCTTATGTGTAATTCTGGTTTAGACTGCCCTGAAAGTGTGTGTGTGTGTGTGTGTGTGTGTGTGTGTGTGTGTGTGTGTGTGTGTGTGTGAGAGAGAGAGAGAGAGAGAGAGAGAGAAAGAGAGTACATGCATGTGTTTCACTTGCAGAATGTATAGAATTGTAGACTTTCTGGAAGCTAATTGCTCTAGATAAGGACAAATGCAGTTGCCATTTTCTATTTTCACTGTAAGCTGAGGGAGAGAAGCGAAGGCCTGAGTCACAGAGCATTGGTTTCAGATTAGATATAAGGGGAAATTTCTTTTTCAGATGAATTTGATAAACCCTGGAATGGATTGTCAAGGGGAATTTTGAAGCCTCTTTCTCTTCAAGCTTTTAAAAATAGGATAGACACTCATCTGTCTGAGCTAGTTAAAGCCTGATTGTATCTGGAGATGGCATGATGGACTGGCTTCAGGCTGGGAGCAGAGGAGAAAGGAATCTCCTTTCTAGTGAGGTCTGCTGACCGAGCCTTTCACTTCACTTTTCAGAGCATTTCGGCATTACTGATTTTCTCTGACTGAAAAAATCACAGATGTTCATTATTTAAAATTCAGAGAAAACATTTAAAAAAAGGAAAAACTAAAAATCAGATAAAATCCTATAATCTGAAGGTAACCCAAAATGGTGTCTTTATATATAATCTGTGTATATATATATATATATACGTATATATATATACACATTTACATATATATATTCTGATATCATTCTGTATAATTCTGTAATCTAGCCTTTCATACTTAGTATGTTGTGGATTCCTTTTCATGTCAATAAATACCACTTTACATCATTTTTAGTTGGTAAAGCCTGGTCCATGGTATGCATATAGCGTGACGTATCTAACCAGCTCTCTCTGTAGTGGTATAGCTTGTTATGCCTGGAAATCCTCGCACATAAATCCTTATGGAATTGTCCACTTATTTCTTCAAAATAAATACTTGGAAGTAAAAGCTGAGTTAAGGGTCTGCCTGTTTAATATTTTCCCACCTGTTGTTAGAGTTCCCTCCAGAAAAATCATAGTGCTTTAAATTTCCATCAGTAATGCTTGAAAGAGTGTACTTCCCCCCACCTTTTTAAGATTTTATTTATTTATTTGAGAGAGAGTGAGAAAGCATGAGATGGGGGAGGGTCAGAGGGAGAAGCAGAGGGAGAAGACTCCCCAAGGAGCAGGGAGCCCGATGCAGGACTCGATGCAGGGACTCCAAGATCATGACCTGAGCCAAAGGCAGTGGCTTAAGCAACTGAGTCACCCAGGCACCCTATTTCCCCCTTTTCTAAATAACACTGGCTACTCTTAGTATTTTCATAGATGCTTCTTTGAGTCTTAGAGAGGTTGAGGTTTTCGAAGTTTTCAAGCGTTTATATTTTTTTTGTTACTTGCCTTTTGTGTCCTTTATCCATTTTTTATGGAGAAACTTGAGTGACACATGCATGCATGCATACACACACATATAATATAGATTCTATCTGTATCTTTATGTGTCATTGTTCGAGTTGTCTCTTAACTGTACTGATTATGGATGTGTTGTACGGAAGTCTGCCTAGATTATTCTTGGGGTTCCATCAGTCATGACTAGAGTACAGTGAATTTCTGGAATCCTGGCAGTAACTGTGTCACCTGCTTCTGGACGAGATGTCTCAAGTCACCACCAAGAAGTATGAGACAGAGAGTGTGACTGGGTAGGTAAGGATGTGTATACATAGTCAGTGTATATTTTAGAGTCAGGTCAAGGGTTCACATCACTGAATAAGTCAGAGCCCCTGGGCTTGACAACAGAACATCAACTTAGCCTTCAGCACATGGAGCATGTGGTAGTGGACAGAATGGGAGATGAGGGACAGAGAAAAAGAGGGGATGGTGGTCTCTCAGGGCCAGTCCCTCTGTTCCCCTCCACCTAAATGTAGCAGCATCTGCCCCTTCACTAGTCTGCCTCCTCCCTCCCATTCCCACAAAGAAGCTAGTTAAGAGGCTTAACTAACCAGGACTGTTGTTGGTTCTCTCTTTTCTCTTCCATTGGGCCAACAGGGGGGACACAAACACTTTTCATTCTTGTGAAGTAGGGCAAGAAGGCCTAACCACACATGGACAAGGCAGACAGGGGGAGGAACAGGGCAGTCTCCCTGGGGTGGGGCTGTTTCTGGGGAGAAGGACCCAGCGGGAGGTTTAGTGGAAATAGAACTTGTCATGCTTTAACACAGAAGATGGATCTAGAATAAGGACCACAGCCTAGTTTTTCTGACTTCAGCTCATCTTTGCTCATTCCTTGTTATTTTAGCTGTCTCAGGTTGCAAGTTTTGTGAGTTTTTGAAAAGAGTACCTTGTTCATTTCGTTCAGAGTAAAGTCCAGATTCCTAACCCTTTACGTATTACATCTGCCACCTCTCCTACCCCATTTCTTACCCCATTCCCCAAATCATTCAAGTCCACTTGCTCCTGGAATAAGCCAAGTGCGTCTGTGCCCCAGGGCTATTGCACTTGCATTCGCTTTGCTTGTAATGCCCTTTCCCCACACACCAAATAGCTTACCCCCTCCTTCCTTCAGGTCTCTGCTCAGTGTCACCTTATCTTAGTGGCATGTGGAGGTCTTTGGCAGCAGCTCTTCTGTCTGGGAAGTCTGTCTCAGAGAGTAGGGCCCAGACCTCGGAGAGGATTCCTGAGGTAGACTCCAGCTGGGGCAGGGTTGACTGAAAGGATGGGGGCGAAGCCAGCTTTAGCAGGGTACAGGCCCAAGCAGGTCAAGGACAGGGAGGTGGCACAAGGGAGCCAGGTGAGGATTCAGTAACTGGGACTGGATTCCCTTTAGTCCTCCAAGCCTGCCTGTCCACTGCTGAGACGGTCCCACCCACGAGCAGCATCTCTTGTCCCTGGCCTCTTTTGGGATGCATGCTCCGAACCCCACTACTCCCGCTTCCCAACCTGCTCCTGTGCCCCTCATTCCTTGTGTCCTCCCCTACTCTGCCCCCTTCCATACTGACACTTCTACCCCTCCTCATCTCATTCTGGAAAATCTCCTTTCCCCTCCAGGTGTATTGTGGGTCCAGAACCCACATTAGGGGGTAGGCATTGTCAGCTGCTGCTGTTTTAGGAGGTCCACTGGCTCGATTTTTCCAGAACATAGTTCTGTCAAGCCTTGGCCATGCTAATGTGAGCCTGTGTCTTCCACTTGGGAGCTCACTAGTCAACCAAGGAAGGACTTTCCAGAGAGCTACCAATCTCTAAGTACTAAAGCCCCCCAGATGTGACAAGTCCATTTAGGAGATTAGGGAGGGAAGGTAAGGAGAGAGAGGCTTAGGCATTATCCATCTGCCAGGCTGACACACATCTCCACAACTGGGAGAGAAGAGAGTGATATCAGAGAAAGATTGAGGCAAGGCTAACCTACACACACTGCACTTTGGTCATTTTGACTAAAAAACTTGTCCATTATCTAAAGAGCTGGTAGAACGCATGCGTGGTGGGGCCTGGTTTGTTGTTGTTGTTGTTTTAAAGATCCCCAGGTAACCAGTGATCTCATTTGCTTGCGACTTGATTGTCATGTGTGTGCCAGGCATTGTGGCGACATGGGGGTTACAAAATGAGGACCTAATGGGCAGGGATGGAATGGACCCGTCAATGTAATCAAAATGCCCATACTAATAGCGTGTGACAGCCCTTTCCAGAGATAGCAAGAAAGTTGCTTGAAAAGGGGAAAAATTAACCCATCCATAGGATGTTATGTCTATACAATGCTCGATCATCAGATTGGTTTGCTTTTCCTGAATTCATGCAATTAAATTCGTATTGTTGTTTTTGGACCACGTACAGACAGCCAAGCACATTATCTCTTCAAGTAGAATCCAGGTACCTCCTGTTTTGGGAAGACTGTTTCAAGTTCAATTCCTGAACCCCCACCCAGACCTCCTGGATCAGGATCTCTGTTTCCTAGGTTTTTCTCAGGCAGAGGTTCCCACCCTGCCTGCACATTAGAATTGCCTGCAGAACTTTTTTTAAAAATTTTATTTATTTCACATAGAGAGAGAGAGGGCAGCAGCAGCAGGCGGAGGGAGAAGCAGGCTCCCCACTGAGTAAGCACCCTGAGATCAAGACCTGCGCCGAAGGCAAACACTTAACGACTAAGCCACCCAGGTGTCCCTACCTGGGGCACTTACAAGCAGCCCAGGCTGCACCTCCAACCAAGGACTTTAGAAGCTCCAGGTGGAAGTGGCAAGGAGAGAACCCAAGCCTCCATGTTTTAAAGCTTGCCAGGTGCTTTCACTATGCAGCCAAGGTTAAGAAGCAGAGTTCATTGGCGTGGGAGGAGACAGGCATCAGGATCTTTTAGAAGCTTAGTGTGGGATTCTAATATGGGATTGCTAATAGAAACCCCAGAACTTGCCCTCAGGGCAGATGTCTTCCATGCAATGAGCCCAGGAGCCTTCTTCCCAAGATCCTGGAGCTGTTGGTGACAGTACAGCTCATGGTGAATTCTGGCCCAGGGAACGAGGGCTACCAGTCCTGCGTCTGTGTGTTTCTAACACAACGGTCAGAAAGTCCTGACTGCTCACATCCTCAGGCCCTAAAATTTTTCTTGGTGGTTTCTTGGTCTTCTTGCGGTTGCACTGGGCTGGGCTCCCAGCCCTTCAACACGGAGGAGCTTGCCTCCTGGATCTTCCCGTCCCATCTGCTTGCCTGGGGCTGGCACCCATGGGCATTGGTGGCATGCAACCCGATTTGGCCACCGAGACCAGGAGGCAACCACAGTTCTGGCTGTTGTGGGTAAAAAAATCCCAAACCCTCTTCTTTTCAGACCCACCTACTCCCCAGGTGTATTAAATGCTGTCGATGAGCGGCTTTCGACCTCGGCTTAAGGGGAAAACACAGGCCGCCAGCCACACAGTCAAGGCGGCACAACCCAGGCTTGGTGTTCTTCTCTGTGGTGTGAATGCCCCCCTCCTGGAGCTGGGAAAGGATATTGGCTCGCAGGAAATCCCACATCTTGTTATTCACCAAGTTTGAGAATACTTTTCATTTTTACTCTTTGCTGCCAAGTGCGGAAGGGTGGTTCTGAACCACACGTTACTCGCGCCTGAGGAGTTAGGAAAGCTCCCGGTGCTGTGTCCCACTCAGGCCGATTAAGTCAGATCTGTGATTAAAGCCTGGGTTGAAGATCACTGATCCAGGAGAGGGAGAATATGGTGGAGGCAGAAAATGAGTATTTTCCGAGTATCTCCTCTGTGCTAAGCAATTTACCTAGTAGTCGCTGACCTCTACCGAGGGCTTACTATGTGTAAGGTGCTGTTTTAAGGGTTTTTTATCTATTGACTGCTATTAAAACAGCCTTCTGGGGAATGACCTCCATGTCTCAAAACAGAAACTGAGGGTCAGAGCAATCACAGAGCTCATGGGTGATAAAGCTCAGCTTCAGATCAAGGCAGTGAGGTTCCAGAACTCATGCTCTTGACAGCTACATTTTGCTGCCTCATAGTAACGCTGGCCATTAGGAATGGAGGAAGTAACTCAGAAAGCCTTCACACCACACAGGTGATTTTTTTTTAAAGATTTTATTTATTTGACAGAGAGAGAGATTACAAGCAGGCAGAGAGAGAGGAAGAAGCAGGCTCTCCACTGAGCAAAGAGCCCAACGCGGGCCTCGATCCCAGGACTCTGAGACCATGACCCGAGCCGAAGGCAGAGGCATTAACCCCCTGAGCCACCCAGGCGCCCCAGATGATTTCTTATTCATACTCTCTACTCCGTGAGGGGGCATGAGGAGATGGGAGGAGCGGGAGGGGTAGGGAGTGCTCGGCTCCGCAGTCACCCAGGAACCCAGCTGAAAGAGATTTCACCATCTTGTAAACGGCACCATCTGAGAAAACGGTGGCCCTCTCAATGCCCTGGGCCAGGGAAGAGAGAGACGGGATGATCACATGTGCGGCTTTCACCTTTCACCTCAGCCGGAAGTGACTACCCGTCATTTCCGCTCATGCTTCATTGGCTACGACTGGTCACATGACCTGTCCGGCTGCAAGGCGGTTGGAAGTCTAGGGGAGCAAATGCAACACCTGGTAGCATTCATTTCTGTGCCACATTCCGTGAGGTGGCTGTTGTTCCCGACTCAAGATGCAGATTTAGAGAGAAGAAGACATGTGCCCCAGGAGACACAAAACTTGGAGTGGGGCCTCACACTCAGGCGCTCTCCCTTGATTTCTTGTGCTCCCCCCCCCCCCCCNCTAACTGTATGCATTCCTCCTAACTGGAGGAATATCGCTACCCCATTTAGCCTTTATTTATCCTTGAGGGCATCTAGGAAGTGCTAAACACCGCCACCAAATGTAACGCTAGAAATTTCTTGGCTGTAAATATAGATAAGTGTGCTATTTTTACGAGGTAAGCTCATTAAAGCATCAGGTGAAGTACCTAATGCCATCCTGGGAGTAGAAAGGATCATGTCGGGTGCCTAAAAATAAAGGACTGATTCCCTGTGGGTTGCTAACGTATGTGGCTTCAAAAACAGCTGCCACCAAGCCGCCGAGCTGCCGTCTGCGAGAGAGACTGCTTCTGCGCTGGTAAGGGCGCTTCCTGCAGTCTCCGGAGCTCTGCCGTCCCCAGCGGCTCCTGTACAGAGCTGGACGTGTCCTCTCGCTCCCTCTGTGAGCGGCCGTGGCTGTCCGTGAACCCACAGCGCGAACAGGAGCCAGGAATCCCCTGAAAACTCCACAGTTGGAACCCGAGACTCGCGCCTGATGGAATCTCTCACCTCACCCAATTGCTTGGGGTCTGTTGTTTTGATAATTACGTCTTGCAATGTTGGACAGTTTCCAAATGGCCAGGTTTTGAAGGGGAAAAGCGTTATTGACAAGAGGTGACTGATGGGTCCCTTCCCCCGTTTCTCTTGCTGACTTCTACAAGGCCCAGTCTGAGACCGGGGTTACTTTCCCAGCAAGATCAGGCTAGGACTCGGGCTGTGGGTGCACAGGCATCTGAGCCCCAAATTGAGCTTTTTAAGTTCCCAAGGAACTTAAAAAGGCATTAGCCAAGCCCTGCTCCTGAGCCGCTAACACCATCCAGGCCCTCAGGAATGTTTTACATCAAACCTCCCTGGGTGTTTCTAATCGCCAGGCAGGTTTTAGAGTCCATGCCGTCCCTGCAGTGGAACGTTTTGAACGGAATCAAAATGTCGTCAAGCACAGGGATAGGCCAGAGCAGGCCTGGGTTGGAGGAGAGGGGCTCAAGACAAATCACCTGTTACATGTTCAAGAACAAGCATCAAGTCTAGATCTGAAGGGGAAAAAAGAAGTGGTCATGGGGGGCGCCTGGGTGGCTCAGTCGTTAAGCTTCTGCCTTGGGCTCAGGTCATGATCCCAGAGTCCTGGGATTGAGCTCCCCATCCGGCTCCCTGCTCTGTGGGAAAGCCTGCTTCTCCCTCTCCCACTCCCCCTGTTTGTGTTGCCTCTCTCACTGTCTCTCTCTCTGTCAAATAAATAAAATCTTAAAAAAAAAAAAGAAAAGAAAAGAAAAGTGGTCATGGTTCAGAGTAGGAAATGGGAGCTGGTCTGCCCCAGTCATCCCTTAGTGGTGGGACTGAGGTCCTCTGAACAAGTTTTAGTGTTTCTTTTTTCCACTCTGTGTGCCATTGTAAAAATTTACATTAGTAAAAAGTAAAAAGAAGTAAATTAGTAAAAAGAAGAAAATTGGGGTCCCTGGGTGGGTCAGTCGGTTAAACATCTGACTTCAGCTCAGGTCATGATCTTGGGGTCCTGGGATCAAGTTCCACATTGGGTTCCCTGCTCAGCAGGGAGTCTGCTTCTCCCTCTCCCTCTGCCTCTCTGCCCTGCTTGTGCCCTCTCTCTTACTCTATCTCAAATAAATACGATCTTAAAAAAAAAGGGGGGGGTACCTGGGTGGCTCAGTGGGTTAAAGCCTCTGCCTTCGGCTCAGGTCATGATCTCAGGGTCCTGGGATCGAGGCCCACATCAGGCTCCCTGCTCAGCAGGGAGCCTGCTTCCTCCTCTCTCTCTGCCTGCCTTTCTGCCTACTTGTAATCTCACTCTCTCTGTCAAATAAATTTTTAAAAAAATCTTAAAAAAAAAAAGAAGAAGAGGGGTTCCTGGGTGGCTCAGTTGATGAAGCATCTGCCTTCAGCTTGGGTCATGATCCCAGGGTCCTGGGATTGAGTCCCACATTGGGCTCCCTGCTCACTGGGGATCCTGCTTCTCTCTCTGCCCCTCCTGTCTGCTCTTGCTTGTTCTCTCTTTCAAAAATAAATGCAAATACTTAAAAAATTATTTGTAAAAAGAAGAAAATTAAAAGCCCCAGCATTCCTATCACCTAGAGTTACACTGCTAAACTTAGGTGTACAAACCACTTCCTGCCAGTTAGATAGGTTTCCTGTCTCTGGTTTGCACAGGCTGGAGGCACCACCATTTTGCCATCTGCCCACCTCTTACTGAGTGGCGCACCAGCAGGTACCTCATTCCATCAGTAATGTGGGCTTGAGGCTCGAGGCCCCACTGAAAAGCTGAGCTGGGGTCAGCAGGCTGACGGGATTAAGGAAAGTTTGCAGCAGGGATTTGCTCTGGAGGAGGTGTCCCAGCTGCCAGAACGCCAACCACGTTGGTGCCACAGAACCACTTTGTCCAACCTGGCAGAGACCACCTGCGGCCATTTCATAAACCAGGACACCAGAGTTCGGGAAGGCAACAGTCAAGCCCAGCTGTCTACCTTCCCTGGCCATGAGTTCTCCTCTCCCTGAAATGTAACCATGGTTCTGGCAGGGGAATCAGTTGACTCCTAAGGAAGGAACATGATTCATGATCCAGCTACTAAAAACAGCTGGGCAAAGCTCACTGGAGCTTATCTTTGTCTAAATCCTGGATGACCTCTTGCACACATATTTGCATAACCTCACTGTGGCTTAGGGGGGCGAAATCCATCCAAGAGACCCAATAAGGGTTGCATGCCTACACTTTTTGTGTGTGAGCATACCCCTAGATACCCCTTCCTCCCTTTCTTACTATCTCCCTCTGCAATGGACTGGTTAGGTTTGGTCGAGCCAGCATTAGTAATTTTTGAGTATCTTAATAATGGCCACTTAACTAGATATACTTGTAAAAAGAATTTGTAGAGGTTGGAAATCTTTCTCTTAAGGTCATATACTAAACATTTTAGGTTTTATGAACTAAAGGGTCTCTATTGCAATAGAGACATTGCAATAGAGATGTATTGCAATTTTGTCATTATCACACAAAAGCAGCACATATGTTAATGAATGTGCACAACTGTGTTCCAATAAAACTTTATTTACAAAAATAGGGGGCCACCCTGCCAAACTCCTGTTCTTGTGAATAATTACAGTCTATCTAAAAAGTCTTAATTATTTGATGAGATGCCAGAAGAGAAATCACTGACTCTTTAGAGTGTGTGGCCAAATCTATTCATTAAAAAAGTTTGTTCTGAAAACTCTGCTTTCCCTGTTTTGTCACAACTGCCAGAGCAATGGTCTTGCCAAACATGTGCGTCAGTGATTCCATGTGAATGTGTTCACAGTGTAGAATTATTTAAACTCAGTTCATGAGTCTTTCCTGACATTAAAGCAGATGAAGGCTGGGTTAGCAGCCACCAGTGCTAAAAGTTCAGTTGCTATTTAAGGAGAAAATGTTATCCAAGTAGGTGATTTTTTGTTCTGATTGATTTCAGTTAGTTATAAAAACAAACCACCCTAGAACTTAATGCCTTAAAACAATAATTATTTATTTGGCTTACGAGTCTAATCACCTGGGTGGTCTTGACTTATGGTCAAGGCCAGGTTCACATGATAAAGACTGGTCTTGTTCATGGCGCCGGTAGGTTGGTTTGGAGATGGCTGGTGCGGGAAGGTCTCACTCACAGTTGGGTGGCTGGCCCCTAGGGGAGCGGAGGGTAGGGCAGGGGCTACTGGATCCCAGGTCTCTCCTTCTCCCGCAGGCTGGCCTGGCATTGTTGACATGCAGTCCTAGGGCCAAGATTGTGAATGGAAGCATGAAAGTCCTCCTGAGACCCAGACATTCTGTTGGCTCAAGCAGTCACAAGAGCAGTTCATTCTCAAGACATGAGAAAATAGACTCTGCCTCTGAAGGAAAGACATGCAGAGCAATAATTCAGAGGTTCACAGATCCAGGGAGGTATGGAAAATTTGACCATGACTGCAATGAATGTAGCAGAGTTTCTAAGAGAATAGACTGAATAATTGTCTATTAAAGATAGTACAGGAGGGGTGCCTGGGTGGCACAGTTGGTTAAGTGGCTGACTCTTGATTTTGGCTCAGGTCATGATCTCAGGGTCGTGAGTTCCAGCCCTGAGTCAGGCTCGTGCTGGGCGTGGAACCTGCTTAAGATTCTCTCTCCCTCTGCCTCTCCACAATCCCCTCTCTTAAAAGAAAAAAAAAAGTTAGGACAGGAAACCCTACTGATAATATCATTCACATGGTTGAGATGGAAACAGAACCAGCAGCACTGACATGTGTTTTCACAGTGTTTGAAGCCTTTCTTCTCATTGAAGGAATCCAAACTATGTTTCAGGTTTGATTCCTGTCCACCACATAAGCCTATCCAAATTCCAACATTTTCCTCGTGTGTATAATTGTGCTCTACCTTAAGAAAGCCCTGGGTATGAACCTTCAAGCTGTCAAAAGAGAAATTAGAATGTTATTCTTGGATTGACAATTCTTTTAAATTTTAACCAAAGGTTTTATTATAGAGTTCCTTGAAACACTGAGTGCTCTATTTGCCATATAATTTGCTTCCCACAAATTTGGCATGGAGATTTTCTGGGCACTCTTAGCCCATGAAATGTGACCTATCCTTTTCTCAGGACTCCTTATATATTGAGATGATCCTCTTAGTTTTGTTTTCACCATGCTTGAATATACGAAAAGGCCAAATCCACAACAATAGTACCTCTACTTTTTTTTTTTCTTTTCCTTTTTCGGGGCCAGTCCACACCGGCGCTGGGGAACAAAAGCATCAGACGAAGGTTGAGCAGATGTGAAGAATAGCCTCCATTCAGTGAGATGACGCAGGTGGCAGGCTTGGAGCCGGGAGATCTGGGTTTGGGTCTCATCTGTGAAGGTTTCCTTTTTTTATAACACACAGTTTAAGTCCTCTTGGCTTCGTTTCATTGGTGTGGGAGCCTCCCGGATCTATCCCTGCATGATTCTATTTGTCAACTGTGTGACTTCTCTGGGCCTCAGCTTCCTTATCCGTAACATGGGGCTAATGGTACTTACCTTAGCAATCTCACTGGAGGGTAAGGATCAATGAAGAAATGAGAAGTGAGTTTACCATCCGCCGCCTGAGGATTGGACTTTAGAGCACCTCACTGGCATGGCTTTCTTCCAGATAAATATGCTCTTATGCCTAATTTTGTATTTATAGTTTTGACTCCATCAGAGTTTCTTAAGAAAAAACAAAAAATAAAGAGTGTCATAAAGATTAAAGAAAAAAATATATACTAACAGTAAACGTAGGTTTATGGTAATTTATAAGTAAATATAAATAATGAAGAAAAGAATAAGGCTGGCTTTTCAGGACATCAAAACCTGAACCTGCCTCTGGAGAAAATATTAAAGAAGTGTTTTATCAGGGCTCTATAGCTTAGATGGGGGACGTAGTTCTTTCATTTAAAGCTTTTGCCTCTAATGAAATGCAAATACTGTCGGAAATGGGTTGTACACAGAGTCTTATCTGCCATTTATGCTTCAGAGGGTGTGAGTTATAGCTTTTCCTGGAGAAGATTTAATAGGAAAGAAGAGAAAGCAGACAGCGTGAGAACCTAAAATGAGTAGGGGAGAACCCAGAAAGAGAAAGTAGGATGATATCTAAGGTAAGACATAGGCAATGACCAAGGGATGCCAGCCACAGTCCGCACACCTTTGTTACTGGGCCCTAAGTGAGGTCCAGAGATACTGGAGGAAGGTTGAAAGTCCTACACCAAAATGGTGATGAAGCCTTTATCTTTGGGTGGCATGAATATTATTCTTTCTGTGTGTGTACGCATACCTTTATTTCCCCTCAATTACAAAACGGGCATGAATCTGCCGTATCAGAATTTTTTTAACATTTGAGAAAGAGTCTACATTTTGAAGCAAAGAGTACAGAGAAGATATCTGATGCCATTGGACCAAAAATGGACTGCTTAGGGCTTAGAGAGTGTATCAGATGAAGGTCCTTTCTACTGGATGATTATATTTTTCTAGACAAGTATATCTATTTGAAAGAGGCATTTTCCTCCTTGAAGCTGATTCAGGCTAAATAAGATGTTTAAAAGCATATAAAAGTGAGTCTAATTTTCTTATGGAAGCACCATTAGGATAGAAACCTTCACCAGGGCTCATTTAATTCAATTCAATTCAATTTTATGACGATTACTTATTGAGTGCCAATAGATGGAAGGTTCGAGATGAATAAGGCTTGATCCCTGCCCTCAAGATGCTCAGAGCCAAGTGAAGGAGTCGGGTGCAAAGACTAGAGCCATCATGCTGTCTGTGATAAGTACTCTAGCCCTCTTAACTCTTGACACCTCAATCTTTTGGTCCTGATCCCAGAGACAGAGGATTTTGGACAGCACTTCCTATGGAAGGCAGCTTCTCTCTACAGCTGTTCAGCAAGCATCCCCACCAACACAGGTGCAGATTTCAGCTCTTGTTCCATACGGTGTATTTTAAAACCTTGGCCACATTTTCTGGCTCTGCCATGGAGACCTCATCCCCAGATATGCTGGAATATTCTAGAACAATTTGTCCCCTTCAAACCCACCAGCCTTGCCTGCTTCATTCCTATTAGGTCTCATTTACACAAGCATGGCCATCCCCTCCCCCCAATAAAAGGGGAAGTAAAATTTAAAATGCCTGTATGTGATTTGCCCTAGTTCCTCCTAATTACCCCAAACATCTGCAGTATTACCCTTCTATACCCATACTTCTAGTAAGTCCATGAAATAGAGGCAAAGAGTGTGGAGGGAGAAAATGACTTCCAATTCGGAAGGGATATCTGAAAAGGCTTCCTGGAGGAGAAGCCATTTAATTTAAGCCTGAAAAGGAGGGTCGGATCTCCATAAGGAAAGGGCCAGATTCGGGCAAATGGAAGGTGGGTTTTGGGAAGCAGATATAGAGTCTGCTCTGGGGTAGCTTTACTGCTTATGGACAAGTGTGGCTCAGGGGAGGGAATTAAAGGTGGAGAAATGATTGGCAGTGATTTTGCAAAGAATTTTGGATGCCATTCTAAGGACTTTTATATTTATTCTTTGTGCAAAGAAGATAACCCTAAAATGTGGTGGAGTGGGGAGCGTCCATGGAGTCATGCGGGCTGGAAGTGAGCACAGAATCTCTGAAGACCTCTCCACACAACCTTTATCCTTTGTTTCTCTCCGTAGCCAGCAGAACTTCACAATCAGCCCGCAGAGACCTGCAAAAGTAGATGCTCTCCACGCAGAGACTTATTTCCTCCTCTGCTGCTCTACCAGGAAATATTTATTGAGTCTAGGCCAGAACCAGTGTCCTGATAAGCCTCAAGGCATCGAAACTTCAAGAAAAATCGCTCCTCGTCCATTTCAAACACCTGAATCCAGGAACCTGCCGCAAGGAAAGGGAACGTGTTGTGAGAAGTAGATTTCCTGTTATTTTGTTGTGAAAAAGACCAAGCATTCCCTCTTGCCAACCTCTCTCGTAGGTGAAGGAAGTAACATTCAGCTCAAAAGGAGGCAAGCAGCTGTCCTGGAAGAAACACGTTAGAGAAAAACAATCCCTCTGGAGTCGTTCTGAAAAGTGCCTCTGCTGAGCCACGATGAGAAAAACAAAGTGCATTTGATGAATTCAGCTGAATAAAATCCTGGGAAGTTATCTGAGTTAAATTTTTTTTCAAAGCAGAGCTTAAAAGCGTTGGCTGGCTTCTGTGAGTGGGGAAGAACACGCGTGGACGCTCGCGCACAGGATGGCAATCATGCCTTCAGTGGTGCAGCTTTTTGTCCGCGAGTGGCTCTACCTTCAGGTAGTGCCATTTATTTTTCATTTCCTGCAGGGAGAGGGAGGTGGAGGGCCAGTGAGAGGGGTGCATTTTAAAACAGACTCCAGAAGTAAATAAAATCTTACGGTGTTTTTCACTGGGAAGAACCTGATGTTAGTTACTGTTGAAAGAGTTGAAGTGTTGGGTCTCGTGGGTAGGACTTCATCTTGAAATTCTATGGCTACGTCGAATACCTAGAACAAAGACATCTGAAATACACCTGGGACCCGCCTCCAGAGAAGCATGCACAATTCTCGCCATTTTAACCTATATCCGCTCCGAGTTCTTTATTCTTGGAACCGGCCGTGAGAGGGAGGAACCTGTGATTACCTGCTCCCTCCCTCCTGTCCCCCGAACTTCCCTTGGTAACACCTGGCCAGGTTGTGATACAGATCTTGTGCCCTGTGGCACGGGGCTTCGTGGAACCCGGCGATGGTGGAGACTCTGGGCGCCTGTCCCATGGGTGCCCACTGCCCGCACGGAGTCGCTCTTGGTGACAGCTGCCGCAGCAGGGAAGCAGCCGGAGCTCTGGCACACAGGTAAGGCAGAGAGCATCAGAGGAGGCACGAAGATGTGTCTGATGGGGGAGAGCCAGAATCATGCACTGTTACCCTGGATTATTATGAAGACCAGACTTCTCACCAGATTCTATAACAATCGCAAAGTATGCATTTTAGGAAACTACAGTATAGCTCTTAGTTGATTGGGTTTGAGGAACATCATCCCTCTTGTGCACTTAGGCAGCAGTAGTAATCCAAGAATAAGAGGCTAGGAAGTTGTTTCTTTTTCTTTTCCTTTTTTTTTTTTTAAAGATTTTATTTTTTTATTTGACACACAGAGAGAGAGATTACAAGGAGGCAGAGAGGCAGGCAGAGAGAGAGGAGGAAGCAGGCTCCCTGCTGAGCAGAGAGCCCGATGCAGGCCTCGATCCCAGGACACTGAGATCGTGACCTGAGCCGAAGGCAGAGGCTTTAACCCACTGAGCCACCCAGTCGCCCTAGGAAGTTGTTTCTGAGACCTCCTTCAGTGTCCTCTCTTGGTTAACTGCACTATTGATTCGTCTGTGTGCAAAGACAGGGAAAGGGAAAAGAGGAAAGAGGCCCTCACCAGAGTGAGCCTGAGAGGCTGTTCCAGAATGTGCCTCATCACTAGATTGTAACTGAATATTTACTAAGCACCAGGCCCGCTAAGAGCAGGACGTACAAGAAGAAGAGCGGACAGAGCCCACTTCCTAGGTCGTCCCTTGCGGGGGGGAATGTTCTGCCACGGCCCTTGCTGGCCTCATTGGCTCCCATGGAGGAGGGGCCAGGGTTGATGCTCAGGATCCTCAGCATCTACTTGAGTGGATCTCATTCCCTTCGAGTGCTTGCTCGGATGTCACCTCCTCAAAGACTTACCCTGAGCACCCATTTTCAGATTGTTATACCTCCAATCCCGTTGCACTACTCTGCTTTTTTCTTCCCATACATACATCATCATCTTCTTCCTCTTCCTCCTCCTCCTCCTCCTCCTTTTCCTCTTCCTCTTCCTCTTCTTCTTCTTTTAAGATTTTATTTAATTACTTATCAGAGAGAGAGAGAGTACAAGCAGGGGGAGCAGCAGGCAGAGGGAGAAGCAGGCTCCCCACTGAGCAAGGAGCCCAGTGTGGGGCTCGATCCCAGCACCCTGGGATCATGACCTGAGCCAAAGGCAGACGCTTAATTGAGCCACCCAGACCTCCCTACATACATCTTCTAGCACATATAATTTAATTCACATTATGACTATTATTTATGAACAGTTTCTTCTTACCCAAGGAAATAACCGCCCCCAAGGCAAAGATTTCTGCCTGTTTGGTTCACTATTTTGTTCACAGACATATCCGAGGTGCCTTCTTGTAACTGATCCCTAGCGTAACCATCAGCACAGCCCTGGATGCAGGGGGTCCCCTGGTCGTGCCTGATCGGGGTTGGGCTGTGCTCCCACCTGAGTGGGTTTCTGGACTGTGCCTGGGTCAGCCTCTCTGTTCTACAGCTCAGACCACTGCTTGCTTCTCCTTTGTGACAGAACAGTGATGACTCCAGGGATCTGGGGTGACATCTTACACGGCCCTGTGCCAACCAGTGGGAACAGAGATGGTTTCTCTATCATTTTGGCCTTATGTCTGATCACAGTGCCTGGGATTTCATAGGAGCTCAGTGAATGTTTATGGAAATGGAACTCACACGTTCAGTCCCTCCTTCCCCAAACACAGAAAGAGACGGGTTGTGCTCTTTTTCTATCCCCCAGGAGCTGGCTCTGTCAAACTGCCTGTCTCCAGACACAGCCATGTGGAGCGAAAGGCCGGCTGGGGGTGGGGAGTGGGGAGGTGGTTCTTGTGTCTCAGCACCAGTTCTCACCACAGCTTCCCCCTCTTCTGATCCTCCAATTCCTCCCTGGTGAGTTGCTGCAGTCCTTGCGGGCCGTCCTACCTTCCCTGAGTCAGCCTGGAGTTCATCAAACCCCTCCCTGCGGACTGGGCCCCAGATCCCCTATCAGAAATATTATTTACATCTTCCAGCTCCTTTCTGGGTTACTCAAGATAAGCAAGGGGAGGAACTAAAATATAGGGCATGAGGGCTAGGAGATGCCTGAAAGAACTTAATGGGTCATCAGATCTTTCTGGGCCAAGAGTCACGTCTTTGACTCGTGCTCGATGGTGAGTTCCATTTCTAAGAGTCAGCAGTCTACACCCGGGCCAGGTGAGGGATTGCAGCAGAATTCCTTCTCAGTCGCTTCTGTTCTGGAAGGCTGACTCCAGATGTTTCCTGCCGATTTTCCCCTCTTGCCAGCGGCTTCTAGGAAGCGGGCAGCAAGCTGGAGGTACTGCACAAGGTCCTCTGTGGCGGTCAGGCGAGAGCTTGTGTGAGGGGAAGAAGCCCTTCTTACCAAGTTAGATCCATTCTCCATAGCCCAGATAGGGCTTTAGACCCCATAGCTGGTATTAGATAGTCCATTGTTACAACCAAGAGAGGGAGGCCCAAAGTCTTGAAAAGGAACTCTGTTCCCTCATGCTGCTACTTCTCTGGGGAGGTATCTTTAGAGTTAGAGCCAGATCAAATGGGGTTGAGCCCACGTGAGGGCAGGGAAGGGACTCTAGATCCTTTCAGTGGGAGCACAATCCTCTGGTAACATGATTCCCTTGCCTCGAGACTGACTGCTGTGGTCATCAATGCCCATTGGCCATTTGGAGAGGGGACAGCTGTGGGACTCAGATCCCTATATTAGCTACTAATAAGTAATTGATGTCCTTTAGGAGAATGAGGAGCAGAATGCTTTGGGGGTAACAAAACAGGGTATCTCGTCCAAATAGTGGGTCCTCCATCTTTTTCTCAAGGTTGCTACCCTGCCGGGACATTTCCCATATTTCTGCCATATGGCACTTTCCCCGGTCTGGCCCTACCCAGTCCTTCCATACCTGCTTTCTCTAACCTCAACAAAATGGGATAGGAAGTGGTCAGAAACTCCAGCTGGGGTCCCAGCAGAAACATGGGTGGTTGTCATCACCTTGAAGTTTCGAGTCATCAAAATATGAGGGAAGTCTGCTCCTCACCATTCCATCAGGGCTGCCCTCATGTGCTGCTTCTCATTACCCCTAAGTATAGGTGTGGCAGGGCTGACCCACTGGCAGCCTAAGGCTGGAATTCCTTGGAGAATCCCACCACCATAAGGAGGCTCTTCCTAGTCACCATTTTCCTCAGCTAAGGCCCAACCATCGGATGGGGAGGAGACAATGGATAGGCGGGCGTGGCGAGTTTAATACCTGCCAGGGCCTCAGTTCAATTTAGCATGCCCATTTTGAAAGCTCGCATGCCCATTGTGAAAACAAAGGACTGGTCAAAAATTAGAAGAAAGCTATATATGGAAATAAATCTTGGATGTTTCTACTGATGTTTGGCTTTCCATTGTATCTAGAACTGGGATAGTCAACCCTGTGTCATGTAGGATATTAGCCTGTGATTTAGAAACCCATTTGGGTTGAAATAAAATTTTTAAAGATTTTATTTATTTATATGACATAGAGAGAGAGACATTACAAGTAGGCATAGAGACAGGCAGAGAGAGAAGAGGAAGCAGGCTCCCTGCTGAGCAAAGAGCCCCACGGGGGACTCAATCCCAGGACCCTGAGATCACGGCCTGAGCCGAAGGCAGAGGCTTTAACCCACTGAGCCACCCAGATGCCCAGAATTAATTTTTATGATTTTATTTATTTATTTGACAGAGAGAGAGATCACAAGTAGGCAGAGGCAGGCAGAGAGAGAGAGGAGGAAGCAGGCTCCTTGCCGAGCAGGGAGCCCGATATGGGCCTCGATCCCAGGACCCTGAGATCATGACCTGAGCCGAAGGCAGAGGCTTTAACCCACTGAGCCACCCAGGCGCCCGAGAATTAATTTTTAAAATGGATGATAGCACTAACAGAGACTCCCACCTGTGGACATAACTATAAGTTACAAGTGCCTGCTGTATCTGGGAAGTCAATAAAAGCAGGGCTAACCCAGTCTTTGCTGTCCGGTAATATTGTTGCCTATCTATGTATCGTGATCATTTCTAAATATGAACTCTATAAAGGGCCCACAATGGGTAAAATCACGGTTATAAAAATACTTCCTTTTCTTGTTGTTGCCCTGAACTGATTTCAATTCTTGGCTGAGAGGTGTGTTCGATGTCGTCTGTTATCTGTTTCCTATTAGCACTTTCTTCTTAGTGTCTGGTAATACCATCTCTTTGGAAATGTATGCTCACCAACTTCAGATACAAAGTGTTCCTCCATAGAAAATAAAAACAGTGTGCCTGGGTGGCTCAGTCGCTCAAGCTGCTGCCTTCGGCCAGGTCATGATCCCAGGCTCCTGGGATCGCATCCCGCATTGGGCTTCCTGCTCCATGGAGAGAGAGCCTGCTTCTCCCTCTGCCTGTCGCTCTGCCTACTTGGGCTATCTCTCTGTCAAATAAATAAATAAAATCTTAAAAAAAAAAGAAAAAATAATAAAAACATATAAAGGCTGATTGAAATTCAGGAAGCAACTAACCAGTATTTATAGGATCTTTTCTGAAATGACCAGCTGTATACCAGGGAGTTCCCTGAATATTCTGAGAAGGATTAGGGAGAATAAGTCCTAGTTCATTTATTTGCTTCTCTTTTGATGGATGCCCCATGACATGGTGATCCCCTAGAAAGATGTCTGAAGGAAGAAACACTGAGGGATGAGTGAAATGCCAGTTAATTCCATCATGGCATTTACTGACATGATGGTGAGACTCAATCTATCCCTACGGGACTCTTACAGGGGAGCACATCTGAGGAGAAGTGTAGATTTTTGTCCTAATTAGCCCAAAAGGCAATTACACGTCCTGGGGTTGGCAGTGGAGGATGTCACTCTGAGAGCCAACAGAGCTGGACAGATTCTTATTCTCCCTCTGTGAGCCATGCTCTGTGAGCTTGGGAGCATTTGCAAAGACTGGGTTAATGTTCTATAATGGAAGCATAAGCTAAGTATGGAAAATTATAAATGGATGAAAGATCTGAGTTCAGACCCTGTTCTCTCTAGTCGCCAATTTGTAGCTCTCTCAGCTCATACAATGGTGATAACATAGTCACTTGCTGAAAACATTTGGAAAACTTTGTGGCAACATTCAAATGTAAGCCATCATTGTCACCATTATAGCTCACGCCATTATAATGCCCCCTTCCTTCCCTTTACTTTATCTTCTCTTACTTTATCTAATTGTAAATAGTGAGCAGTGTCTCTAAAAAGAGCTGGTAATTCCTTGAGTTGTACCTTCATGCTTCCCCTTTGCATTGCCGGTTAGAGATAGGTCTTCTGACAAGCCCTGGGTAATCATTCTTCTCAGCCCCATCTTTCAGAAAGAATGAGCCAACGTGGCAACTGATCTTCCTGAGAAAGGTTGAGGAATTTTTCACTTATAAGAATCTAGGGGTTGTTTTGTTTTGTTTACCTGCCTAATAACGCCCATAACGTGAAACCCTGCTGGGGTAATTATGGTAAAAATCAGCGGTAACATCTTTATTGAACTTCCAGTACTATATGGAATTTTGTGTACTTTTAAAAACATCTTAACCAAGGTTTACATTCATTAGTTAATAATGTAAATTGAAATAGTATACTCCTTTATTGTTGCTTACTCTGGGAAACTAACCATTCCATTCCAGCCTGAATGTTGGCCCACTTATGAAATCGAAGCTTCCTCAATTCATCATATTGGATTGGATAAGTGATAAGGAGTTTCACTGGTCTCTGCCCTAAAATGCATAGGTGTTACAGTAGGAGGTAGCTGATGTGAGTCAGCCACCTTGACATGTGAGTCTTGGATAACCAGAAGGAAGCACCAGTGGGGTATTGCAGGAAGATACCCTGTATCTTGGTGATCACAGATGTTTAGATGTAAAGATTATATCAAGGACTTGCAGTACAAGTCATAGTAAACCTAGAATGCAGAGTCATAGATTTAGAGCTGGAAGGCACTTTAGAGATCATTTAAACTCCTGCTACTCAGGAGGGTGGTCTCCAGAGGACCAGCAGCAGCAGCATCACCTGGGAGCTGCTTAGAAGTGGAGAACCTCGGGCCCCACCCCAGACCACTGAATCAGAGTTTGTATGGGACCAAATCCCCAGGGCCAGAGGGCACATTAAATTCTTAGACACACCAGTCTAACCCATCCCTCTTGTTTTATACATAAACAAATTCACAGCAAGTCTAAATGACCAATTCAAGAGCCTACAGCAGGTCACTGGCAGAGCAGGAGCCATCCCATCTCATAATCTGGTTCTTAGATCTGTGAATTTGAGTAGCAGTGGCCTGGTCCCCAAATCAAAGGTTGGTTCTCCCTGTGAAATGTGCTATAGGAACCTCAAGCAATATTGATTCAAGAAGTCAGTTCTCATGCTTACACTAAAATTCTCGTGCTTAAGCTAACATCTCATGGTTAAACTAAAATTTCTACACCTTCTGTAGAAGTGGATTAGTCTCACTAAAGTACCACACCTCTCCTGGTGGCTGTTTATTCTGATGGTAGGTTGAGTCCTTAGATGCCTTGGAAATCAAAACTGTTAACATGACCACAAAGAGGAACATGGCTTTGCGTCCATGACTTATGGTAATGCAGCACCATGTTGTGATGGGACGCACTTCAAGGCTTTGCTCTTGCTGCTCCTTCCACCTGTGATGCTCCACCTCTGAACCTTCCACCTAGCAGACTCCATCTTCTCATCCAAGTTTCATCCTTGGAGATGTTTTTCATCTTCACTCTAGTGTCATCCTCCTTCTTCATCCCATTCTCCTTAGTTACTCTCTATCCCATGGTCTTGTTTTACTTTACTCCTGGCAACTATTAATTTAAATTATTTAGTTTAACGATTTACTGTCTGACTTCCCTCCTATAACATGTATGTTTGATGAGAGCAGGGACCTGGCCCAGCTTATGCACCAGGACATCTCTGTTAACCAACAACAGTGCTTCACACATAGTGGGGGCTCAATGATTGTTGGCTAACTCAGTGAATCAGTAATTTATTTTTTAAAAAATATTTTACTTATTTATTTGACAGAGAGACAGTGAGAGAGGGAACACAAGCAGGGGGAGTGGGAGAGGGAGATGCATGCTTCCTGCTGAGCAGGGAGCTGGATGTGGGACTCGATCCCAGGACCCTGGGATCATGACCTGAGCCGAATGCAGATGCTTAACAATTGAGCCACCCAGGCACCTCTGAATAAGTAATTTAGAATAAAGTTTGCCATGTTTACGTCAAGGATAATCATCAGTAAGAGCTAACGTGTTGTTAGCCATGTGTTGGGCATTGTGCTGTGGGCTTTATATACATTGCCTCATTTCATTTAATATTTTATTATTAAAGTTTTAAAAAGTGGGCACTAGCGTTGACTGCTTGGAGGTCGTGGCATTAAATGGCTCTTCTTAAAACTGGGGAAACTGACTGAAATCCAAATTGACTTCAGGACTTTTCCCTAAAGGGAAGCACTGAGTGGCCTTCTGTATAAAGTGCTTGACTCTGGCCGAGGATCTCAAGGATCCAGAGTCAACTTGGACCAGGGAGATCATTACACCCAAAATTGCGTCTCAATACCCTTGTCAGTTTTCCTCTGAGTGCATGAATAGGGACAGCCAGACATAGAGGAATGGCTGAGAATGAAATGTCGTGGTAAGCTTTCTAAGTGACAATGGAAAAATGAACTTTTACCCATTCCCCCTTGCATGACCTACAAAACCACTGGTAAGAATAAGTTCTATGTAGAGGAACATGATGCCAACCAGAGGACAATCCTTGATCTTCTCAGTTTTCACCAAGGAAACAAAGCAAAGAGGCCAATTTTGGCCTCAACCATTTCATGGTACCTACAAGAAGATAAAGGGCAAACAACTTGCCCTCATGATGGCAACTCAGTACTCCTGCCCAATTCTTTTTTCCAATTTAAAATGTCCCCAGAGCGCTCATCCCCATCTTGGTTTCCACCAGCTCCACACATCCACACCAACAGCGGTGACTGGCTGACTCAGTAGGACTGGGCCCACCAACTGATGGGGAAGTCAGCCGGAAAGGCACATCTAGAACAAGAAGCAGGAGGATGGAGGGAAAAACAACTTGAGTAAATGCATTTCGTTCCAGAGAAGAGCTTTTTAAAAAACTGCTTAACATTTAAAGTTCTATTATTATTTTTGGCAGTGTATTGAGTCCATGTCTCTTTTTGGCTACTTTTCTAGTACTTTATGTATCTGGAAGCAAAATTTGCAACTGATTTCAGTAACACTGGGGAAGAATTTTTTCAGTGTAATTATAGGAGGTATTTAAATGCTATCTAAATGTTATTTTGTGTACTCACCAAATAAGAGGCACAACTTAAAATCACCACATAAAATTACCTATAATATAATTTATTTATATATCATTGACATAGAAAATGCTTTAAGCATTAGTCATTACAGAATTAATTGTATAACTAAAAAAAAAAACCAATAACAAATACCCATAAATTCCAAATTCATTACTTAGTGCAAAAAACAGGTGGGTTTATAAGGCCATGGGTTGTCCTTTCCTTCACGTGGTCATTGGTGGGGCTTTATTTTATTTTTATGAACTTTTTTTTCGGGAAAATTTCAAATATACATGAAAGCAGAGAGGCTATGTACCTGTCATCCAGCTTCAACAATTACCCCTTTATTGACCCCGTGCTTTGATGGTGGGGGTGGGGAGGATGACAGTATAATATGATAGTTGGAAAGGCAAAATAATTGTCTATCATGGCAGGGATGTGTCTATAACTGGTTGTCCATATTAACTGTTGGAAGCTGTAGGTAAAATAGGTAGTTCACCAGCTTGACTTCTGCTTTTGGTGCCAGGCAAAAAAAATTCCGAGTCTGTAAGCATTAATTATCTACCATGAGCCCATCATTGTCCTAGATAGTATGTTGGATATAAAGTAGTCATTAAGATGTTGGAATGGTAGATAGTTTCCATTTGCCTTCCCACATATGGTCTCCTCATTACCCCACCTGGCTCTGCATGTCAATGTAGAAGCTGATCTGTACTACACCAAAAGTCCCCCTGCTTCCAGCTTCTGGTGGTTGATGGGTTTAAGCTCATTTTACAGAGGATAGCTTTGAACATTTTTAGAAACTCTTTGCAATTCAAAATCCAAAAGTGTCAGGTAATGGAGAAATAGTGTGGCTTATTATTTCCTTTAGAAAATGTGTTAATGGGGATGCTTGGGTGGCTCATCTGCCTTCAGCTCAGGGCAGGATCCTAGGGTGTTGCTATCAAGTCCTGCATCAGGCTCCCTGCTCAGTGAAGAGCCTGCTTCTCCTTCTGCCTGCCACACCCCTGCTGTGCTCTGTCTCTGTCTCTGTCTCTCTCTCTCTGACAAATAAATAAATAATCTTAAAAAAAAGTGTGTTAATGTATAGAGATCATGAATTCAGTAAACACATTTTTAAAAGCAAATGTGAAAAATATTGAGCTTATATATTTATATCTTTAACTTCATGAAAGTTCTGACTCACAAGTTAGGACTTTTTAAATTAAAATTGTTATTTTGAGATAATTATAGATTCTATGTATTTTTTAATTATAAAGTTTAGCATTTTCTATGTGTAGTTTGTTCATAAATGCTACTTGGTATTTCCCTCGTGCCCATCATTTAAGTTTTAAAAAATTTGTTGCTCATTAGGCCCAGCTAACAGGAGAAGTTATAATTTTCTTGGTTTTCTTAAAAAAAAAGTGACAGTTGACATTTTGTGTCTTTTGAATGTGGGTGGGAAGATGACAAATAGTGGAACGAAGATCGTTAGGCACTGTCTCAGAAGTTTAAACTGTGTAATGTGTGTTGGGGATAGAGGCAGAAAAAAGGAAGATTTCTTAGCAGAGCAACAGCTGAGCAGAAGCACCCATAACTGACGGCTGAAGTGTTTAAAAAGTGCTTGGATGCTACATGGGATTGACACAGCCTCTTGTTCAAGGTTAAAAAAAAAATGAAGAAATAAAAGATACCTAATTAGGATTACTAAGATAGTCATCTCCTGTATGAAAATCTTCATTGTTGTAACTACTTATCCTTAAAAAATACTTTTAAAATAATTTTATTTTTCACGCTTTCCTCATTGATGCATTCTAGACTTTTCTTTCATGGAATTTCTTGCTTTAATCCTGATGGGCACTTCAGTTTAATTAGTGTGTAATCTCCTTGCCTATAAGCTAAAGGTAGAGCTCTTCCCAGATTAAACTTCAGAGAGGGTTTTTTTAACCTTTGTTAATTGCAGATGGGAAAGATTGCTTATCTATCTGTAATGCTGAGACGTGTATGGATAGAAGTCAGATTCATAAAGAAAGAAAGGCAGACACTTGGCCTGAGTTGTTTTATTCTCACAAGCCTGATGTGTGTGTGTGTGCATACTTTTTAGTGGGGGGAACATTGTTCGGATTTAAAAAAAATCAACCATGAGCTGAACTACAGGTCCTCCATTCCACTTACAAGTATAGGAAATTGAGTTGAAGGAGGTATTGATTGGGTACACAAACAGTAAATTATGGGCCATCAAGAACCCTTCTTTAATGATCAGAATTGCCATTGGCGTTGGTCTGGACCCCAACGGGACAAGTTAGGAGATGGTTGTGTTTGTGCTGAAACCCTGTGCTGCTGCTTCCCTTGCCACTATCCCCCACACAGCCTCACCTCTCTGGGCCAGTGAAACAGATCATCCCGTCATGTCCTGCAATAGATCAGTCCCTGTTTTAATTCACCACTACTTCTTCTCAAGACACTGCCCTAAATGCAAAATAGGGATGCCCTAAAATTGGGAGGTGGGCAAACAGTAGTAATTTGGTACATTAGATACTCCACAAAAGCTTTCTGGAACTCTATTAGGAGCCTGATAGCATTAATATCCTTCTAATTCAAACATTACTGTAAGTATACATGCAAATTCCTAGTTTTAGTCTACTGTTTATTGCCTACTCTCAAATTGGAAAACTATCAAATGTCAAAAGACATAGTTCTCTCTTTTTTTTTTTAACAATATAAAAAGCAACATGAAAGTGTGAATGCCTATGGTAGCTGAGATTTAAAGCTTTGGCCAAGAAACTATTTACAATATTTTGTGGGAATAATGATTGGTTAAAGTTGAATACCCTTCCTTTGAGTCTAATGGAAAGTATTGATTGAACAGCATTTACCTGGCAAATTGCAAAGATTCTCTGCTCCTCAGTCCTCTACCTGCTGAGACGTTGGGGAGCCTGAGGGTTGGAAGGCTTATGAACCAGACGTATTCTCCTGACAGCGCATGATGTGGGAATGCAAGCAGGAACTAAGATCCTGGTAGGTTTGTTTAACAGCTGGGGTAGAGTGGAGCTGATCCAGCAGCTGTCAGGGGGCTAATATGTTCTGACCCTTTCTTGCCTCTTTGGGGATAGGCCTACCTGAATGTCTGTCTTCTGAGAAACCCCAGACTTTGGCTGTCTTCATTCAGAACCCAATACAGACAGTGTATAGTTGGAAATAAGTGGCCACAAGTTAGCTTTAGGGATACACTGGAGGGGGGAGTGGTTAGTAGAGAACATGCTGAATGCTTATCAGAAATACTACCTTACAACTCTATACGACAGCAATGTTTTTAAAGAATTCAAGGATCCCTGATTAGTATAAATCCTATTGTGTTTTATGTGTGGCAAGTTCTTTATAAAAATTGTGTCTTCTCTGGGGAGCTACTATGGCACACCTTTTATGAAGAAGTCACCAACTGTGGTTCCCTGCCTTTTGAGAAAAGAATCTATTGTCCTTTTCCCCCAAAAGCTTAGAGCTGTAGTTAGAAACATTGAACTAGATGTATACCAGAACCACAGATGAATCTTAAATACATGGTGTTGAATGAAAATGGATTTTAGCACAAAAGAACAAAATAAAACAAGATTTATGGAATGCTATCATTTATGTACATTAAAAACATGCAAACGATGACATGAGACATTTTATAAGGGTACATGCATATGAAACACTTCAGGGTGACATACCTCTGGGAAGAAGGAATGGGGGGTTGAAGATGAAGGAGTTAAATGAAGTAAAATCAACGAGGAAGGACCTGGCATAGACCAAGGATGTTGTGCCACAGACTGAAGAAAAGAATTCATTCGCCTCTGTGAATCTGAGGGTCAAAAGAACAAAATTTCGTGATTCCTGCCTGCACCTCATGTTAAGGGAACGTAGGACACAAGTTATAAAGCCCTCAAAGTGACCATTTCTAGATGAATAGGCCAACTAAGCACTGTCAATTCAAGCGTGATAATCGTCAGAGCTATTTCAGATATTGGCAGGAAAAAGCAAACAAAATCAACCGGCTGGCCTATTCTTCACTTCCACCCTGGTCCACTTGCTTCTAGCTGCTAATTATTGTCTCTTGAGGACTCTACCCTGTCTTGTCCAGCGAACATCCTAGGTTCTCTCTCATGACTACGTCTGCAGCTATTTCCTAGGCGCTGGAAGGATAGCCTGTACACCCATGTGGCTGACCTCTTAATTCAGTCCAGTGACAGTGCACTTGACCATGACAATCCATTTATTCCAAGTTAGACTTCCCCAGACACCCCTCCCCTGTGTTTTACTCAAGTCTACTCCTTGCAACACCTCCTACGCTTTATTCTCCCGAAGAGAGGCTGGAAGGCAGCAAAGACCCCTTTTTAAGCCTGTATAAATTAGCGTCAGTCATAAAATTCACCCCCAGATTTGCCCAGGAGTCCACGGGTCAAGAGAGAGGTGAGGAGTGTCAAAGGCTAAGAATGCTTGTCTGCTGGGGACCCATCAGGATTTCCCTCCAGAGCCTGCATCCTGCCTGTGACAGGGAGGGAGCTCTCCGAGCAGACTTAGGGGGAGAAAAAATTAATAGTCAATGTCTCCATTGGCCTGTTATTCCTGTGCCTGGTATAAATCCAGAATGCCGAAATATTGGAAGTTGTTTGTGAAGGAAGAACATCATGTTAATTTTTCTCTAAGACCTGGGAAATTGCCCTCTGCATGGTTAACTGTAGCTGATTGGAAAGTGTACTGCTGGAAGAGTGTGGGAATGCCAATCTGACCGCGTACCTCCCTAAAAATAAGTTTTGCCTCAATCATTCAAAACAAAGCCAAAAATGTTCATCTTAGCTCACTCCCTCAGAACCCTGGGTGCCCAATAACAGCTACTTTTGCATTTTCAGTGTTGTGCTGGGATGGAGGGAGAGGAGAACAGTCACTGAGTGTCCTGTCTTCCCCGCACCCTCTGCCAGGATCAGCCGTTGCTGTGGATTGCTTCAACTCTGCTGCTCTGTCCTCTTTCCGTTATTGTTTTTCCTGCATCTGGATCCACCAAGCCCACAACCTATTGTAACCCCTTCACCTTCACAAATCTGCCCTTCCCTGGAGGAGGAAAAACAAGTGTGTTGTCTCCTTTCTAGGCGGAAAGGTGACAGTGAACTTAACAGAGAAACAGAGAAATAGAATGCCTTCCACTTCCAGTGAACATGAACGCTCTGGACATTTTGTTTAAAGGTGCGATAGACTGACCTTTAGCTTATAATTGGCTAACATTAAGTAGTTGCATATGTCGTATGCATATATCCTTTGTATCTTTTTATGCTCATGACAGCCCCATGCGAGAGGCATTAATTGAATATGTTTCTCAGATGGGGAAACTGAGGTCCAGTAAGTTAAGTGACTTGCCCTGTTTTCAGCCTCTACACCACAGCAGGGGAAGGACTAGAGGAAGTAGCATCCTGAGTCCAGCTGCTTTGTGGTCATGCACGTTCTGGGGGAGACCAGTCTCCATCACCTCATGCAGGATTTACCCAGTGCAAATTGGAAATGCCTGTGAGTTAATTTGGCAGCTTAGCCCCTTATCACCCTCCTCCCCTTATCATGCAATCAGTCCCTGTCTATTCAAGGAATGTAAACTCGGGTTATTATTAGCTGAGAAATAATTATGAATTTATATATAATTCATGTATGTAAATTGTACAAGTGTTAATACATTTTCCCTGCCCTAATCTTGTCTAAAGTATTATCATGAAGGGGCATTTTGATGTCTATAGCCTAATCTCTTAGGATACAGTTTTGTTTGTTTGGATTGAACGTGGGTATGGCATACATCATACAATAGCAATTTTTTTTTTTTTAAGAAAAATGTTTGTACCTGATCTACTAAAAAGATGTCCTTGATTCCTTGGCCAATGGGGCTTTCTTCTAGACTATTTTGCTGGTGCCTTTTTGAGCAATGATTCCCGTTCAGAAAATGGCCAGGTTGAATGCAGGTCGCAGAACTGCTTTTGGAACAATGCAAAAATAAATCGTCTGACATGTGTCCCAGACTTAGCCTTGTTCTCTGTGGAAGTAGTTTTCCAAAGACAAACTTCCACACTGACAAAACCCTGCAACCACAGTGGCAATAATGAGAGCTGACCTCTGTCTGGAGCTTTCTATGGGTCAGGTGCCGTGCTCAGCCAACTAAGGACAGGAAGTGGTTGTTGTCATGTCGAGTCCATCATTACACCAGGGTAGCAGATAAACAGGCTGATGGATAGGGAGGCAAACCACACACTTGTAAAATAGTAGAACCAACATTCAAACACAGATCCCATTGACTTGTTTGCGCCTCTGAATCACCATGCTACTCAGCCAAGTGTCAGTCCCAGCTGCTTCAGGGGGCTCGGAGGGCCACAGAGAGGAATGAGGTCAGCCAGAGCAAGACATCGGGGAGTGACATGGCTATGGACAGATGGAGAGAGCCCACGCTGGGGAGAGAGAGGTCGCTGCTCTCAGGCAGGGTGCAGGCCCAGGTGCCTAGGTCTTTGGATTTGTCCAGAGCAGCCAAAAAGCTGGAGTTCAGTAGAAATCTCCCACTTGTAAACAGTTGTCACTTAATTTTATAAAGGCGCTCTGCATGCCAACAGCAGACACCTGCAGCTCAGGCTGAGCCCACGCACTGTCGTCCCCCACCTTGGCCATGCTGGCGCCCACAGCACAGTGTGTCCCGTGAACGTGCTTGCTCTCCAGTCTCAACCTTCTGTGTGGACTTGCTCCTGGATTCTGAGCTCTATCTCTCTGGTCAACCTTCTTTGCTCTTGCTGCAGAAGAACAGAGAAAGAGTAGATGAACCTGCCCATTTCAGTGCTCTGTACTGCAATTTTTTCAGCTCAGTTTCAGCTGTGCCCTTAGGCTTTCCTGTGTCCTCTTGGCCTGAGTTCTCATGAGTCTGGGCACTGGGCTGGGCTGTGTGCTAATTCCCTCTCGCCTAGTCCGTTTCTCCCATCTTTCTATTGTATGGTTTCTTGGGACCAGCACACTGGCTGACTGATTCCCCCACCCTTTCCCACCTTCCTCTAAGGCCTGAGCTCAGTGATTAAAGGTTTACCTTTCAAATATTTACTGAAGTAAATATAAAAATTGCAGCCGGCGCAGCTTGTCTTTGTATTCTATTAGCTACGAGAGAGGTTCCATTGCTTTAGTAAAGAACGAAAAAGGGACGCCTGGGTGGCTCAGTCGGCTAAGCGTCTGCCTTCAGCTCAGGTCATGATCAAATGGTCCTGGGATGGAGTCCCACATTGGGCTCCTTGCTCAGCAGGGAGCCTGCTTCTTCCTCTGCCTGCCTCTCTGCCTGTTGTGCTATGCCTCTCTCTCTCTCTCTCTCTCTCTCTCTCACAAATAAATAAATTAAATCTTTAAAAAAAAAAGAACAAAAAATACAGTGACTTTGACTTCTTCAGCCCGTTTTCTCATTTGCTACAGGGCAATCACTACCGACCCCACAGGAATCATGTAAGAGGTGATGGCTTAGCACAGCGCCTGCTCCAGAGAGGCACTCCCTAGAGGTCGGCTCTGGTTATCCGAAGTTTCGCAAATTGCTCATGGGATTTAATATAATGAATCCGGGATTTATTAAACCTCAGGGGGACCATTGCAAGTGGTCCTCACATCATAGGTGGAGATCTAGATGAACTTATAAAAGGTCTCTTCCAACTTAAGGCAAAACTTAGAGTCCCACATATACTTTTGTTAACTGTAATTGTTTTCATGAACCAAGGTAATGCTGTTTTCCTTCTTAACAGAAATACACACAAATCTCAATGAAAAATGTGTCCACTATTCTCTGTTTTGGACTATTTCTCGGCTCCTAAAATTCCTGACTTGAAGCCTCGCCTCCAGGACTTCAGAACGTGAGTTTGTCCAGAGATAGGGCCTTTGAAGAGATAATTAAGGTTAAATGAGATCATATGGGTCGGCCCTGATGCATTCCGCCTGGTGTCCTTGGAAGAAGAGGAAATTTGGACAGCCAAAGGGAGGCTGGGGACAGGCTTACACAGGGAAAGGCTCATCTGAAGACACAGGGAGAGAATGGCCATCTACAAGCCAAGGAGAGAAGCCTCAGGAGAAGCCAAGCCAGCTGACACCTTGATCTTGGACTTCTAGCCTCCAGATCAGTGAGAAAATAAATATTTGTTGGGTTGGCTGCCCAGTCTGTGATACTTTGTTGTGGCAACCTTAGGAAATGAATACACACTTCCTTCTTTGGACCTTTGCCTCTTTCCAACCATGCAACTTCAGAACATAGGAAATGGGCACCTGCTTGAAGTAAGTGTGTGTGTGTGTGGGGGGGATGTACTTTTGGAAAAAGAGCATGTTTGCCTAAAAACTCTGTCTCCAGGCCTCATATGTAGGGGATCCTCTGAGGAAGACCAATGAGGCAGATCCTATCCACCCTCTACCTATGTGCCCTCAGGCTTTATCCCTGTAGCACACACCAGTGAGACTTGAAAGTGCCTGCATCGCCTCTGTGTGTGTAGGTTTTATTTTGGTGCCTGAAACCTGCTCTGTCAGTGCTCAGGGAACTAGAAGTGCCAGAGAACTGGTGCCCAGTGACTGATGGGAATTGGAGTATAAATACCCCAGCTCCCTCATCCTTAAATGGGATAACTCCAGTATCTCTACATTGGCTGCCAGACTTCTCCCGCAGGAGCCCAACCCTTAATTTTTCTTGAAAATGCACCTTTCCTTGCCTCCCTTCCTATCCCCGTTGAAGTTCTCCATTTTTCACTTGAAAGCATCTCCCAAGTAAATCACATGCCCTAGAATTCTTATTTCAGGGTGTGATTCTGGGGGAACCCAAACCAAGACCGCCTGCTTTCTGGCTACCTGTGTGCGCATATGAAACTTCCGTATTCAAAGATGCTGCTATGGTTTCTAATTTAACGAGCTGACACACTGCCCCGGTTCTTTACAGGGTAAGTAGCCCATGCCCTGGTGAAGTCTTGGAGCCTCTCCTTGAGGGGAGGGGAGGACTCAACCGTCCTGCCTGGTGTAAATGCCTTTGCCTCAAATTGACCACTCTGCATTTTTCGTTCCATAAACACAAAAGCCCAATCCTTTCAATGCTCATTGGCTTTTATTAGCTTGTGCTCTTGCGTCACATCTGTATGTTTGGTAGGTATATTTGCATGAGCGTTGTATGATTTTAATAGGTTGTCTTTAGCTGAGCCACATATTTCCTTATGGGTGGCTGCAGTGACCGCTGTGGAGTTTGGTTTGCTCGTGGGGGTGGGGAGGGTGATTCTGAATAGGAGTCACGGAGACTGGGACTGGAGCAAACTTCTGAGGAACAATGTGAGTTGCCCTGGGTGTGCCGTGAAGATCCCGATAAGGACCACCAACCCTAAGGTTGTTCTCTTCTGCTTACAGAGGTTTAGGTCTTCTCCGCAACTGCTCACGGCAATGCTAAGGAAACTCCATGTTAAGTAACGTGTGACATGCCGGGCTACCTTAACTTCTGCAAGCCATTTATCCCCAAACCCCAGAGTTTTGGACCAACGATGGCTCTGAGGTAAGGCTGTGGAGGAGTGTATTAGCAAAGCCTTTCCTGACTGTGCTTGACCTTCTCGAGTGTTTGACGGTGAGCTCACTCACCTTTGCCAGTTTGGGAAATGTTTTGTCACCAAAGCTGTTTTTATGTTGCATCTCTTGTGAATATTGGGTATTAGTGCATCAATCCTAAGAAGCATTTTGGGCTCAAGGGATTTCTGGGGAACATTCGGGGTCCCGCTGTCTCAGGGTTGAGGCAGTGGTCAGTGTTATGTGGTCCCTGGTACAGAACTCCCGGCTGGAACCACAGTTTTAAAGGGCGACTGACTCATTCCATGCGTCTCAGCCAACTTATTTACCAGTAAAAAGGAAATAATAAAAGTGTGTGGTGCTCTATTATTTTCCATCTAATTATCTAGAAAAGCCTCCCCTATGAGTTGATGAAAGTATTAAATAAAGAGAAGATTTCAAATAGGCTCTGGGTAAACCTACTAACTTGTGTAAATCCACCCATTACATTTAAAGGGACTGCCTTTGAAGTAGGTCATTCTGTAAAATGATGGGAGCCTTAATCCTGTCTTTAGTTTAAACATGTTCTGTAAGATAATTTCTCCTAGCAACCTGTTGGGGTATTAGCTAGGCCCTCTGATGCAAACAGCATTAGGAATGAACTACGATGCACAAAATCCCTCATTTGGTTTCCCAGAATGTGCTTCCTGGAAGATAAAAATATTTTGGTTTTGCTTCTTGTTTTGTTTTGGTAATGGGCAGCAAGTTTATTAGATTGCAGAGTTGACATTATCTGATTCTAGAGAAGGGCCCTGAGCACCCCATCAGCATGCGGCAGCTCATCCAAAGCAGGGGTCCTCCTGGCCCGAGAATCTTCTCTCTCACCTCCCATCCCCCATATCACCATCTTGTTTGGTTTTGTTTCAATGAGTCCAACTCCTTTCCTCGCCCTTCCTACTTAGGCTGTTGGTCGTCCCGTCACCCAGCGTCACTATGATACCTCCAAGCTGATCTCCTTGATCCTGATTCTTCATACTCCAGGCAACTCTGCCTCCTGTTTCTCGGTTAACCCTCCCCAAACAGGCTTCCACCATGTCCCTCCCCAACTCAGAGACCTGTCACACTCCCTGTGGCTTGCCAGGCGCCATCCAGTGTCCTCTGCCTGACTCCTGCTACCCGTCGTAATTCAGTCTGTCCCACCCACGCCAGCATGCTCTCATGTTTCACGACTCAACATGCCTTGCTTTTTCCACTTGCCATGAAGAAGCCATGATCATTTCAGGGCCAATGGGTCTGGTCATCCGGGTCAGACACTTTCATGCCCAAGGGCATTGTTCACATTGATTCTTACTGAAATGACAGCTCCTGGCATCGTCCTTCATACAGCACTCGTCGTTCCTGTTTCCCTGACTTGTTCTTTCCCATGGCTTGTCTATCTAAATCCATCTCCTCCCTCACAGTGTACCTTAGCTGTGATGTCGTAAGCGTGCCAACTCTCATTTGTGTCCTCCTCCTTTGAGGTTCTGGAAGTCATAAGCTCTCACCCCAAACACAGTTCCTAGTAAGAATTCCCCTGCTCCAGAGGGCGTGGACCCTCTCTGATTCATCTTTCCATCTCCACTGCAGAACACAATGAGGCTTGGTGACTATTGAATAGTTTTCTCTTTTTTACAAATGGGATTGTTTGAACTCTCCCGGTTAGTTTCTGAGCCCCGTAAGGGAATGGATACTGCCAGCACCACATGTCCCAAGCACAGGATTGGCATTCAGTAACTATTGATTATCTGATTCCTGGAGATGGAAAATACCTCAAGTGTTGATATGTTTCTTAAGGCAAAACCAGCATCATTTCTAGTCTGTTTCCAGAAATATCTAATGTGAACCAAAGATGTGATCTTGAAGCAGCAAGACCCTTTCCAGGAAGTTGTCAAAATTTTCCAGAGAGAAGAAAGAATTCATCGTTTTTAACCAACAATAATAAAGTAGATTGCAAGCAAGGCAGCTTCAATTATTTAGAATACCGAGTAGCTATTCAAGGTTATTAATATGCAAGCTGAAAGGCAGAAAAGCTAGGAAAGCAACATCTCTGCCCTCTTGTTGGAGATTGAAATTTTATGAGGATTACCTGTTGTCATGGCAGAAAATTATTCTAAATACATATCTAACAGTAACTATGAGGAGTCGTAAATTCTCCAGTAAATGCTCCAGAAAACACAGCCACAGAATTCTGTCATCCCATCTGTCTTTTTCTTCTCATGGAAGATCTGTGCTCCTTTAGGAAGACAAATGCAAAACCGGAACAGAAAATAAAGTTGCCTCCTGCAAATGCCTTCTCTTGGCATTTTCTCCTCCGTATTCACCTCTTGTATCTGATCATGTGATGACTGTCACTTCTTCAGGGTATTTTTAGGATTCGAGCATAAACAGACATAATGGATTTCCATTTGTTTTTCTCCTTCCCAAACTGCCTCCAATCCCCCCCAGATTCTCTGTGCCAGCAGATAATGGTCCACGTCACACGGGCATGCGTGAAGTGTTAACCTTTGTTCATTTTCAGGTGTGTATGTTTTGGGGGTGGGGGTGGGGGAGCATCAATTGGTACTACTTAGGTGTTCACTAAGAGAAGGAGCACTCCTTTGGATTGTAGTTGAATTCTTAGTTAACGACTCTTAGTGTACATGGGCAGCTTACATCTGTCTTTGTCTTTGGCCTGTCCATACACACTTACATTTAAGAAGGTAGACTCTAATCCAAATGCCATAGGTTTTAGAGATGCTGTTATTAGATTACCTACTTGGAAAATCTGATGAAGCCTTTGTGTCTTTCATCAGAAAAGTGCACAGACATTTTTCATATAATTTCAAGAGGTTCCCAGCCATTGTAAATCCTGTGGACCCCTGACGGAAAAGAATAATAAGGATAATCTCTAACACATCTGTCCTCCTGACTGCCCCAGCTCCAGTCTAAATACTTGACACAAAATAACTTGCTTATTCCCCAC
Organism: Ailurus styani; assembly: GCA_002007465.1. Classification (NCBI taxonomy): domain Eukaryota; kingdom Metazoa; phylum Chordata; class Mammalia; order Carnivora; family Ailuridae; genus Ailurus; species Ailurus styani. The sequence continues at coordinate 1,359,260 of LNAC01000234.1, forward strand.
ATGAATCTAATGAGGCAGGTCATGTGAGTATCCTCATTTTATAAATGGGGAAACCGAGGCCAAAGATATGGCCTTTGGAACTTCTTGGGACTGATAAAGACAGTGGGAGGATTTGAATCTAGCCAGCCTTACCACAGAGACCCCCATACTACAGTGGTTCTCATCTAGGATTCCTGAGTTAGAAGCTATAAAGAAAGCTGAGAAGAAGTGAGTTATTAAGATAGAACACCCCATGCTTCCAAATCTTATCCTAAGATTTCATGGACTCTTGACTTCATTTCATCATTTCTGCTAATGTCTACATCATAGAGATCTAAAAAATTACCTTTTTTAAAAAGATGTTATGAATTTATTTGAGAGAGAGAGACAAGCAGGGGGGAGCGACAGAGGGAGAGGGAGAAGCAGGCTCCCTGCTGAGCAGGGAGCCCCATGCAGGGCTCAATCTGAGGACCCTGGGACAATGACCTGAGCCAAAGGCAGCCACTTAACCAACTGAGCCACCCAGGCACCCCTAAAAATCACCTTGTTCATACAGCCTGGGAAAAACTATGAAAAACAAGAAGGCTTATTGATCCTTTGAGTGTCCCGTGTAAGTAAATATGAAATTTTGTTGTTGCCATTGTGAATGGTATCTAAGAGAATGTTTCAAATCTACATATTTGAAAAGTGAAACATTATCAGTTTTAATCTGGAATTACAAAATTACAGTTCCAGGGAATGCCCACCATGCAGGGAACAATGCAACAAGTAATGGGGAATTTACATGATATTCACAAGGAGTGACATGAGTCCTTAGGAATTGCACAGCTAAAGAGGAGTCAAGGGTAACAAATATGCAGATACTTTAGTGGACTGTGACCAAAACTGGCTGGTCTTGATTTGACTAGAAAATGGAGTCAGGTTCTCTCAGGCCCAACAATGCAGGTTTTAACATTTTACCAGGAGTAAACAGAAACTTTATGATTAACAGCTTTTCCTACTTCTAAATCAATAGACATAAAAGAGCACCTGTTCAGACGTAGTCAGCAGCTTAGCTAACAGCAGTTATGAATTATCACTTCTTCAGTGTCTCAGAGCTGTCCTTTCCTTTGCACGGGACCAGGTCATAAGGAGAGAATAATAAGCTGATTATATGTTAATATAAGTGAGAGGTTTTATGAAAAATAACTGTTTTCCAGAACAAACAGAATTTTGTGAGAAGAGTGGCATTGTTTATCTTTTTTGTGAATTTCTTTAATGTCTGGCTTTTTAGAAGCAGCCAGGTTCTCCTATCTGCTCCTGTATACTGTTGTTTACAACATCATGTCTCTAGGCTCTGGAAAATACCAATGTATACTCATGATAGAATGACAACAAAAGGGTAAGTAACACTTTAGAATTATTAAGACAATAGGTTCAGGCTTGTGGAATCCCTGAAAGGGTCTTGAGGGTGCCCAGAGGTCTGCAGACCACACACTTTGAGAGCTGCTGTCCTACAACAGCTTCTGTATGCACACCAGCCGGGGAAATCAGTGAATCTTTGGGTTGGAAAGAACATTCCAGGTCATGGAGTCCAGTTGTCTGTCTGATGACATGAAATCCCAGGAAGTCCAGTCTCACCTCCCCATTTTACAAGAATAAGGACCATGTTCAAAAGGACTTGAAATGGATAGAAAAGCCTTTACTATGAAAAGAACTTTGTCTCTGTGGTTTCCTTCTTTGGTCTTAGCTATGTGTAGAATGAGTCTGATTCCTCTTCTACATATTCAAAATATTTGAAAACAGCTACCTTGTCGCCCCTTGAGTGCTGTCATCATCTTCAAGCTAAGGACGTTCTTTGGGTTTAAGAACTTCAGAGACTTTCTTGCTCCTGGGGAAGCCCTAGCTCTTCCTGGTTTTTAGCCCCATCTGTATCTTCTCTCCAAGGTCTTCAAAAGCCAATTTGAACTCATACAATGTTGCCAGACCCTCTACAGCAGGTTTTCTCATGGCTTATTTTGTAGTTGGCTTGGGTCAATAGTATAGATGCTTAATATTCACAAATAGGAAGCAACACATTCTTAGTGGCCTTTGTCTTGCAGTTGGGTTGATCTTCTCCACACTGTTTCCTCTCCCACTCCTGTCCGTCATCCCAGTCCAGGCTCTGCTTCCTCCAAGGCATCATTTCATCTGTCCCCCCACCCTTCTATCCCCACAGAAAGGCAGTGTTTTTGTGCAGTGCCTTAAAGTGGGCAAACAGCTTTACAAACATCAGCTCAGTTAATTAGCACAGACGCTTTGTACACAGAATACACCCAAGCAAATAGTATAAGGAAAACACAGAGGTTTCCATCAACCCATCTTAATACTTCATGCCTGGGATCCTGTAACCTGCTTAGCTGGCTGCCCAGCTTCTTGCATCTCCCTGTTCTGAAGCACTTCACATACTGTTGCTAAAATCATCTTCCTTCTCGGCTGATCTGAACATGCCACCATCTGGAGTCCATTTATAGCCTCCCCTCACCCTTGGAATAATGTATTTTCCTGTGACCTCTGAGTCTCTGCATCTGCTAAGACCACTGTTTTGCTTTTTTCTATTTACGATGACAGTGTTTAGCTAATCATGATTTTGTTTATTCGTTTTTGTTTATTCATCCATCCGCCATTCACATATGCATGCATTCGTTAACTTAGCATCTACTATGTGCAAAGCGCTGCCGAAGACACTGGAGGGGAATGCAAAGATGAATATTTTCTGCCCTCAAGGACTTTGTAACTTCATATAGGTCTTCTTTGTCAACATTGAATTCAAATATATGACAGATATTCAAACTTTCGGTTATTAGGGAGATGGTAAAAGTAGATTCATAGTTGTAGGTAAATCCTTAGCTGAGGAAGAATTAATTCCAAAGGAGAGGAGCAGAAAAGGCTTCTGGGAGGAGGTTTTGTTTGATCTGTGTAAGGGTGAGTAGACATGTACAGGCAGAGCAGGGATGCTGAGAAAAGATTGGCTTGCCTTCCTAGCTGTCTGCTGGTCAAGTTCTCTTACTGCCTTCTTCCTCTGTCTTCTCGAGCATTTGACCAGGAAGATTTTTTTTTCCCCAAAAGTGTTCTAAATACCAGAAGCCCTGGGAAACTTGCACTCTTGACTTGAAGAAAGAAATCTCCAAGACGATAATAGTAAGTAGAGTATGAAAAAGTGTAAATGGGATTTGTTTCAAGATTACAAGTACAGTGAATGGAAGACAAACTTACCATGGCACCCATCTTCATCAGCCAGTCTCTGGCTGGAGACACCAATGCAAATAGTGTGAGGAGAATGTCTCCTCCCCAAGGGGAATACTTGTGTGTGCTGCATGACAGCAATAATAGCCCAGCATCACACAGGTTTGTCATGAACAGTCTGACAGCATGTAGTTCTATTTATGACTCTTGAAAACTAAAATCAAGTGAGTAAGCCTTACTATTTTTAGTTTTGAGACAGGTTTCATCATTTTGCTACATTTCTCCCAATTGCATATTCATTCCCTAAGAAAACATAAAAATAGCATTAATGTCAAGTAAACCAACAGTTCTGTCTGGACTTCTCAGTAGAGGCAGTATGGGCAGTACCGGTTTACCTGTGCAAGGTTTGCCTTCTGAGCTTCCACTGCTCAACCTTGGCCTTTCAGGAAGGTCAGGTTCAGTCCATTTTGATCATTACATACTAAAGTGTTGGCAGGCTTCAGTAGGGAGACACAGTTGTACTTAGGTTTTTTTTTTTTTAAGAGCTGGTAAGCAATGCAACATATCTCAAATGGAGGAAAAATTTAAAAATGAGATGCTGGGAAGGGATGCATTCCAAGAAGACTTACCAAAGTCCTAATAGCAGTACAGGTTAGGAAACTCATTAGCCTGACCTGTCTTTTGTACATTTATCAGGAGACAAGCAGGTGCACACGGTGTGGAAGAACACAAGCGAAAGCTCAACCGGTAGATACTCTGGTAATCCTGGTAATCATATGGGACTACAAGAATTAAAGGAGAAAAAGCCAAAAGAGTCATTTCCCCAAATTTCATACAACTGCAAACGGAAAGTCATCTGCTGCATGTTCTCCAAGGGCCCAGCTTGGGAAGGGGCAAACTGTCTCTGCTCCTCCTCTGTCCTCCGAGCAACTTGGTTTAGTTCTACCCTTTACTGTCGGACTTGTTGGCGCACTGGCACTGGCCTGTCCACCCCTCCCATCCTCTGTCTGGAGCTCCAGCTCAGCCCCTGCCCGCTGGCCGCATTTTCACTTGGGTGCCTTCTAGTTTAGTCAAGTTGAACTTCTGTGAAGAACGAAATCCTCAAAACCAGCTCCTCCCACCTCCCTGACTTTTCTAAATTCAGAGACGTTTTTAAAATGTAATTGTTTAGGGATGCCTGGGGCTGCTCAGTCGGTTAAGTATCTGCCTTCAGCTCAGGTCAAGATCCCAGGGTCCTGGGATTGAGCCCCTCATGGTGGGGAGGGGGGTGCTCCTTGCTCGGTGGGGAGCCTGCTTCTCCTCCTCCCTCTGCCTGTCGCTCCCCCTCCTTGTGCGCGCGCTCTCTCTCTCTCTCTCTGACAAATAAATACCATCTTTTTAAAAAATTTAGTTATTTTAAATAGGTAATACAGTTACATGTTTTTAAAAAAACATAAAACTTACACATGAAAAATCTTCCTTCTTTCCTTTCCCCATGTAGCCAGTTCTAACTACTTGCAAGAAGTTCAAGTTTCTTCACACATACAAATATGACCATAAATTTTCTTGCTTTTTACTCACAAGGGAGTATATTCTTCATATTTCCTGAACTATATGTCTGGTCACCTATTGTTGTAGAACAAATACCTCTAAACTTAGTGGCTTGAAGCAATTTATTATTCTCTCTCATAGTTTGGTGGGTTGATTGGGCTCAGCTGGGTAGTTCTTGCTTCAGTTTCTTACCCACACGTGGTTGTAGTCAGATGTTGGCTTGTGCAAAGGTGAGGTGAAGACTCAGATGGACTGCGTGTCCAAAATGGCTTACACATGGCTTACAGCCCTTGATGTTGATTGTTGGATGAGAACTCAGCTGCCAGATCAGTTCCACATGGTCTCTCCGGGTGGCTTGGTGTCCTCACAGCAAGGAAGCCGGGCTATGAGTGGGAGCATCCCAGGAACGAGCACTCCAGGTTGATTAAGGGCTACTTCTGGAACTGGCACTGTTATTTCTACAGTATTCCATTGGCCACAGTAGTCACCGGGCTAGCCCAGGATAAAGAGAATGGAGGAAGAAACCCTGTCTTGTCATGGGGGTGTAGAAAAATCCAGAGTTGGTCATCTTTGTAAAACACAATGGGTAACACCACCTGAAATACTTTTCTTCTCTTAACGCATGTTAGGTCTGAGGATCTTTCTTTGCAATGTCTGACATCTCACCTTCCCCAGTTTCCACTGACCCCACTAATTCAGATCCTCATCTCTTTGTAGCTAGTTAAACGTCAGCATTATCTTCCCAGTCTCCAATTTCCCCTCATTGCAAATAGCCCATAAAACTTGTGTTTTCTTACCATAGGTATTTCCATAAACTTTAGCCTCAATGATTGTCATTCTCTTAAGTAAAAATTAGCTCTAGTAGCCAAATGGCTCTGTGTTGACTTCGGTGATCTTAACACATATAGGATTTACATGTTGTTGTTTTTTAAAAAAAAACTTCCAATATTGCAAAATTGGGAGGTTTTCTGTAAAAATCCAGATAAGCTCCTTCTGAAAAACTGAGTTCTTATATGTGGAAAAATTCTTCAACTAATATGTTCTTGATACTGAGCAAAAGGAACAAAAATCTGGTCCTTGTAACATTTACCTTCTTGTTGTGGGAAAGCAGATAATAGATGAAATGAATAAGTAAAATACATGGAATCTTGGATGGCCGGAAGCTCTGTGGAAGGTTAGGAGGAGATGGAAAAAGGAGCGGATGGGAAGGGCTACAATTTTAAATCACATGGCTGTGGAAGGCCTCACTGAAATGGACATATTAGTTAAAAAACAAAAACAAAAACAAAGGAATATAGGAAGGGAAACATGGATTTTTAGAAACTTGCTTTCCAATAGGGTAACCCTGAGCCATCTGTGGCTAACTAAATTTATATTAATTAAAATTAAAAATTCAGTTTTTCAAGCACCCTAGCCACATTTCATGTGCTCAGAAGCCACTTCTGGCTGTTGGCTACAAAACAGATAGAGAACATTTCCACCATTGCAGGAAGTTCTGTTGCTTAACATTGCAGAGGAAGAGTATTCTAGACAGAGGGTACAGCAAGTACAAAGGTCCCCGGTTGAGACATGGCTTGATTTGAGCTAAATAGTGGCTCTTCTGTTTACATATTTCTACATTCCCTATTGTCTGCCTTATATTATGGCTGTGTGGCAATTAACCTTTATCACCTTAACCCAAGCCAACTTTCCAAAGGCCCTTAGGGATATTGAGTTTTAGACTCTTGATCAGTGCCATAGAATCCATGGGATAAAGTCTCAACTCCTTGGTCTTACTTTGAGAAGCTATGTGAGAGAATGTGTAGATGGAGAAACTGGGATACAGAACACCTGTGTTCTATTTTGGAGCAGAGTAGGTTCATGGTGTGATTCAAAAGGTATTACTGGGGGTGATCTGGCACAAGCCATAACAGAGTTATGTTGACCAAACTTGTTCTGGAGGACTTCTGCTGGACCAGGACTAAACGTCTAGTAGACCTCTAGTTGGTGTTTCAGGAGAAGTTTGGAGAATGGGGTGGCATTCTGGGGCTCAAGACACTGATTACCAACGGCAGCAGAAGTCCTTAAGCATCATATAAACTGGTATAGTCTTACATGATAACGCAAGGGGGACTTCAGCCTGGAATAAATATACGTGATGGGTATTTGGAAACAGGAATGGACTATGGAGTTCACTGCCGAGCTCTTTCCAGTAAACACGCACAGCTGAAGGTGACAGGATTTGAGGCCTTCTGCAGTGTCTGACCAGCATCCACTCTGATATTTTTTTTTCCTGCTTCTCCATTATGCCATCCCTTTCTCTCAGCAGTAAGATGTATTCAGTGCCCAATAGGTTCGGTATCTTACCAGCTTGCTGTTTTTCCTCCTTACCTAAAGGATCCTCACCTTCCTTTCTGCATGATTCAATCTTCTACTCTCCATCTTATGGCACAGCTCAAACTCCCTTCGTTGACTTTTTTTTGCCCATCCCAGGCCAGAAACATTTCTCACTTCTGTGGCCTGGAATGTTCATTATCCATACTCACTTGGCAATTACTAGGAGTACAAGGCAGTATCTTTGTTTTTCTATGTGTTTTCCTACTCCTGGGCAAAAAAAAATCTTACGTTCCTTGAGGGCAGAGATCACAGGTCATTCTTTTTTTCCTAATGTGGCCTATTTCCCATATGAGAGGCAAGCATCTATAATGAGAGGGGGTGAGGGTACATTAGTTAAACCAACTGAGAGCTCTTACCTGTAATCCTTCCTTGTCAATTTTTTTTTTAACAAGAATAAACTTACTCAATCTTAACAAGTCTTGGGCAAAGATGGAGCCCCAGCGTCCTACTGGTAAGGAGTAAAAGCCCTAGCTGGCCCTTGTTGAAGACAGACTGCAGGGCGATGTGAAGCTTCCAGGGGCGTCTGAATTGTAAAGCCCTGCTGGAATAGTTTCGCTCCAGATGCTCCACTATTCCTAGCTCCTGGAATGGTGTAAACAATGATTCACACCACAGTAGGCCTATGCAGTTTACCAAGCACATTCATCACACGCATCAGGTTTTCAGGGAAGGTCAGGTTCCAACACGTTAACTGAGATTCACCTTCAGGTCACCAGACTTGCATCTCTTTTGCCAAACACCTATCATAGCCAAGGAAAGATTTCTCCCCTTATTCTTTAGTGATGAATGTGCCAAAGAGAGAGGCAAGTCTATCTCAATGGTGTTTGACTTGTGCCAGACTATAGAGCCTTTTTTGAAGTTCTTGGGCAAAAACCGTTTTGAGGAATAGTGCTTATGGTTTGGGTCCGGATTGTGGGGAAAGCAAGGAGGGGCTGGAAGAGGAAGGAGTGTCCCAGACTTCCCAGTTCACACGGTCGAAGTCCAAAGCAACCCAGGCTGTTAGGTAAAGGCAGTGAAGGGAGACTCTTGAGCCTCAAGGGAATTGGGGGTGGGGTGGGATGGGCAGTAGAGTGGGTTTGGTGGAGGATTCTGGGAATCCCGCACCTGTGGATGAGCGGGTGCCCAAGGTGTCCCACCCTCTTCCTCTTGGGTTCCGGGAGTGGCTGCGGGGGGCCCCCGCCGCGGGCGGAGGTGAGACGCCCGAGGG
>LNAC01000234.1:1367873-1445946 GCA_002007465.1 Ailurus styani
GCTGCGGAGGAAGCGGAGCGCCGCCGGGGCCCGGGTGAGTGGCGCGGACGCGCGCGGTCCGAGTGGGCACGGGCTGCGCGCACGTGGAGCCTGCGCCCACCCTCCCGGGCCGCAGAGGGGTCGCCTGGAAGTTGGGGAGGTGGCGGAAGGGGCGCCCCCGTGCGGGGTCCCGGGACGGCGGGGTCGTGAGGGTGCCGGTCCCCCGGTGAGCAAGGGCTTCCCCTTCCCCCAGATGCACCTGACTTCACCCAGGGGAACCTGGATTTAGAGCGGCGGGCCGTGGGCATCGCCGGAAGAAGGGCCGTTTGCCTCTCCCCAGAGGGGAAGCTGCAGGTGTCCCGGACCTAACTGTCGGCCAGCCCTGTCCCGACAGCAAGCCTCAGGCCCCACAAACGCCAACCCAGTCTGCAGGAGGCGTGGGACGCGTGAGCTTGTTTGGGACGCCCCGTGGCAAGCTTTGGGCATCGGGTCCGGTCCTGGCCGCCGCTGCCGCCACCGCCACCGCCACCGCCGAGGTGGAGACACAGCAGTTGGAAGTTCCCTGGGCGAGCTTCTCGCTCCTGGGTTCTGGCGTCTCCAGCACTTAGTACTTGGTGACGCCTCCTTGAGCGGGAGGGTGCACGCCCCCCACCCCGCCAAGTCCTAAATATTGACTTCCTGATGGTGTGTTCAGATATGATTTCCTGGTGAGGGAGTGTCCCTGGTTGTGCCTCTAAGTGCATTTAATGGCCTGAGCAGGTCGGACATGTTTTGTTTGTTAAGAAAAGCGGGATGGCCTGCTGGTTTTCTCCTGGGACCTTTCACAAGCTGCTCAGGAGGCGGGTCTGGGGCCTCAGGCAGAGGGGCTGACTTACTGGGGTTTCCCTGCCCAGCAGGGCTTTGGGGCAACTTTGGTAGATTCCACTGAGTTCTTGAGAATTTGTCACCATTAAGCAGGCTTTGCTGAGAAGCTGCAACTATGTGGGTTTTGGGCGGGCTTAATAAATTGAAGTCTTGGTTGCTTGCTTTAAAAGAAGATCTTACTGGAGGACCTGTAGCTCTTACAAAGATCGGCTTGTGGGAACATGAGAGTTGGGGAGAAACATTTGTTTTGGTGTGCCGTCCTTTGGGCAAGAAGGGTATGAATTGGCATAGGTCTTCAGCCTCTCCAGGGTGTGTTTCTCCTCTCTTACCCATTTTTCTTCCAATGTAGTGATGACTGTGCATGATCTACCTCAGAAGGATATTCTGAGGATTAGCTGGATGAAGGCTGTCTTAAAGTACATGACCAGTGGAGTTAAGGAGTTGCCCACAAGTGACCTTAACGTGGGACACACCAGATTGTCTGCAAAGAAAGTGAGGAGATGTGTCCCAATGATGTGATAGCTAAATAAACACAAGAACCAGAGTTATAGACTTTGCAAGAATCTAGGGAAAAGTAGGTCAAATCGTGTTCCTATTATCCTTGACAGTTACTTTTTCATGGCACAGAATACTGAAGACATGAGGGCAGCCAGGCAATCTGTGACGGGAATTGCTGAAGGTTTCTGTATAAATAGATCTGTGGGTTCATCTGCATAAAGGCTTGTGTTTCTTGCTGCCTGGGATGATGTTGTGCACCTTGCCAATATACATATTTGCTCTTCTTAATTATTCTGAATGTGGTTACTTCAAATAATACATACTTCATTAACCCTTCTTTGATCCTAATACTATTCCTTTGCAACATTCCAAACACATTTCATAAGTGCATGGCCAGTTTTTTACTGGGGAAAGATTGTCAGATTTTCCAACATTGGAAACCCACACTTTTCAACTATTTCCCCTTCCTTTGGCTTTGGAACCACCTTTGTGATTTTGGAACCTTCTTTAACAGAGATAGGAAGGAGTTTGAAAGAAATTAAAAAACAACAACAGCGGGTGAAATATGTACCTGTATTAGTCTGTTCAGGCTGCTGTAACAAAATACCATAGACTGGGTGGCTTAAACAATAGAACTTTATTTTCTCACACTCCTGGAGACTTGACAGTCCAAGATCAAGGTACCAGTAGACTTGGTTTCTGATGAGAGCTCTCTTCCTGGCTTGCCTTCTCACTATACGCTCACATGGCCATTCCTCAGTGCACATGGATGGAAAGAGCGATCTCCCTCTCTTCCTTTTCTTGTAAGTCCACAAATTCCATCATGGAAGCCCCAGTCTCATGACCAAGTCTATCTCTGAGTACCTCCCACAGGCTCCATCTCCAAATACCACCACAGTAGGGGGTAGGGCTGCAACATACGAATTTTGAAGGAACACAGACATTCACTCCATAACAGAAGGGTTACATAGGAAAGAGAAAAACAAGTGAAATGTGTACCAAACCAGCTGGTGACCTGTGAGCATCTGGGGTCACCTGGTTAGCCCTTTAATTAGTTCAGTGGTGCTCGTGCGAACAGTCATGGCTTAGATCCCTCTGTGTACTTTTAGTTTTATATTTTATGGCCTGCACCTCCAGATTATAGTTGAGTGATTGCAGAGACAAATAAACACAAATTTATTACCACTGTTTAAAAAAAAAAGGCAGCTGTAGATATTACACAAGTTGGTAAGAAGGTTTGCAATTTCTGTATTGACCAAGATTGATTTAGGAATACTTGTGGCACTTGTCCATGCTGCCTTGGGCTCTCACAAATCTGGACAATCTGACGTCAGCTGTCATCAAGTAAGCTCTTTGTAGGTTGTGTTGCCCAACCCAGGTGCCTTGTAGGCTGTCTCTTACTGGGAAGAATTAAGCTGGCATTTGGTTAATACTGCAGAACTCCTGCATGCCTTGGTGTAGTCACTTCTAACCATACTGAATTCAAAATGCAAACTGATTAGGACTCTGCACTCTTTGGGCTAAGTGGGGAATGACTACATTTCGCTTTGTGGGAGGACGCTAGCTATCTCCTAAAATAGTGGTAAGATAAGGCAGAGCTTGAATTCCCACCAAAACCTTCTAGTCATTTTTTTAATAAAAGCTGTGTTATGGAGATTATGAGAAATAGTATGATAAACACCCAGCCTTCAACACTTACTAACATTTTGCCAGTCTTATTTCATTTATTTCTCTTCCCCACTTTTTTTGTGGAGGCTGGTATATTTTAAGGCAAAATCCTAAACGTCCTATCATCTCACTCTTAGTTTACATCTCTGATAAGGACTTTTTTTCTTTACAAAGACAAAAACCAAACCCAACAACTGCTATGTGTTTTTCATGCCTAAAAATATTAACAATGATTTTTTAAAAAGACTTTATTTATTTGAGAGAGGGAAACAGAACGAGCTGGGGGAGGTGGGCAGAGGGAGAGGGAGAAACAGACTCCCCGCTGAGTAGGGAGCCCCAGACATGAGGCTTAATCCTGGAACCCCTGGATCATGACAGGAGCCAAAGGCAGATGCTTAATCGACTGAGCCACCCAGATGCCCCTTAACAATGATTTCTTAATAATGATTCCCATATTCACATATTATCAAAGATCTCTTTTTACTTATGATTTGTTGGAATCAGGAACTAAACAGTATTTGGTTATTAGATTTGTATTGTATTTGGTTGTTAGATTTTTAAATCTATTTTATTTTATAATAGTCCTCATTCCCTTCTTTTTTCATGCCATTGATTTGATGGAGAAAGAGAGTACAGGTCATTTGTCTGGTAGAATGATCTATTTTCTGGGCAAATTTCTCACTTGTGTCATTTAGCTTGTTTCTCTATTCCCATGTGTCCTATAATATGGCAATTAGATGTTGAGGCCTGATTAGATTTAGGTTCAAAGGCAAGCATACTTTGTAGGTGGTGCTGTTAAAATCTGTTGTATCTCAACCACAAGACACATGATGTCTGTATGTGTCTCTTTTTGAGATATTAAGATTGATTAGTGGGTTCTTACCTTTCTATCCTTCACCTAATGATTGTAACATCCATAGATGGTTGTAGCCTAGATCCATTTTGTTAGGGATTGCAGAATGATGATGATTGAAATCTATCATTTCTCTTGCATTTATTATTTGGTATTCTCTTTGTAAACAACTTACCCTGGTGAGCTGTTTGGCTGTCCTGAAATTCAGATTTTGTAGGAAAGATACGGAAAGGCTTAATATTTTTCCTTTTATCAATTTTCTGAGTAATGATTTGGTACCCTAACAGTCTCCTGTGATAATCAATGTTTTCCTTCTTTAAGTATTATAAGAACTTGTGGATCTCAATTTATTTGTTTCAATACACTGCAGTCAATATTCTTTTGGACCCACAAGTTGTCCTTATTTGCTGTATACTTTTTACAAGGCCCCAGTAGTCTCTGATACCTTTTTTGCTTTCTGGCACAAGATACTCTAAGCTTACCTTGTCCATTTCCTGCTCTAGACCTGAAATCAGCCATTTTCCCAAGAGCACTAATTCTTTTTATTGGAAACTGTTCATTTCCCTCCAACCTTTGCCTCTCTTAGTGGTTGCGTTATTTTTTACTTTGGTCTTATGCCTTCCATCTTAAGTTTTTTATTTCTTCTTAAATTCTTCCATCAGGCTGCTTCTAAGACTGTCATTTTCTCCCTCTAATAAAATAGCTGGTAACTACCATTCCCTCTTTCTATATATACTGTCAAATTGCTGGGACTGACTTATTTTGGGCTTTGGCGGCTGTGATCTTTTCTGCAGTGTTCTACCACGTTCTTCATCTCTTCAAAATCTGTTTTATTTACAGCAGACAGAATGATTCACCAATTGTGCCAAATTGACTGTTCACCAAACAGTGACAGTCCGCTTTTGGATTAGTCTTCTCTCCCCTGATTTCTTCTCGCTCAGGCAGGGTCCCTGAGGCATGGCAGGTGCTCTTCAAACTTGAGAAATCAGAAGAACAGCTCGTGGCTCTGCATGAGGTTCTCTCTTTTTCATTTGTAGTCTCTACCCACATGATTCCCTCTCAAAAAAGAACAAGGTAGCCCATTTCCTTTGTCCAAGCTGGATGTGGGTTAACACCCTCCCCCGCTGAAACTAAGATCTTATTGATTGAGAAACACATACTGCTTCAAGTTGTACCAGTATGCTCGATTTATAGTCATTTTGTAAACATATCTTACAGGCAAAGCATGTAATTTTAGTCCTTTCTTTGTATTTAAATTCAAATCAGTGGCTAACACCTCAAAGGACTTAATTACGTGCCACGCATGTTCTGCTACAGACTTCATTTAGCCCTCACAACAAGCCTGGGAGCTAGATGCTATTGTTTGCCTTCTGCAGATGAGGAAACTGTAACAGAGATGGNGGGGGGGGGGGGGGGGGGGGGGGTTGAATATAGCCAGTCTGGTTCCATAGTCCCTGCTCAGATTTGACTCTCTGGTTTTCCTCAAATGCATGGAGGACAAAGGGTCTATTTTGTCCAAACTCATTAGCCTTATAGTACCCGAGAGTACTCTATTACCTTTGAGAGTACCTTGAGTACTCTATTACCACTTTGAGAGTGATCAGTAAATGCTGTCGATAATGCCAGATGCTAATCTTTCTTTCATTTGAGCACTCCAAGGCTTGTCATAGACCTACTGGGTGTGGGACAGGGAGAAGGGGGGAATATTGTTGTTGTGGGTGAATGGTAACTAATATTGACTAAAATTAAAAGTAGCATTCAGTGTGTCATAAGCAAAAATCACCCAGGCCCACCTCAGTCAAGCCCAATACAAAGTTTGTGAATTCGCCTGCTTACTTTTTTCTTACCTGCTTACTGTAGCCTGTCCGAGATCAGGGCCTTTAGTGGAGGGATGCATCTTCCAGGGAAGGTGAGTTAGATCGAGTATGAGGAATATGTGATGATCTTATTTGAGAAACATTGACTGTACCAGCTTAACCCTTGTTATTATAAACCTTTGTTGACCATGGCTACAGATAAAGTAAAACTCCACGAATGCTACCTCAAAAAATACTTATTTGACAAGAAAGAAAAGAAATTATAGATTCATTTATTCTACTTTAATTTCATGTAAATTGTAAAAGACCTCAATGGCAAGTTAATGCCATATTTACTTTCTTTGTCTCTCCTCTGACCCCTAGCATAGGCTTTGTTTGCATAATTAGATCCAAGGAAAAGAGCGTGCCCTATGGCTTTAGAAACTGGGTTTCGATCCTTGCGTGAGTTGTTCTTTTTTTTTTTTTTTTTCCACGAGTTATTCTTGGAGTTCTCCAAGTCTCCATTCTTCCTCTAGAATGACATACATCATGGATCAAGTTTTTCTGAGAAGAGAGACAGTATATGGAAACTTTGGGGTACATTGGAGCTTAAATTTTTCCTTCCCCAGCTGGATGCTTATTCTGGGCAAATTTACATTTATAGACATATTTATAGGAAGCTAGTAACAAAAAATTTTGCTTTCATGTGCAATGTCAGATTCCGTGTTTTTAAAAAACATAGTATCCTAACATACAGTGAGTATCTTAGGTGTTATCTAAATACTGGTACCATAACAAAATATTGTCAGTTTCACATTTGCACTGTTTTTTAAATTGACTTGGCAGTAATTGGTAACTTGTGTAGCTGAAAATAGATGGAAAGGTGGGAGATAAGTCTCTGGTGATGACTTTGAGTACTTGTGATTTTTGTTTGCCTCAATGTTGTATAACAACCTTTGTTAGGAATACTGATAATCCCAGTAACACTATGTGATCTAGATGGAGTTCGTAAGAAGTTAGAAAATTTCATGTGAAGGCAAAATAGTTAAAATCAGTGACTTAATTTTTTGTGGTCAGTTATTATTGTGATAAATAATTCGTAAATGGATATGGAAAAGGGATGGTCTACAGACACCACTGTGGATACCGGCATGTTTTTGTCAGATTACCACATCAATAGTCCCCTAAAGACTGGATGTATTTTCACCTCTGAGGAAACTACAGTCTAGAGAGGTCAAGTAACTTTCCCATGGTCACCCAGTTAGAAAGCAGTAGAGGCAGAATGGAACCCAGGACTGTCTGATTCCAAAATCTGTGGCCTTTCCTCAATACTATGTTTTCTGAGACTTAGACATAATCATAGCCTGTGGTATACTGAAAGACTGAATGCACAAGACACTTCAAGTAAGTGCAAAACACAGTTCATTTTCTTTCCGGTGTCTTCTGTAATGGCTTCCAGGAACAGTCTTTAATTACTCATAAGGTTGACAATGGCTTGGGCAGCAGCTGTCCCTCATCTTCCAGCAATACCAGCTATTGTACAAGAAAGAAGGCTTGGTATGACTCATCCCGGAAGCCATTGTTTTCCCAGGAGGTTTGGAAGCTGACTAGCTCCCTGGTACAACTGCACTTGGAAATTTATAAAGCAAGCAGGTTCCTTTTCTGGTGTGTCTTGAAGATGAAGAAAAAAAGGAGGAGTTTCTTGTAACCCAGGATTTGGGTTCCTGATGGCAACTTGTTTGCTGTTTAAGAAACTTTAGGAAGTAAGAAGTATACATACCTGTCAGAGTAACTGAATCCATTTACAATTGAATAAAACCACGAGAATATACAAATATATTAATAAGATTAAACATTGGTATGTTTACCTTTTAATGTGATATTACTAACCTGAGGCAAATGGCTCTTAACTTTTATTTATTTATTTTTTTATCCCAGGCCTTTTTAAAAATCAAAAGATAGCATCCCAGAAAAATGCACGTGTTGATTTATTTTTTGCATCTCTTTTCAGTGGGCTTGTGGATATCCTGACGCCTTGTCACCACAGACCCTCTGATTTAAAAGCCTTTCTCTACTCTGTCTTCTAGAGAGTATCACCATGGTTCTATAGTTATTTTACTTTTGATCTTTACTTCTGAACATTTAGCATAGTATTAAGCATTCATTCAGTTGTCCTTAAATATTTCCTTGAATTAACATATTTTTCAGTGTGTTGAATTAGAAATTATCTGCCTCTGAATGTAGCAAATGTTTCTGTGGACGCTGGTGGTGGTGGTGGTGATAACTGTTGTTTAATAAATCCTTATATCACACTTGTGGTGTTGGGGTTGTTTGGAGTCCTCCTAACAACCTCGGGCGGCAGTTACTCTCATTGTCTTCTTTTTTCCCCAAAGAGGGGAACAGAGGTACAGAGGTACAGATTTTAATATCTCCCCAAATGAGGTACAAAGAGGCTAAGGAAGATGCCTCAGGTCACCCAGGAAGTAGAGGAGCCAAGAATCGAACCCAGGAAAACAGACTCCATATTATGAGGTCTACCTATTCTGCTATATCCTCTCTGTAAATAAAATAATGTATTTCTTTAATTACAGACTCTCCTTTTTTATTTCAATTTCAATTATTTTTTATTTCAATTTTTCAATTTTTATTTTTCTTTCAACGCTTTTGGAATAGGGATGTGTATTAAAATCTATGTGAACATTTTAATGGGATACTTCCCCCCCACCACCACCGTGAAGCTGTTATTAAATTGGTGGTATATCTTAAAATTTTGATGTCTTAGAATAAGGGAACTATAGTAAATCATGTTCTAGTTTTTAAATGTAGCTGCATAGTTTATTTATAGAAATCTCAAAGTAAATCACAGTTTTAAAACAATGCATATAAACAAAACTATGTCTATTTATTAAGTGTGAAAAATGTGGATTAAGATTATATTAACAGGGCGCCTGGGTGGCTTAGTGGGTTAAAGCCTCTGCCTTCGGCTCAGGTCATGATCTCAGGGTCCTGGGATCGAGGCCCGCATCAGGCTCCCTGCTCAGCGGGGAGCCTGCTTCCTCCTCTCTCTCTGCCTGCCTCTCTGCCTACTTGTGATCTCTCTCTCTGTGTCAAATAAATAAATAAAATCTTAAAAAAAAAGATTATATTAACAATTTATATGAACACTGATATTGCTTGGGTAATAATATAAATGTCAGAGAATAAGCTTAATATTTTCCTACAAAAAGCATGAATAGCCTCAAAGTAATGTTGAAGATTGAAGAAACTGAAATTCTTTTAAGTGAAGTTTTATATATATATATTTAATATTTCTATGTTTTATATATAACTTCTTATATATAATATGATATAAACATAAATTTATATTATGTATGATTATCATTTATAATTTATTTTTAAAATTATATTTAAATTTAACTTATAATTTAAATGATATACTTTATAATTTATTATATAATGTATATTATGTAACTGCATAATTTATTATTATATAATTTGTTATGTAATTTATTGGTTTCACAGGTTTTTCAAAGTAAAGTTTTAAGTTAAACTGCTTATATAAATTTATTTTTTTAAACTAAGAACTGTGAATATACTGAAATGATAATGGATTTAGACTTGTCTTTGAGTCACCACTTTGTGTGGTGAGTTGGCAGAGCTTACCTTCTGTGACTCAGTTAAACTTTTAAAATTTTGTCTGCTTTGTTCATGAGAATTGGCTTCTCCCTTATAAAATGCTTTTCATTTTGCACTATTTGTGTTACCATAGAAAAAATCTTTACTAAAGTTAAAGAGTTCTGAAAACCAGGGCTTCTGCAGTCTAGCTGGTTGTCTTCCTGTATTTTTTTTCTAACTGGTCTAGCAACTTAAACTCCAACCCCATTGGTGGTTTTGTTGTTCAGTTGAATTCGACCTTGTCAAATCATTTACCTGCAGCTATTCTGAGGTGTACATGCAAATACTTGTGATTGCCTAACGCTTACACCTTTGGTGCTGACTGTAAATTTGTTTTACTCTCTCCTGTTACTGTTGCGGGAAGTGAACAGCTTATCACTTCTGTTTGGTCTAACACTCTAAATGTTGACTATAATGAACAAACACTACAAATGGTTCACTCCATCATTTTGTGCTGTGAATTTATATATAGGTATGAAATCTTCTTTGGTAGAAAAAAAAGGAGGGAAGATGTATGATGATACCGTTTAGAAACTGGGGCAAGTATTGTGCCTCTTTCAGTCTATTAAAATAGAATTTGATTGTGACACAGTAAACAGTTTTCTATATGTGTATCACTTAACAACTGTATGAACTGGAATAAGTTAAATAACCTTGCTGAGTTTCTGTCCCTAAAGTGGAATACCATTGCTCTATCACAAGAATCCATAGTATATATGGGTAGGGGACCAGTTTTCATTTCTTGCTCCTTGTCTGACCAAGGTCAGAGAAGTGGTCTTTCTCCATTGAGATGCCAGTTGAACCTCAGAACACTTTGGGACGTATGTTAGACAGATGGAAAGATGGATCATTAATATTCACCGTATCTCTAGCGTTGGGGAGGGGGAAGGTAATGCATTAGTAGAAAGAGCATTTGAAGATGCAGGAAGAATCTGACATATGAAAAAAGTAAAAACATACCTATAAATCTGTTTCTAGAAGATTAAATTGTTTGGCCATAAACAGAATCTCTGAGAGGTATCAGAAGAGAACTTGTGACAGCCAACCCTTTGTGTCCGAGGAGCTCTTACCAAGAAGTTTTATCTTTTTTCAGATGAGAGGTTTCTATTTCTTGTTATCACTGAAAGCTGTTTCTTCGCCTCACATTAGCATCAATATTTGTTTTCCTCTACTGTTCTAAATTTAACACAAGTCTTCAAATAGCCCCCACTGAAGCATTCAAATTTCCTATTCTTCTTGGCACATAACCCCTTAAAAAAAAAAAAGCAATCTAATCATATTCCAATCTAACCTTGAATTGCCATTGTCATTGCCATCATCATCATCACCATTATTGTCTGA
Organism: Ailurus styani; assembly: GCA_002007465.1. Taxonomy (NCBI): domain Eukaryota; kingdom Metazoa; phylum Chordata; class Mammalia; order Carnivora; family Ailuridae; genus Ailurus; species Ailurus styani. The sequence goes on from LNAC01000234.1 coordinate 1,378,548, forward strand.
AATGACAGATCTGAGGGAGCCCAAGGTCAATCTCTTTGAAAAGCTGAAAGAGCTCTTGTTGTATCAATAGCAGTTGACTGAAAAAAAAACTGAGGCTCAAACATTGCTGTCTTACTGAAGATCATAGTGAGGAAGTTAAAAGAGTGAGGGGCTCCATAGCCTGGACTCCTGCTTGGTCTAAGGGTCTTTGTAAGGTTGTCTGTGGACTCCCTGCAGTCCCTGTCTTTAGTCTCTAAAACTAAGAGAAGACCTCTCAAATTTTACCATACTTGAGGATCCCTGGAGCATTTGTGAAAACACAGATTCCAGGAGTCCCACGCTTAGAGACTTTGAATCAAAGTCTCTAGCATGGGTAGGGCTCAAGAATCTGCATTTCTGTCAAGTTCCAGGTGATGCTGCTGGTCCATGGGCCACACTTACTAGCATGGTCTCAAGGGCTGCCAAGAGTTTGGTGACCTTCATAATCAGAAAATTACTGAGGTCAGGAGTCTACCTGGTTTTCTGTTTGCCACTACCATGATAGAAAGTCAAATGAAGATGGAGAACCATGACAATGAGACTTTTTTTCAATTAATAATATTGGAAACGACCCCTTATTGGTTTCTGCAGAGTGACTGGTAATTAAAAAAGAAATGACAGACATTTGAAACATAAAGAATTTATGATAACTGTGCTGATTCTTCTGTTTTTCCATCCCATATACTCTCTACCCCTTTTTGTTTTGCTCTGTACCTTTGAGGCTGCCTCTGGGTTTTCTTCACTGGGGACTTTGGTTTGGGTTCAGTCAATGGAAGGCCAGGAGAGAGAAGTCAGCAGTATCTGTCCTGGGTGCTCCCGCTGCTTTTCAGTGGTGATGGCGGTGACCATCTAGAACTAGCTACCACTGGGCAGTCTCTCCTCAGTCACTTGGGTGCTCTCCAGCCTCCAGTGAAACTGTCTTTTCCTAGTCCCTCCCACTTGTGGCTTTTAAAGGCTTTTGTTACTAGCTCCTTTGTCCTGCAACATCTCCTGTGGGGTTTCTGAACCTTGCCTGCACATATTTGTAGGCTCTTTCCTGAGAGGACCCTTCCTTGATGTAGAAGCCCAAGGAAGAGTGTTAGGAAGAGTGGTAGTAGAAGGTATGGCCTTGGGGAGAAGAATTTCATGAGTGGAGTGGACATTGGCAGTGACCGAGGCAAGGAATCAAGCCTCTGGCCCCCCGAAGTTTAGATAGAAGATGAGGGTGAGGAATGCGTAACGCTGGGCTTAATAGAAGTTCCTGAGAGGTCCCTGGTAAGAAGCTAGAACTTGTGCTAGGATGTGACTGAGCGCCATTCCTTCCTCATTCCTGTGCAGGCACTTGGGTGGCTGGGGTTCACAGTCAGAGAAGCTTTTACACAAGGAATTTGCATTTCTTCTCTATGATTGCCTTAGTTTTGTTTTTTGGTTTTTTTTTTTTTTCTCCTGCCTTTTTCCCAGACACCCTTAGCATTGCTAGTCTATACATAGGAGCTGTAAGACCTTTATGTGGTACTTTGATCTTGGTTAATTTTGTTGCAGTATATTGAACATGTTCTGAAATGCCTGGGAACACTACATTCACAAAGTAGCAAAGAGTAATTACACCTTCAGTGTAATGGGTTCCAGTGGTGGGCGTGTCAATAAGATAAAAACAATTTTTCATGGTTTTGGTGCTCAGCCAAGTCATCTTCTACAGTAACCTCACCAGGAAGCAAGGCAACAACACAAACTCATACCAATTCTGTATGTTTATCTGTTCTTTTATATTGAAACGTTATGCTCAGGGTAAAACTGTTTCACACCCTTTATAGATTGTTTTGGGGTAGTACAGGTTGAATGCTACCAACAGCTAAATACTTTGTGTTAATCAAGGAAACACTTAAAACAGGCTCTCGATTTCAAATTTTCTATTATTAAAATTTTTTAGAAAAAAAAATCTCTCTATGAGGGAAAATTAACTCTAGAATTTTTTCCCTCTTTCTGGATTTTCATGTATTTGTGTGTTGGAAAACGTGGGTGTGTGACAGAGGCGGGGCTATGACCTCATATAAAGGCAAATCATGTAACCTTATGTTACTCAGTGTGGCACAGATTGAAGGCATATGAGCCCTTCGTGTTTCCTGCATTTCCCCTCCTTTCTGGTCAGTCATCTGCTGAGGCTTGGCGGCTGGGCACAGAGGAGAAGAGCCCTAGATGAGGGCTGCCCAGTAGTGCTGCATGAGCATCACCTGTTCACCTGCTAGTGGAAACTGACCAGAGGGAGCAAGAGGGATTCCAGTGCAGATGACCCCAGTGAGGGAGTCCAGATCCTGACCAGCCAGCAGAGAGAAGTTCAGCGTGGAGGAGTGGGCTGACTGTGCCCCAGTCTGGCAGGCTTTCTAGTCTCCAAGGCTTTTTCTTGTTTTCACCTCTAGTCTAGAGCATAAGTCCTTCCAATCCCCCTCTCTGGGGAAGGAGCTCTAACATTTTTAAATATCTCCTTCTCTGGGTTGGCCCCAAGAAATCTCTGGTGAGCCTTTCTCCTGGTTTTTTGAAGACTCATCTCCTTACTCACTTCCCTTGGAATGAGCCATCTATCTTCCTTCAGGTCTGGTTTCCTTTGACTGTATCATCCCTGTTTTCTTCTCCTCCTTCCCTCCCAACCTTTGTTCCTTTAAGGCTTTGCAGGTGGGCTGTCTGCCCAGAACGTCTTCTGTGAACCACCTCATCCTATTGTTTGCTTTCCTTGCTTCACTGAACAGCCCTCCTATTTCTTCATCCTTTACTGGTTACCTGGCCCCCGCTGAGGGCTGTTTCATATGCAAGAGGATGCCACATGCTCTTCTTAGGAGTTGGGATGATTCAGCCTATTTTTGCCTGTTAAAGAGAATTACGTTAAGACCCTTGGGAAAGTCCCATTCCAACCTCCCTTCAATTTTTTTTTAGATGATTGACAGCATTTATATCATTCTTCCCTCCTTCTTCCTTTACTCCTTCTCCCCTCCCCCAACTTCCCACCCAAAAAGAAGAGGGACTTTTATAAGGGTAACCACTATCTAACTGGTCTGCATTATGGGATGGAGAATTTATAATTGTATTGATTGCTGATCAGCATTACATTTTCAAAACTACATCCTTTAAATAGGGACTTCTATTTTGGTCAGAGGATGTACACAAGAAGGTATTGCTCTTGTAAGAAGTAGGATTGTCAAATTCAAAATCCATTTCATTTCTTAATAACTGTCATAAATGTAGAAACTTCTATGTAAGCAGTTAGCTTTGGGAGTACAAGGCTAAACAGAAGTATAATGGATTAATGATTTCGTTCCTTGTTCCCTCACTGCAGGCAGCCTCTTGTAACATAGCACCGGCCCTGCCCATCCCAGCTGCCGCCCAGCATGGTCATCCCCACTTTGGCATTTTCTGGTATCTTTCCTTTCTTCTAAAAATCTGTGTTATACAGAGCTCTCTGATTTGTCAGTCAGGATAGTCAAGGTTTTGCTGCAGTAACAAAAATACTCCAAATTCCGTGTGACTTAACACAACAGAGTTTATTTTTTGCTTACACAAAGACTCTTGTGAGTCTGGGTGCTCTCCGGGGTAGCTGTCCTCTGTGTGGTGGCTCCGCTTCCATCTTAGGACCTTTCCATGTTATCACCCTCCACAGTGACTACAGCAGGTGAAGAAAGAATGGGGAATTTCACACAGGCATCTCAGTGCCTCTGCCTGGGGTGACTTTTGCTCATAGCTCATTGGCCAGAACAAGTCCTATCACCTCACTCATTTCAAAGCACTGGTGAAGTATCCTCTTTCTAGGAACTTTGATGAAGAAGAGAAGAACCAGTATTAATAACATCTACTTTAAGCATCAGAAGCTCAGAATACAGAAATGAATAAAGCCATGATCCCAGTCTTAAGTCCAGCAAGGGAGATAAACTTGTTAATGGTATTACAATCTAATTTTACAGAACTATATGAACTACAAAATGCATAGCATGATAACCACTGTGATAGGACAGGAAGTACGCTGGGGGCACACAGGGAGAGGATCCACCTCCCTGAGCAGGAGATGGGAGGGTAACTATAGAGTAGAGGCGACATAGGGCTGGGGTTTGGCATTTGCCAGCCTCAAATCTACATTACCTTGGTAAGCACGGTATCTGATTTTATTTTATGTGCTTTCAAACATCTAAACTAACAATTTGGGATACAGCTCTAGGAAATAGGCTTTCTGTTCTCTAAGACCTCAAAAAAGAAATGACAGCCGTCAGAAATAGAACAGATCTGCTAGTTCACATGAAATGCAACACAAAGGTATCCTTTTAATGAAGACCTACAAAAACTACTTTTACTGAGCAATTATGCCACTGACAGTTCTTTGATCTCAAAAATTAAACTGGCTGTTACAGTATGAAAGGAATAAAGGCAAGTGTAAAATAACAATCAAGGTTAGTTATTAGGCAACAGAGGGGGCATATACAGTACTTTGATTTGCCCAGAGATTCTGACATATTTTACATTAGATATAAATGTGAGTGCTGTAGTAATGGTGCAAAGAATTTGTTTTATAGACAAAAGAAGAGTCTCATCCTGAGATCTAATAAAGCCATGTTCTTAAATTCTCCTTCATTGCTTTGGGCCCCATTGGCCTCCTTGTGGGTCCTTCTTCACAGTGAGTATTCTCCTACCTCACAGCCTTTGCGGGTCTGGACCTGTTTTCCTTCAGATAACCATTCACTTGCTTCAGGTCTTTGCTCAAAGACATTCTCTTGATGAAGCCCCTTGGCCACCCTGTTTAGGATTGTAACATCTACCTCCTTCCCATGTCCTATTCCTATTCCACCTTCTAACATGAATAGTTGATAATTTGCTTATGTGTTTTATCTATAATCAGCCTTTTACCACTAGTGTGTAAGCTACCCAAGAACAAGGATTATCATCTGTTTCATACATGGTTGTATTTTCAATCAGTTAGACCACTGCTTAGAGCATAATAGCTTTTCAGAAATACTTGTTGAACACATGGCTGGGGGTTCCATTAGAGTTCTTCTAAACTGTACACAAAGTTGTATATTTACATGTATTTTCTCCTATAAGCCATGACTACTTTTTAATTCAATATTATAATGTGCCAGCTGCCTTTCCCTAGGAGAACAAGAGTGAGGAGCATTTAAGGAGCTCATAGTCTGGTGAAGAAACTTGTTTGATTCTGCCTGTAATATTTAATTAAATGTAGCAAGTATTGGAGTGCCTAATGCATGTAGATATTAAATAGGATTCCTGAATTCTGGAAGCTTACTATTTTCAAGTGTGACAGGCCAGGACTAAAGATTTATCTCTTCATGTCATGAACTTTGATAAAATACCTCTCCCATGACGCGTCTTGGTTCAGTCCAGTGGCTCTCAGATTTTTCCTCTGTCATGAGACACATGAAGTGTGGTAGTGGTGCTCACATGCCTGACCATTCCAGGGGTATGTTGAGTTCTTGGTCAATAACTGGTGGATTATTTTTCTCCTAAGAATTCTACCAAGCTATACACGAAGTTGTTCTTCACCTCTGGTTCACCAACTCAGGAAAGTATATTGGGAAAAGATGTTGTTTTAGAAAACCAATCTGCTTTGATTAAAAAAAAAATTCATACACCCCAGTACTTCTCTAACTAATAATAAAGTTTTTGTGGCATATAGCAACTAAGCGAAGAGTGTCATGATGGCTCATTTAAGAATAATTGGGTTAGAAGATATATACCATGAGGAGAAAGGAATCAAGCTTGACTAGTAAGATTTAAGGAAACTACTGGGTAGAGGTAGGGTTTGAGGACTAACTAGTTGGTAAGAATAATAGGTAAGGAAGACAGTAGAACAGATTAGGGCAGAAAGGAGCATGGTGAGTGATAGGGACATTGAGGGATGGGTCTGGCTGGAGCCAGGTTCAGGGTTAAAGGGTTGGACTTGTAAATTGAGGGAAGATGATGGGTAACCTTGAGTTTGTCTTTGTATTGACCTTGTTATCAGCAATGGAAAATATCCATGGAAAACCTGTATACTGTAGAGGTTACCAGACTTCGTGTTTAATGCCCTTGTAAAAAAAATTTAAAAAAACAAAAAATAAGAGAACTGTGAGCACAGTATAAGGTATAGAGAAATTGAATCACTATGTTGCACACTTGAAACTAGTGTGACATGATGTGTCAACTACATTCAAATTTAAAAATTAAAAATAAGTGAAGAGTCACAAAGATTTGCTTCTAAAAAATAAAATAAAAAATAAAAAGTGAGAACTAACTTGTGACTTCAGGCTTTCATTTTGCCAAGTGAGGGTGCAAAAAAGTTCAATAGGACTTACATTTCGTAAGGGAAAGACATTTTAACACAAAAGTAAAAATCACACAACCCCCTACTAAAGACTCTTCATAAATAAATAAATAAACTAACCACATTATACTTATTCTTTTTGTGCCTCATGTTGACATTTGGGAACTAGTTCATGAGATACATGTGTGGGTTTGGGGGACAGAATGAAGTTGAGACTCTATGTAGACATGATCTAACAGATGTCAGGTGGCAGTCACCATCCGTGGACAGAAGGATTCCCTTAGAAATATCAGTGTAGGTGGGTGGTGTGCAGAACGGAGAAAGGAGAGGTTGGAGGCGGAGGAGTCACTTAGGGGGCTGTAGTCCAGCCGGTAGAGGCCAGGGTCTGACATGGAGGTCTTGGGGATGAGAAGTCAGAGTTTGGGAGGATAGGATGCTGGGATTTAGTGATGTCCATTCTGTTTTCACGGGCAGCTAAACACCAGCAAAAATTCAAAATAAATTTCCAATTTTGAGAGGTATATAACTCCGAAATATGACCCAAGTTTATCTGTATTCTATACGTAAGGTCTCTTAGAGTCCCAAGACTGCTATTTAAGAAATTATCAGAGAGAGCACACTCGAGCATGTGCACGCTGGTGTGGTTGAATGAAAAATTGTCTCTGTGCATGTAAGTTTCCTTATGTGAAGAAAAAAGAAAGGGGATGCTTTTTAAATGACTAACGGTGGTCTTTGTCTTTAGGACATTTTTTTGAAGTTTCAGTTTTTTGGTTCTGGGAAGGAGTACTAAATGAGGGCAGTCTGATCCCATTCTGGTGGTCCTGTCAGAGTTGGTGCTACCTTACAGCCTTGAAGCATCTGGAAAGGGTGCCCCCGCCCCCCAGCTCCCCTCCCTCCCTCCCAACACCTTGTCCTTAGGCTGCATCTGCTCAGTGCCAGGGCTCCTCCTTCATAGCCAGTTAAGCTTTGTGCCAGTGGCCCTCACACCCAACCTTGGGTGAGGTGGGGGAAGATAAGGTACATGATAGCCTACGTGGGAAGAGAGGCCGCTGACCGACATATAGGAGAGTGTTTATTTCCTTTAATCACTCTTGACTTTTTCCAGTTGTTAAGTTTCTGGGCGTGAAGTCTAGGGAATTGTGGCCTGAAGATACGCAGAGCTGCTTTTCACAGTAGGCTCAGGTAGAAAATTGTGAAGTTTCTGTAGCTGTTCACATGCAATCCACCTCCTCCTGCTTGACCATGAAGGTAACAAGCACCACTGTTTCTTCCTTTCATAAATTTCACCATGGCTCTTGTTTCCCACCCTGTAAGATGAGGATTTGGCTCATTTACATGACAAATATGCCTCCCCCCACCCTCCATGTTCCTCAGGTAATTGACTTGTTACTGGGCCAGAGTACAGTGGAGGCTTTTGTGTTCACATAAGCTTGTCTCTATAATTGGATTTGGGACTGAGTCAGTCAAGGGTCTTGATTGCAAACAAGAGAAACCAACTCTGAAATTACTAGAAGGATGTTGGAGTGCAGGTCAGCCTGCAGAATTATTAGAAGCCTGGAGAGGTAGGTTTCAAAAGGGACAGGAACCCAGGGCATTGACAGAGAAGAAGCCACTGGACATAGGGATGAAAAGCTCTGAAACCAGCCATCCTGGGTTTCTCTGCCACTCACCAGCTGAATGACCACAGGCAAGTCACCTAATCATTCTGTGCCCCCAAGGACAGTTATAAGGAATAAATGTGTTAATGTTTGCCCAAAGGGCTTGAAACAGTGACTGATAAGTCATAAGTATATATTAATGTCTGATAAGTATTTCTGATTGAATTTGTGTGTATACATGTATATATATATTGGCATTTAACTGTTAAACATAATGCTAGGTTGCTCTCTAGGCTACAGACTTTCTTTCCATGCCCACAATCTGTTCTTTGCTCAGACTAGCTTTTCCCTTAATCACAAATTGCCAACCTTGGCTCAAGGGCTTTGTTTCAGTTCTTTGAGGTTCCCTCAGAAACGTCGATTCTGGAACATTATTCACAACAGAAGACATAAAGATCATAGTCTGTACATTTGGGACTTTAGTTTTGCTTCACTACCCTTAGGGTTAGTATAGTAAATTTTTTCTGCCACTTTTTTTTGGATACTATGTTTTCATGATCATTATTAATATCTGCTTTAGGCTTTCCTCTTGTTATTTTGTTAAATGAGAAACAGTCAAAATGGAAACTCTTGTAGAAGAGAAACCATCCTGCCTCTATGAAGGTTTTTATAGCCCCCCCATAAAAATGTAGCATTACTATTTAAACATAATAATGTTTAATAATTAGCACTGCTATTACTATTTAATTATTTATATTAATAATTTTTAAAAGAACAGACAATTTCTGCAATACATATTGTTATCCCATTTCAGTTTGGTTCAAAGAAAATTACCTTATACATTCTTTTGTTGAAATAGCATTTCCTTTAAGTAAGAAATTGAGGGTTGGTTATTCTGGCAAACCAGAGTAGAGTCTATTTACAGAAGCTTTACTTAAAAAAAAAAAAAGCAATGACTTAATATATCTCATGTGTTGAATATGCTGTTCTGGGTCCCAAGGTTAGTAGGTTAGTTTTTTTTTCTCTCTTCTCATAAACATGCATATAATATTTGGTGTATAGTCTGTGGTTCAGCCTGATTTTGAATATGTAAAAATGTAAGTACTTAAGTATTTACCTGAATAGCTTGAAGATTCAAGTAGCTAAAATAAAGTGAAAGTTTTTCATTGGCAGTTTAACATGAGAATTCTAGAATCATTATGAAATGTTAACATTTCATATGACTGTATAGAAAATAACAGGCCCAGAGTTTATCTCATTTGGCGGGCAGTAGAACAGGTGAATAAAAGTGTTTTGTTTCAGTTATATACATCAAAACATAGGTTTATGTGACCTGGGTCACCACATGGAATGCACTCCTTACTGTGGGCGGCAGTCAAAAAAGTTTGAAAGGCATTGGTTTCAAAAAACAGTCACAGCTTCTTTCAGTTGGGTCCCTCTCACCTTGTAGTAGGTTGTTTCTCCCTCAGGCATAGAAGGGTGTGAGAAAACCAGAGAGAAGGGGCTTTGAGATTTAATGCATCACCTGATGGTTAATAGGACTGTGATTGTGTGAAAGTGTTTGTTGTCCAGCTTGCGATACATTCAGTGAGAAGTCTGTGAAGGGAATTGCCTGCCGTGAGTCATAGCATTCATTTGTGATTGAAAAGCTTTCAAAATAAGTTTCCCCATATGTGTCAGATATAGTCAGGAATAAGAAATGGGGATCGCCTCTTGAAAACCTTTTGTTAGCATTGAAATGTGGGTTGAAAGTAGAGGGAGAAAGTGCTTTGCTAGGAACAAGCAAAATTCTGTACCCTGCAGGTGGACCCGGTCCCCATTTTCACCTTCATGTTTAAGGCTTTATTTAAATGATGACCTTTGTGCTGCATTTAAATATATTCATAAGAAGAAAACATGGACACACAATTGTGTTAATTAACTCCTGGAACTTCATTTGCTTATGATTACATATCCAGCTGTTGCCATGTAAACCACCATTGAAATTAAGAGGTAGGTTTGACAAGGCCAGATCTCCACAGGGCATGGAGACAGAGGCAAAGCAAGAGTGTCCGAGAAGAGAACCTTCAACCTGCATAGTATGGCTTTTGTTGTGTGCTTATGGACTTCGTGTTGCAGATTATTCGTTTTAAGTAAATTTGGAATTGCAGAGTCTATCAAATATGGCTTAAAAATTTTAAATATTTAATTGTGGCAAAATACACATAAAATTTACCATCTTAACTTTTTTCACTTATTCGATCGTGTTAAGCACATTCACGTTGTTATGCAACCCGGTCTCCAGAATCATATGGGTTTAATGCCAGAGGGTAGAAAAGCTTTATTATAAGTATGCTTTTAACAATATTTCGTATTCTAAACAAGTATTTTTTAATTCATGGCTTTGTGATTTGTGATAGAAGGAAAACCATGGTTCTTTGCTCGCTCCTGAATGTACTCCTGTCTTGAAAGTTCTTGGTCAATTCAGTAGCTCTTATAACTATTTTTAAACAAGTCTTGGTCTCTTATTCCAAGGGACACAAATAATATCAGACTCAAAATTGTATACAAATACTAAGCTTCTGCAAGACTCATACCCCGAAGAGGGGCATAGCTCTTAGAAAAAATAAAGAGGTTTCAATCTTGTGTTCTTTTGAAAAGATTTGGGTCTAATTCAGTTTTATATTCCATCAATGAGGTGGGTTTTTTGTTTTGTGGTTTTTTTTTTTCCTAAGATTTATTTATTTTAGAGAAAGAGCATGGGGGAAGGATGGAAGCAGAGAGAGAGAATGTCTGAAATGGCTTCTGAACAGAGCCCAGTGTGGGGCTCCATCCCACGACCCATGAGATCATGCATGACCTGAGCCCAAACTGGACACTTAACTGATTAAGCCACCCAAGCGCCCCCCTCAGTGAGTTTTAAGTTTTCAACCAAGCTTAGGAACTGATTTGAAAATGACTATCTTGGTGATTTAATCTTACCTTCAGTGAGAGATCTATGTGGAAAGGTACCTAAAGGCTCTTTAAATCCAGTTTTCCTGCTGTGGGTCAAGAACTTTGCGTGCTGGTGTCTGAGTACTGACACTGACTTGTGTGTGACTGGAGAGGGGTCACTCAGAACTCAGGGAGGAGTGTGGTGAACAATAAAGGCCACGAGGCTGGTACTGAAACCTAAACTCTTGCTTATGGCTCTGATGAAGTCAGTGTCCTATACATGGAGGATCATAATTCATGAAAAAAATTAATGTGCAGTTTCATATCTGAGAGTAGTGAATACAGGACCTGTGCTTTGGGACAAAAGAGAGGGTTTAGATTTTGCTAGAAACTACTGTGACCATGTGGCTTCGTATCACATATTAAACATATTCATCATATCATAATCCATGGTGTATCTGACATTCTTCCCTTGGAAGCCGATACCTCGCCAGTCTGTATACAGACTAATTCAAACACCGGGAACCCCGAAATTACTGATATTTGACTTTGGGGTATTTATTTCCTGAATTTTTTTCTTTAGATGTTGTCAGTTCTGAGTATACAGAGGTTAATGGCAAGATAAAGTAATCCTAAAAACTTGAGCAAATTGACCACAAAACAGATACTCTGAATCCTGATGGTTATTATTAGAGTAGGAATTTTGGGCAGAAGAAATGGATACCCTTTACCCACCAAGGGCACTTAGAATGGAAGGCCCCATCCTGTCTTGCTGTGTTGTTGGAGATGATCCCACAGTCGTCTCTCACTGTCTTCTGTCACGGAGGGCGCTTTCCAGTGAACCTCATGCGCCTCCCCAAGCTCCTGTCTTTTTAAGGCAGGCAGAGATGGGGGATCCATAAGCAGAAAGGGGAAATGAGTGAAAATATCCTTCCAACAGAATCTTTAACCCCATCCTATCTTCTTGGCTCTTTACCTAGGGGTTTATCTCACTCTCCTCAAACCCATGAATATACTTTTATGAGAGCTAACTTAAGCTTGGCTTTCTTTCTGACTACAGTTCTGTTCTTAATCATTTATTTATGAAGATTCACCATCTTCATCTCTGTAAACTGGCCTTTATGGGGTTGGAGGTGGAGGATAATGGTGTAAGTGGAGGTTTTATCTTTTACAGTAGCTCTTCCCCCTGGTTATAAAAGTAATGTATTTAATGTAGAAAAATGGGAAGTTTGGAAAGATAGAAACAAAATTCTACCATGACTATTACTAATAGTTATCTATTACATTACTGTTGGATATACATTGACATATTCCTTTCTATTTGTTGTGGTTTTTTTTTTTTTAAGATTTTATTTTTCAGTAATCTCTACACCCAACGTGGGGCTTGAACTCACAACCCTGAGATTAAGAGTCACACACTACACCGACTGAGTCAGCCAGGTGCCCCTCTATTTGATTTTTAAGTGTATTTGAACTTTACTGTTTATTCAGTTCTCCTTTTTCCCCCCACTTTTCACCAAAATACTTCTGCGTATTACAAGTTCGTTAAACTGTTTGTATGGCTGCATAATATTTCATCACGTACCTGCAGTAGGAAGGGAGGGAAGGAATGTGGGTGGAGGAGGGATAGGAGCACAGCCAGTAGAAGGGGACACGGTATTTTTAGATAAGCAAGGATTGTAAAACCCTCTTGGATGGTAAAAACACCCTGACAAAAGGTCTCCCCGCTATCATTCATACATGTACTGTTGGTTAATTCCTCAGTCACCTACTTTTGGAATGTAGGACACGTTACAAACTTTCAATCTTTCATCTAGAAACAGATTATCAGTGTTAACATTACTTTGAAAGGGGCCTCTTAAAAAATCAGGGTGGTGGTTGAATCTAGCTGAGCTAAATAAAGTTAGCGAAGATAATAACTTTGTTACCCAACTTCATACAGCTAGAAAGCAGTAAGAGTAGTTGTAGGTCTTTAAGACGAAGTTTGATTAAAAATTGAGGGAGTTCTAAAAATGGAACCCTTTATGAAAGTACCTTTTACAGTAATTACACTGAAAGAGGAGGGGTGAACACAAAAATCTTCAAGTTGCTTTTGGATCTTTTATTTTAATTTTTTTAGTTTTTTAAAAAATATTTTATTTATTTATTTGTCAGAGAGAGAGAGAGCAGGAGAGAGAGCCCAAGCTGGGGGAAAGGCAGAGGCAGAGGGAGAAGCAGACTCCCCGCTGAGCAGGGAGCCCAACACGGGGCTCCATCCCAGGACCTTGAGAATCATGACCTGAACCGAAGGCAGACGTCTAACTGACCGAGCCATCCAGGCGCCCCGCTTCTGGATCTTTTATAGCAGAATACAAGTAAATTGGAATCTGATGTGACTTTTTCCTCTTAGATGGTGAAAAACAGTAAAGAGAAGAGGCAAAGTATGTCCAGAAAGTTTGGAGGAATCACAGGCTGGCTTAAGTGGGGGATTTGGTAGCTCTGGTGTTTGGCCTCTTTCACTTCTTGTTCATCTAGGCTGTGTAGTGTCCTTCCAAGACTGGTCTTTGCTTGACCTCCTCATCCATGAAGGTAGGAAGCAACATCTATTGAACTTGATTAACGTATGTACATAAAAGTCATTGCTATACAAGCCAGAGGAGTAAATGCCATGCTTTATAATTGTCAAATGGAGGTGCTTCATCTCTGGGGCAGGCTTTTTGATTTACCACTTTCCATTTACACCAGTAATGTGCTTTGAGATGGTAACAGCTGTTTATAGAAATAAATTTTTTTAGAATTCATTGGCCAGATATGTTTAAGAAACTTGGGATTACTGCAGGAGTTCATTAACATCTCCAATATCCTAAGGTGCATTTTTTTTTTCATCTTGAAGGAGGGCAAATGGAATAAACAACATCTTCAAAACTCGTTTTGCCCATATTCTTTTTTAGGAGGACCGCTGTTGATATCTTCAAGGCTTTTTTTGGTTTAGAAACATGTGTGGCAGAAGCAGGATTTTTGTATCTAGGTGGTACAGGTGAATGCTCTGCGAGCTTTACTGGATGTGATTCACCTGGGGATCTTGTTAAGCCTCGTCTGACTGCATTGGTGTGTGGGGTAGAGCCTGAGGATCTCTAGTTCCCAGAAGTGCTCAGGTCTGCGCCACAGACCACACTTGGTGGAAGAATGTAGATACTTGTTGATTAGTAGAATCTGAGATTAGGTAGATGAGACCCGAGGAAGATAATACTTGCCAGGTGGTTGTCATGGCATTCCAGAAGTTTCTGTTGGGAGGCCTGTAATGAGCAGGGAGAACTGATGGGCAGTGGCTGATGTCTGTGATCGTGGTAGGGGATTTCCAGGGGGAGACCAGAGACCTCAAGATCTCCTTGAATTCTAGAACATCTGAACACTGCCTTGGTGACCAGTGGGGCAGGGGCTGTCTGTCTTGATCTGGTTAAAGGATCACTGGTAATGTTTGCAGGGACCGTAGTGGGCCTTTGTGCCAGAGTAGAAGTTGGGGAGGAGGGAAACAGTTTAAAGAAGGACTCTCTGTGATGACTTACTAGAGAAAGGAAAAGATGTGTAGACAGGTTAGAAGAAATAATTTGGTAGGGAGACTAGAAAGAAGGGGATTCAGTAGAGGTAGAAGAACATGTCAGTCAGGGTCCAGGGATGGGCAGGTGTGTGCATACAGTCAGGACAAGAAACCAAGCAGCCGCAGAGTGCGGCACAGGCCTGCCTGGGTCCTGTCTGCTTTAGAGCGGGACCCGAGGAGAAGGGCCCCATCGTGAACACTGCACCTCACGGAGTCAGATCTTAACAGGTTAAGAGAAGTGAGAGTTAGGGTGTCACAGCTGGAAACACTAAAAGGAAAGATGCTCAAGATGTGAATGGAATTCTGATTCTGGAGTATTATTGGTAGAAGGTGTGAGAAAAGGAGAAGGTAGTGAAAGAAGCTGGTGTGGCTGTCCAGTGAGCCTTCAGTGGACCTCAGATTTTAAAAAAGTCAAGGACACGAGGGGAAGGAGGACATGTGACCCAAGATCAATCAAGTTTCACAAGCCTATTAGACTCAAGTGCCTGCTAACTGAGTGCTTGTGAAGTAAGTGAAGGCCAGCTAAGCTAACATCTTCTGTGCAGTCAGAGCCTGAAGAGGAGGGTGCACGCCTGTTCCTTGTGGCAAATGGTAAGCTGTTGACCGATGAGATGATGCTATTGTAAGACCATCAGGAGAATGATTCTGCAAACTGGAACTACACACGATAGGCAGTAATAGCTCCCAACTGCCTTAAATGACTTCGGGGAACTAGAAAAATCATCTTTCCTGATATAATATTCTGCACATGGGGGTCACAGCCCTGCTGTTAGGATTATTTGCAAAATTGCGGAGAATCTGTGTCCTAACCCTAGCATGGCAAGTAACCTGAATTTCATAAGCTGCATATGTGAAATTGTAGAGTGCTAGGTAAATACTGATTCTCTTCAATTCTAAAATCAGTTATTAACTCAAAGATTTGGGAATGCTAAAGAAGGTAAGTAGTTAATAAGTGGAAAGGTATAACTTTCAAATGAATGACAGGACTTCCACTTGGCAGTGTCTAGATGAAATTCTTGTTTGTATAAGAACTGACTTTACCTAGAGGGTGTGTGTGTGTGTGTGCAGAGAGAGTGTGCATGTGGGGGGGGGCACTGGGCGGAGAGGGGAGGCGGAGAGAGAGAGAGAGAGAAAATCTTCAGCAGACTCCACACCCGGCTCAGGCATGGGTCTCGGCTCCATCTCATGACCCTGACAAAATGACCTGAGCTGAAATCAAGAGTAGGGCGCTGAACCCACTGAGCCACCCCAGTGCCCTGAGGGTACCTAGAGTCTTAAGCAGTAGAAGTGGCAGGTGATTATCATTGAAAAAGCCCATAGAAACTCTGCACCCATTTAAGAACAGAGCCAGTCCCAAAAGCCTTGTAAAAGTTCACTGATTATGAGTTTGCTCTTGCAGACTCCCAAGTATGGGATATGGGACCTAACTTCCATGGGTCACTCATGATGTGAAACTGCTGGGAATGTTGCTTCTCCACAAATCCTGTTTTCTTTTCCAGCCGGGGCTGATCCTTGGGCGAGGGGCAGAGATTGCTGTCAGGGCTTCACTCGTGTTGCTTTGTCATAGGCACTCTTTCCTGACCTAGGGATGTGGATGAAAAACATACAACCCTGTCCCTTGAGAAGCTTACAGTGTAGTGGGTGATACCCACCCTCATGGACTTGGTAATAGTAAAGTTCTTTGAATGCTCAACAACACTAGTTAACTAGTTAACATTCACTATACAGCAGGCACTGTTCTAAACTCTTCACATATCTGGCACCTCTGGGTGACTCAGTCAGTTGAGTGTCTGTCTATCTTCAGCTCAGGAAATGATCCCAGGGTCCTTGGATTGAGCCCCTGTCGGGCTCCCTGGTCAGTGGAGAGCCTGTTTCTACCTCTCCCTCTGCTGCTCCCCCTGCTTGTGTGTGCTCGCTCGCTCTCTCTCAAATAAATAAATTTTTTTAAACACTATACATATTTTAAGTCAGTAGGTTCTCCAGGTGTAGTCTGTCAGCATTAACATCCTCTAGGAGCTTATTAGAAATGCAGATTCATAGGCACCCCTTAGACAAGACCTGCTGAACCCAAAACCTCTGGGGATGGGGCCTAGCAATCTGGTTTCATAAGCCCTCCAGATGCATGAAGTTTGAGAACCACTGTTTTAAGTCATTTAATCCTTATAACAACCTTATGGGTAGATTTTATTTCTCCCATTTAAAGACATGGAAAGAGAGGCAGAAAGTTTAAATAACTCATTCAAGAACATGTAATGCAGATGGGCTTTGAATCTAAGCCATATAAATTCAGAGCTCTGCTTGTAATCACCACACAAGGCTTGCCTCCCAGGAGAAGGTGCAGGGCCCGGAGGAAGGAGCTGTAAACCCTCGAAGGGGAGAGGGCTTGAGGAAAGTATTAAAGAGCTGGATTTGTTTTTCCTTGACAAGCATTCAGTGAGAATTAACTGTGTGCAATGCATCATGTTAGACATTGTGGATATTTATACATATGCGTAAAATACAGGTGTTACCTTTAAGATTCTTATAATGAACTAGGGGGAATCCAAATGTTAATAAGTAGCTGGAATCTAAAGTACTTTGAAAGTACATAAGAAGTTCTAACAAGGGAGTATTGAGCATATGAATATGTTTTAACATAAACTCAATGAAAATTTAAATGTGTGAGGAGGAAGTCATTCCAAGCAGAGAGACTACTATGTGCAAGATTCAGATATTTGAAACAGGATATTCTTGGATTTACTAGTACTTTTGTATATTCGATCCTTGGTATTAGTTTTGTGAAGTCTAGACTTGTCTACGTTATGGCAAAGGTTGGAAGTTCCTAATTTGAAGGAGGAGTTGGTGAAACGAATTGCTCCTTTTTTTGTTTGTTTTAATCTTGGGAGCCAAAAATTGTTTTGACCTATTTCTTGCTTTTATGTGACATGTAAGTGAAGATGGAAATGTGCCTTAAACATTTTTGGAGCAAATAATCTTCCAGCGGCAGTGGTTAGAGGGAAAGAAATTCTTATCAATAACTAACCGAGCACGGGAATGTACTGCTAGGGATTTTATAGAGTACCTCCTGTTCTGTAAAATTTGATCATCTAGACCAGGGTTGGTAAACTTCTTTTGTGAAGTGCTGTGTAGTAAATATTTTTAGCAAGAAAATAGCCAGGGCGCCTGGGTGGCTCAGTGGGTTAGGGCCTCTGCTTTCGGCTCAGGTCATGATCTCAGGGTCCTGGGATCGAGGCCCGCATCGGGCTCCCTGCTCAGCGGGGAGCCTGCTTCCCCCTCTCTCTCTGCCTGCCTCTCTGCCTCCTTGTGATCTCTCTCCCTCTGTGAAATNCTTTTGTGAAGTGCTGTGTAGTAAATATTTTTAGCAAGAAAATAGCCAGAGACCATATGTAAACAAATGGACGCAGCTGTGTTCCAATAAAACTTTATGAAAAACAGGTGGCAGCTGGGTTTGATCTGTGGGCTGTAGTTTAGACTCCTGATCCAGATTCCCACCTGACTCCGTGTGAAGATGAAGGCTGTGAAGTAGTCCAAGTGACCTCAGGATATCTTTTCTGGCGCCGTGTTTCTGAGGTTGTTTGTATGTCTTGCATGAGTAATTGAGAAAGAAAATCTACATCTAGTTTTCTAAATCTTCCTTGTGCTGGAAGACAACATTATCACCTTTATTACTTTGTAGCTTGCAAAAATTTATATACAAATAAGAGACTAATTTATTTCCAGAGCCAAGGAAGGAAAAAGGTGGCTGCTCCAAAGTGTATTTCATTTGTGCATTTCTGACTTGCCAGTAACACAGAGAAAAGTGAACGTTTTTTTCCTCTTGAAGACTCCACACAAAGTGACTTTATGAAAGTGTTTTTCGCTACAAAGAATCAATTGGTGTTCAAATGTATCTTTAAGGGTTTTTCTTGTCTTTTTTTTTGTTTGTTTTTTTAAAGATTTATTAATTTATTTGAAAGAGGTAGAGAGCACAAGTAGGCAGAGCAGGAGGGAGAGGGAGAAGCAGGCTCTCCGCAGAGCAGGGAGCCCGATGCGGGACTGAGCTGAAGGCAGCGGGTTAACCGACTTAGCCACCAGGTGCCCTATCTTTAAGTTTTAAAATGAACACAAATAGGGCATCTGGGTGGCTCAGTGGGTTAAAGTCTCTGCCTTCGGTTTGGGTCATGATCTCGGGGTCCTGGGATCAAGGCCCGCATCGGGCTCTCTGCTCAGCTTCCTCCTCTCTCCTCTCTCTCTGCCTGCCTCTCTGCCTACTTGGGATCTCTCTCTCTCTGTCAAATAAATAAAATCTTAAGTAAAATAAAATGAACACAAATAATTCAGTGTATAGAAATATACTGTGTATATACTCTTGCTGCATACTGGACAACTTAGAATTGAGAAATAAGAGAAAGGAGGGGTGGTGGTCTCGCTCTCTCTCTCTGTCAAAATAAATAAATAAAATCTTAAAAAAAAAAAAAGGGTGGAGTGTGCCTAGGGGCTCTAGTCGGTTAAGCATCTGCCTTCAGCTCAGGTCATGATCCCAGGGTTCTGGAATCGAGTGCTGCATCGGGCTCCCTGCTCTCCTGGGAGCCTGCTTCTCCCTCTGCTGTTCCCCTTGCTTGTTCTCTCTCTCTCTCTCTCTCTCTCTCTCTCTCTCTCCAATAAATAAATAAAATCTTTAAAAAAGCAAAAGGAAAGGAAGGGTGGTGGTGGTATGGCAGAGATGGCAATAGGTTTCATAGATTTTGAGGTGGTAATATCACATTTGTCACTTGGCCTGAGAGTCTGGAACATCAGGTTCTGTGACAAGGCAGAAGGTCACCACAGGGTGGTCATCCCCTGCTACACACTGTAGAAGGGCCTTGATTTACAGAAAGGACCAGTGAATACTAGGGGGTTGCCAGGCTGGCTGAGGAGAGACGGCACACACGTACAAATAAATGGAGGCAGGAGGCCTTACACCCTAGTGGCAGATAAAGACAAGTGTTAGAGTGTTTGGGGAAGAGATTAGTCTTGGGAGGCTCCGGGCTGGAGGGGGCTTCATGCAGAATTTGCATGGATCTCAGGAAGAGCAGAAGTGGAAATGCAGGGAGCAGGGGTCATAGCCAGGGCTTGGGCCCAGAGGTGAGAATGTATACAGTTTGCATAGTAAAAATCAGTCTCCCTGACTAGAGCAGAGCCTTTGTAGCACAGAAGTGTGGCAGGGCATCATTGAGGGTATTGTCCATTGGGCATAGCGTGAGCACTCGGCAAGAGGAAACTGAATTTTTTAAATAGCTATTTTTATTAAAATAAACAAAAAGCAAACAACCAAGGTGCTATGTAAGAAGATGTTTTAGGGAGATAAATCTGATTGGTGCTAGAGGTCAGAGTGTGCAGGGTGGCAAGCCAGGTCATTCTCTTTTGCAGCCTAAGATAATCTTATGTTAAGGGCCATGCAGTTTTTAGCAAAGAAATAGATGGTTTATTTTGAAATAATATTTGAATGTTTTTTGAAACTTTATTTGTGGGGCGGAAAGAGGCCATTACTTTTTCTTTTTTCAACTTTTCCCTTTGAAATAAATTCAGACTGACAAATTTTACAAATAGTACGAACGATCCTCTTAAAACCTACATCCAGCTTCTCCAAATGTTAACATTTTATGTAACCACAGGGCACTTGACAAGAACTGCATTCATAGTCAATTAATTCAAATACAGGTCTCATTCAGAGTTTGCCCATTGTCTCACCAAGGTCCCTGTCCTAGTCCAGAATCACACATGGCCTTTCCCTGTGTTTCCTTTTGTCCCCTCCAACCTGGGAGAGCCCCTCAGTATGTCGTGGTCTTTCAGAGCCTTGACAATTTTTGCAGAGTTAAAGGCTTATATTGAAGAATACCCCTCGATTTGGAGCTGTTTTCTCATTGAATTCAGGTACGCCATTTTACAAAAATGCCATAAAAGTGCCTTCCTCGTTGTATCCTTTCAGTGGGCAAATGATGTCAACATGTCTCAGGATTGGTGATCACTTTTATCCCTTAATTAGCATGAGGTCTGCTGTGCTCCACTGAAAAGTGACTCTCTTCTCCTCCATACACACTGACTTGTGAGAAGCCACTTTGACACTGAGCAGATAACCTGTATATCACCCTTGTGTCCACTTATTTTGGCATCTGCTGATTTCTTTCTTTTCTGTCTGCCGTATTTAGTACTGTGGTATTTGCCTAACAGCGATTGCTTTCCTCCTCGTCTTGAATTTAGTAATTGGAATTATGTAGGGAAGAGCTGTCCCCACCCCCTCCAGCCTGCTTAGCTCAACATTTATTTATTCAATCATTTGTATCAGTACAGGCTCATGGATGTTCATTCTGTGGGTTATAATGCAGTTCTTTGGTTATGTTGCTGCTCAGAGGGTCTTGGCGGGAACATCTTCGTGTTGGTTGCTGTGTAAAGGGGTCATCTTGGAGTCCAAGTGTGGCTGTGTGGGTTGATAATAATACAAGTAGGGAATCCAGTGACTAAGTGGAGGTAAGTAAGCTTGCTAATTTAACTGTTCTAAAATCTTTAGTGACTTGACTCCTAAATTTTAAAGGCTTTTCTGTGATTGCATTAACCAGAAAACCCCACTGTGTTAAGCAGAACTATTCTCTTGCTTATAAACGCAGCAAGAAGAAAGATTTTCCCAAAACTGAATAAAAACCAAGTTGATGACATGTTGGGGTTTGTTTCTGTTGTACCTATTGTGTATATTTTCCCAGAAGCTGCTGCTGCTTGCTGATTTATTTTCCTAGGCAGGCAAGATTTTGAAATATTTATAAGTATTCCTAGAACCCACTTCACTTTTCTACTTTAGCTGTTAAGTGAAGCAAACATGTTGATACTAGAAGAGAGTCCTTTACTAATGGGGAGTGAAAATTAAGTCTAATACTGTGGATACCATTAAAAGGGTATGCCTTTTCAGAAGGGATGTAGCTTCTTTCTTTTCCACAGACATGAAAGTACCTTGGCTTAGGGCTGTGTCTGGGATGGGGTAAAAATAAAACACATAACACAAACAGGGACAAGGTGGGATTTCCAGAAACACTGGCCCTTTGTTTTACACAAGCCAGACTTAGAAGCTCCGCCACAGGTCCCGCTGCTTTCCGTCAAAGGATTTATATCTCTACGAGGTTCTGAATTTAGCTGGGCCTGTGAAGGAGGCAGTTTGAAGAGTCCTCCAGGTCCCATAGCTGAAGTGGATGATGGGAGATTCAAACTGCTGATTCCAACCACTGATTTGTACAGCGGTCACACGTTAGAACCACCTGGGGAGTGGGGCAGAAACCGCTGAGGTCCTGCTCCTAGAGGTTCTAATTCTGCGTTCTGGGGGTGGGACGTGAGCTCCTCTTGAGTTCCTCTCTTCAGTTTCTCACATGGCTTTAATTTACATCCAGGGGTTGAGAATCATTGGATCTAGCGCTGTTTGTGACTTCTGAACGCAGCGAGATGCACTCGTTTGTCATGTCACTCTCAAATCGTCACAATCTGTAAATGACACCTGTGGAGTAGTAACTGCAGATGGGCTTGGCTTGGACTGCAAACTGGGGTAAATTTCTTAACCTCTTGACGTCTAGTTCTGTCAGCTGTGAAATAGAATTAATAATAGTACCTACCTCAAAGTTTTTCACAGATTAAGCAGTATGTTGCATGTAAACTACTTGGCACAATTGGTAGCACAGAGTAGAAACCCAGTTAGTAATTGATAGCATGCAGTCTATTACAGCACAGTGGTGGCTTTGGAATGAGTCACTTTTGTTTCAGTCCTGGGTCTGTAACTTTCCAGCTCAGGGGCTTGAAGTCATTGCTCCCCGCCTTCTCCCTTCCTTCCTTCCTTTTTTAGAGAGAGAAAGGGTGAAGTGGGGCAGAGGGAGAGAACGAATGTCCAGCAGATTCCACGACGCAGGGCTCTCGATCTCACAACCCTGAGACCATGCCATGAGCCAAAATTAAGAGTCAGATGCGTAACTGACTGCATGATCCAGGGGCCCCATTGAAGGAAATTTCTTAATTTCTCTTTTCCACAGGCCTCTCGTCTGTAAAAATGTGTATAGATGGGTGCAGTTACTATTATGGCAGAGTGCTAAAGACCAAGGAGATGCCTAGGAAACGTTTCTGCCACTTTCTGTTTCATTCCATTTTTCTTAACACCACCTCACTGGGCAGTAGAAAAGGACAATATTGAGAGCATGATTGATGTTAGTGTGGCAAGGCTATGCTGAGAAGGTGCTATCACAGATGGCCTTTGGTGACTGACTGGCCGGAGCATATCCCCTGGGGCTCCAAGGCCATGGTGGGGGCCTGAGAGCTTGTGGGAGGGTGGAGGTGCCCTGCCCCAAGCTTCCCTTTCAGCAGTTGGCTCCAGCTTGCGTCATGCCTAACCTGTGATGCTGTGTAATTCTCAAGCCCACAGACTGGCTGGGGTTTGGTCCCTTTGACCTTGATCAAGCTCTGAATGAGCTAGAAGTGTGTCCTGGGGCTTAAAAAGGACTCATAGTCTTAGAACTCTGCTGGATAGCCTGCTCGGTCACAGCCCTTATTGTTGGAGTCCGTAGTCATCTCTTTACATAGGGGCCATCTGGTAACTTCTGCAGTTTTCTGGTTTCCTGGGATTGTAAGAGAAGCAAGTGCACTCATTCCACTGTGATGTCTCCATCTTCTGCTTGACGGTCCAGAATAGGGAAAGGGCAATGGCTGCAGGTGACAGAAAGTCATGTCAGGAACTGAATTCTCAAGGCATGAATACATTTGGTAGTTCTTGTTGGTTCTTCTTTGAAATGGAGCAGGTCGTACTTTTGTGGGGATTGAAATGATTTGGTCTTTCTCCTTCTTCTCTCCCCTTGGCTGCCTAGGTATTTAATTCAATCTAAGGAGAGTATTAAGGCATGTCCTTTAAGAGCTGGTAAGAAATGTGCCATAAGTCTGTCTTACTATAGTAAGTCTTATTATAGTAAGATACTCTCACTGACTCTGGAATAAGTTCTGTGCTTGGTTCAGACTCAGCATCTTGGACCATTATAATTTAACTTCAGTGGACACCTAACTTTAAAAAGATGAAGGTAATACATGATTGCTAACCAATTACCCTTTTGAGTTATGCCATTATTTGTTTCTGAAACTTCGTTTGTGAATATTAAAGGGTTGCGGTTTTCTAGTACATGTTTAAAATATGAAAAATATTTGCCTAGAATCATTTAGGGAATCCTTTTCCATGGTTCACTAAAATGGAAAGGAGAAGAAATAAATTTGAATTAAAATCTAATTTTATTTGTATTGTTACCAGTCTTCTCTCTATGGTAGTTGTATGTCTTTCACGAAAGTATTATTGCATATAGCCAAAGTAATTCTAAGAAATTAGAAATAAAGGGAAAAAGATGACATCATTTCACCTGAGCATTGTATTATGAGATATTATGGTGAGAGCCATTTAAAAGAGGACACTGTATCACTGGGAACAGCCATCCAAGATTATAGACTAAATTGATAGGAAATGCGGATTAAGTTAAAGAATTCATGGGTTTAAAGTGTTCTTTAGATCCTATGTATTCTGGTAAATCGATTTAGATTAGGAATGACATCACATTCTTGTGTATGTTTCTGAAAGTTCCCACAGTGCCTGGCAAGGAGCTCAGTAGGTGCTTTGTAAATGAGAAATGAATGGAAGTTCATTGCCACCGGAAGGATTAGATGAAGCCTTGAAGTGCTCAGAGGAGAAATAAAACCAAGGGATTCAAAGAAGGGATGAAAACAGCTGATGACAATTAGGAAAGAATATCAAAACAGGGGAGCATTTTTAAGGGTGTTCTTGTGATAGATATTCTTTCAGGTAAATACTGGAGAGCAGTTCTTGAGGTGATTTAGAACAGTGATTCTCAGATTCCATTGAGTTGGCCTCGTGTTCCTCTGACAAAATTACGTAATTTCCTGATACTTCTTAAGAATGAGGTCATGGATAAACCTTTCCATGTTCTTTTTTCTCCAGGTCTTTGGTGCTTGCTATTTTGGGTCAGTATCAACAACTAACAAAAAGTGGTCTCTAAAGCACATAGTTAGGAGAGTTGTTTTACGTTTAACCCATCAGAACTTTACAGAGCTGTGCAGGGAGCTCGGTGGCTTCCTGGAGGCCAGCTGAGTTTGAGATCCTCTGTCCTGGAGCGTTAATGAAACAGAGCCCTCCTGGGACCAGTTAAGAGAGTGCTTCACAGGAGTTTCTGACAACAAATGTAGGTATTGTGTTCTGGAAAAGGCCGTTCTTGTTGTGTTGCTCTTGTCAGTTCCCTGTGGGCTAGTAGCTTATCTGTCACTGTTATCTAGTCAGCATGGAAGAATCTCATGGCTTTATTTACTCACCTTACCAATCTTTTGAAACCAGCCATCCATGGGGAAGTTTCTGTGAAGTAGAATTGTGTGAGTGTAACACTAGTGTGGAGCTGGCCAGATTTAGGTTGGCAGCCGAAAGAAAGGAAATGGTTTGCTTTCTTTTGTGAATGTGCCTCTACCTAGTTCTTGAGAACTTGTTTCTACCTAAAAGCTTTCTTTTCTTTCTTTCTTTCTTTAACTAAAGCATGTGAAGTAGTTGCTTTTCTGAGCTAATTCAGGCAATTAGATGAGTAATAAAGACCGTCAGTTCTGGCCTGCCATATTGACTTTTAAAAGTCTGTCTATTTAGGGGGGAGAAAAATCACTTATGATGATTCATCCTCGAATGATAAAGCTATTGCATATGCAAATTTTAAATTGTTTGCTATTTCAATAAGTGAATATATTACATAGGCTCAGATGACAGAAGGCCTGGGAAGGGCTGATTGGGAGTGTGTATAATACCACATCAGAAGGGGTGGGTGGATGTTTTATTTTAATACATGGGAATTAAAAATGGCCTGTCTACCTTTATAAATTTCATTTTCTTTGAAGCCTTTGCAGATCTTTAGCAGAGTAAATCACTTGGCATCTCTGGAGAGAGTTTGTATGTTTCTTTCAGTTTAATTAAGATAAGGACTAGGGGAGCCAGGTGGAGTGGGGAAGATGCAGAATGGGAATTGTGCCTTAGATTAAGGTTTGGTAGAAGGTTCAGATGCTGAAAGGTGATGACTGGCAGGGTATGTTTTGTAATTCAGCCAATGATTTTGAGAAGTGGAGGTGGCAAACTAAAAACAATGGGATCTCAAAAGACAGCAAGCCTTGGAATAGAGTTGTAAAGAACTTTTAAACATAGGTTGGGATCTCAGTAAATGTTAGTTTCTCTTTTCTGTTCCCCATACCGCAGTGGGAAATGATAGTAGTTTTCTATTGTGCTTAAGCATATGTGGGTGATGGTGCTGCCTATTGGATCATTAGGTACAAAAAATGAGCTGCTACAATTCAAATCATTCAGTAAATACTTACCGAATTGATACAGAGATGTAAATATCTATAAGTGAATAGCAAAGTAAACATTTCTGTGCAAGGTTATATGCTCAGTGCTGTGAGAGCAAAGCAGTATAAACTGTCAGCACTCACTCGAGGAGCTTGTGGAGTTAGTTGGGGCAAATACACACATAGAATGCCAGCCAGCCGTGCAGAGCAACCAGGAGCTGCCACACGAATAGTACAGAATAACAGAGCTGCAAAGAGGGACAAACCCCAGTGGACCGGGGCAGGTGGGAGGAGCTTCACCCTGGAGCGGACTGCACTAAACCTGGACTTCGAAGTCTGGTGGGATTCAGGGAAACGCCAGGGAAGATGGAGGGCTCTCCAGTGTGGAGAATGGTGTAAGCAGAGGCAGGTAGGAATGGCGAGCTCTTCTGATGAGGAGGTCTTGTCCTGTAGGGAGTTGGAGGGAGAATACTGGAAACCTGTTGGAGGCAGACTCTGGTGGTTCCAATGGACTCACCTAAATAATAAGAAACCCACTGTAGGGCCAGGGGACATTTGTTCAGTTGAGGTTTGCAGGATGGCCTGTGGGGGCGTGACCAGAGGTCAGGGAAATCCATGGCGAGGCGGAAGCAGCAGTGTAGATGTACAGTGATGGGAGTCTGAGTTAGTTGGGGTCAAAGAGGAAAGGAAAAGGAAAGAAAATCACACAGAGAATAAAATTGCAAGTATGAAAACCTCCATGTTTTCATGGCACTCTTAAAGTTGTACCCTTTCTGTTGAGAGCTGTTCAAATGGAATAACCTGTCCCATTGGAATGAATGTTGACCAGATGCTTGCACTGAATGAGAATCAGGACGTGAATCTTTTATGGCCCATGACTTGAGACAGAAGCACATTTTTTGGTTTGGACAACTGCTGGACCTGCCACATTGCAGACTTGACCCTGATGGTACACAGATTTGTTTAGTTCTAATTTTTCCCCTCTTTTTTCTTTCAAAATAGACTCTATCGAGAAGAATTTCCAATCCATACCTTGAACACACTCCTTCCCAGGTACGATTCTTTTCTCTTACTGCATTTTCTGAAACAGTGATTCATGAATACCAATGTAGAATTCTCTAGTTACAGCTCTTCCCTTTGCTCCTGGGCACGCTGTCTCCCACACTGTCTTCTTCACCTGGGGATGACACAGCTGAAGGTTTTTGAAATGCTCTGATAATTGTGTCATGGCACAAGACGTTCACCAGATAGGAAAAAAAAAATTTTTCCCATCTTTCAAGTCCTTATATGAATGCATTATCAATATGGCAGAGTTAAATATGTATTTTTTCAATTTGCTGTGTTAATAGAAATGCTGTATTTTTAAAAGAGTGGATATTTTATACTAAAAACTTGGTGTAAGAGGGGCTTATTTATAGTTATCTATTAGTAAAATATCTCTCTGTTTGTTGAAAAAAGATGGGGATGCTTTCACTGTGTTTAAAAATTATTTGACAAAGGAGTTCCTTTTTTTTTTTTTTTTGAGAGTAACAGGAGGCTATGAGCATTCTGAGGTCTGAAACATTTTGGCCTTATTCCCTACTGTATCCCCAGCATCTAGAATGGGGTCTGAGAGCCACTCATTAGATGGTTTTTGAAAGACTGATACCTTGTCAGGACCCATCAAGGATGGGCTGACTTGGACCTCTTTTAGGGTAGTACTTTTCATTTTCTTCCAAATTTTTATTTGAATTCTAGTTACTTAACATATAGCGTAATACTGGTTTCAGGAGTAGAATTTAGTGATTCATCATTTACATAGAACACTCAGTGCTCATCATGACAAGCGGCTTCTTCATGCCCAACACCCATTCAGCCCATCCTCACCCTCGGGTAGGACTTTCTGTCAGCCGACTTGGTGCAGTTTTTGTTTTGTTTTGCTTTGTATACAGTTACAACATGTTAAAAGATCATTTTCTGCCCTTCACACTTTCTCATTAGGTTGTGTTTAGGAAGTGACAATAGGAATATTAGGGAAGCGTAAGGATGGGGTTGAAATGTTCCCTGTCAAGTCATAGTCAATATACTATTAATTGGCTTGCTTCAAGAGAATGTATAAAATATTTTATAGGTGCCAAATAGAGTAGGTGCAGAAAGAGTTCACCAAGAAATAAGTAAACAGATGTAACATGCATTCCCAATATATATTAATTTTCATGAGGATCAAGACAGTTCATTTTTCTTTAGCTTGCTTTGTTTGTGAAGCAGCATTGCACCGTGGAGGAAGGTGCCAAATATAGAGAAAGGAGGTAGTATATAAAGTAGGACATGGAGCTCTCTAGATCTAAGAAATACCCTCCTTCATCCTCTAAGAATCAGAGATGCATATGGGTGAATTAGGATAAAAAAGAAAGTTAAGTAAAATTTTTATCTGCTAGGTGGAATCATGAAGTAGGTGAAACCAGGATGCTTGGAATTAACAATGAGCTCTGCAACTGAGGGAAGCTTAAGAGCAAAGCAGACAGCAGCCTATCATATCGTGTCGCAGTGTGAGATGTTCACTAGTTAGGAAAACGTATTTTCCCATCTTCCGAGACTTTTACATAAATGCATTATCAGTATGGCAGGGTAATATGTAGTATAAATATGCTTTAGTTTGCTGTATTGATAGAAACACTATTTAAAAAAACACTTTATCCTGGAAACTTGGTATAAAAATTCTTTATAGTTAAAGCAGTTTATTTGGAAAATAGTTACCGTCACTTAATAGCACAAGTGGACCAACAGCAAAAATAAAATGGGTAGTAGTTGGTCTGTAACTACGTAGGCTAAAGTGTTTTTAAACTTAGGGATGTGGGCATGATTTTTTTTTTTTATATAGTGTGCTATTGGTAGCTCACAAATTGTCGTATTAATTCTAAATTTACGGAGAATGTCTTTTTCCATTTAGATTTATGGCGAGAATTCTTCTTGTGCAGGAAGAGCATTGAGGAACATTATTATCGTTCAGGCAGCTGACCTGATAAAGGACAGAGTGAACCTCAAGGGATTTTACAGGTAACACGGTTTTCTAACACCTTGTCAAAAATTTTCCTTGAGTAATAAAAGAAAAATGTGCTGAAATCATAACCTTGATCACAGAGAGCTGGGCTATATCAGTATTGGGAGGATTTGTTTGTTTGAAGTGTCTGTTTGGGGTACTGATGGTGATTTTTCTCTTAAGACAGTAGACTCCTGGTTCTGAAGTTAGTGTATGGACTCTCCAGGTGCAAGTGGATGGGTTCCTGAGAGAGTCTCTGCTCTGCTTCCTCTGAAATGTGTTGTTTTATAATATTTGTCCCGGGCATGTGCTGCACGGGGACTTCAATAGCATAGGTCCCTTCTTGAGGGACATTATCAAGGCTCTTTAAGGACTCTTGGGAGATCTATGGGAGAGGGAATTCTGCTCTAACTTGCCAGGTGAGGATGAGCCCCTCCTTGGACGCTGAAAGGGTGGGGGTGGGGGGCAGGTGCCGAAGGGTTGACATTTCTCCACCTTGGCTTGTGAATAAGAGTAGAGGTGTTAAAGGAGAGGGATGGGCTGATGGCCAGTTTTAAAGTACAGCTGGACTAAGGGAATGGTCACTTAGAAAGTTGAGGGCACATCTTTTCATTTCATAGAGCCATTTAAAGAAAAAAGTGAATTATGAGCTTTTTATTTTGTCAGGTAAAGGTATTAAACCATACCAAACAATACCAAAACTAAATTATAAAAAGACAAAAAGAAAAAAAATTTATTATCATTTTTTCTTACAGAAATGAGCTTGCAATATACCATAAAGAATAGGAAGAGTACTCAGAATAAATGACACCAAAAAAAAATTATATATATATACATATATATATGAAAGGGGAGCTTGGGTAGCACAGTTGGTTAAGCACCTGACTCTTGGTTTCTGCTCAGGTCATGAGCTCATGGTCATGAGATCGAGCCCTGCCTCAGGCTCCACACTCAGAGTGGAGTCTGGTTGAGATAATCTTTCCCTCTGTCCCTCTCCCCCTAAAATAAATAAATAAATCTTAAAAATGGTAGGAAAGATTCTCAGAATAAGAACATTTTATTAAGGTAACTAAATTTGGCTTTATCACAAACTCATTGTAATATTCCTGTTTTTTCCCTTTGTCATAGCTGGGAAAAATTTCATCATGGCCTGGATTTGGGAGATAGTGATTCCCAACCTTTTTAAGTAAGAAGACCTCCTTTTTATTAAGACATGACTTAAAATGCACAATTCTTGAGGGTACCGCTTGATGAATTTTTGATTATTCTATACACCTACGTAACTGTTATCCATGCCCTCCTTAATGTTCTTTTCTCGTCGCTATCCCATGCTACCAACTACTTTCTAAGCAGACTGTTGGCAGAATCTGTTTTCTGAGGCACCGTTGAGCAAGGGTAGGAGGGGAGGCTGGGGGAACTACAACGAATTAATACTTTAAAATCCCATACTAAGTTTTTTTTAAAGATTTTATTTATTTATTTGAGAGAGAGCGAGAGAAAGCATGAAAACAGAGGGAATGAGGCAGAGGGAGAAGCAGACTCCCCACTGAGCAGGGAGCCTGATGCAGGACCCTGGGGTCATGACCTGAGCCTATGTTAGACATGATCTATTCCGTTGAGGAAGCATGATTTTGTATATATGGATTCATGAACCTCTTGAAAAGAGCTTACCCCCCACAACCCTCCCAGCCCCTGTAAGCAATTCATAGCCCAAGGTCTAAGAACCATCAGTTTAGAGCCCTGGCCAAGTAGACATGACAGGTGAGAAGAGCGGTTGCAGTCATGGCTGGAGCACTTCACATAGAGCCTTTTTAATTTTTTTTTTTAATAGATGATGATATCAACTTTAAACGTATCTAATTTTTTTTCATTTTTAAAAAAATAAAAACTGGTTGGATAAGGCTTTGGGTCTAGTTGGGAGCAGGCTCCTATGATTCTTTTCAGCTATCACGCAAGTCTATGTGTAAGATCTGTCATTGCTCTCAGTTGCTGTATGTGGTCTCCATGCATATAGATTGAAAAAAGCATTGGGGGCGCCTGGGTGGCTCAGTCGTTAAGCGTCTGCCTTCGGCTCGGGTCATGATCCCAGGGTCATGGGATCAAGCCCCGAATCGGGCTCCCTGCTCTGTGGCAAAGCCTGCTTCTCCCTCTTCCACTCCCCCTGCTGGTGTTCCCTCTTCCACTGTATCTCTGTCAAATAAATAAATAAAATTAAAAAAAAAAAAGAAAGAAAAAAGCATTGGGAGATGCACATTAATGAGGTTCATGGAAAAGAATCATCCATCCAAGTTAGAAGAGATTTAGGGTTCAGTGGGAGTAGAATGGGGAGAGAGCATGTGCTGTGTTATTTCAGATTCCCAATGGTTAGGCCAGAACTTCCTATCTTTCATAATCTAGGATTGATTAGTACCCTGGGTCTAAAGATAAAGTGCCGATGTGATTGCCTAGTCATTTTCCTCTGTCTGGTAGTAAATTGAGGTGAAGTGTTCCCCATGTACTACATGAGAATTACTTTAAAAACTTTGAGATGTTTTCTATTCCTTTTGCACTCTAGAAAAAATCGGGTTTCTGAGACTTCAAGTAAGTCTCTAAATACCATCACCCCATTTACATTTGAGATTAGGGTTCTGTCTGCAGTACCATGAATGAATTGCTAAAAATGCAATAGAGACAGAAGGAGACCAGGAAAAATCAAATTTCCAGCTCCAGAAATTGGAACTGAAATCATGTTTAGTGTTTTGTTATAGCAGTCACATTGGCCTTGTAGTTAATCACCTCCATATCACAATGTTCCTGCCTCAGATTGCAACTCCAGTTAGACCTACATGTACTCAGTCTCTGGATCCAGTACAAGACTGAAAATACACTGGGACTAAGAACTGAGTGTTCAGATCGCTCCCTTCCATCTATCCCTTTTCTTCCTCCTTGCTCGCCCCTGAGTCCTGTAGGTATAGGTAGGGTAGCTGGATTCCTGCAGCCCTGGCCAGCAAGTCAGGGGAGGAGTTCATTGCAGAGGCCTCTCACCTCGTGCTGTTTGCTTTGGTGATATTAGTGATAGTGTTGATCCCTGTTCCTAGTGTGGTTTTCCTTCATGCATATGGATTGTTGAAGGAGATTTGAAACACAACTTGAGAACGTTGTGGGTGAGGAAGGGGGTCACAAGCAACTGAAACATGGCTTGCTGGCCGGGGTGGGAGGCTCCAATGAACTATTGTTGTCATGTTTTAGTGTGTGGACTCAGCCCTGCTCCCCAAGACAGAGTGAGCCCTTCCTTCCCAGTGAGAAGCTAGAGCT
The DNA here is from genome assembly GCA_002007465.1 of Ailurus styani. Lineage (NCBI taxonomy): Eukaryota > Metazoa > Chordata > Mammalia > Carnivora > Ailuridae > Ailurus > Ailurus styani. The sequence continues at coordinate 1,410,593 of LNAC01000234.1, forward strand.
GGCGAATTGGGACTTTGTAGTCACCAGTGTCACTTGGCCCCCATTCAGTCACACTGCATCAGAATCTACACATTAACCAAATCCCCCAGGTGCCCCTCAAGACAATTTTGAGAAGCGCCAGTCTGGGAAACTTCTCCTCCATCACCTGTGAGCAAGGCAAGCATACTCCCCCATCTAGCCACCTTTTGCAATTTGGCAGTTTGGTTTGCTGAGTGATGTTTGATTGTGTCCTACTCCAGGTGGTCAGACACTGAGAGCAGGTTGATGACTGGATTGTTCTTAGAATAAGGATTACAATGATACAGTGTTTTAATCCATGGGATAAAAGTGTTTTACAAGCTCAAAGATCCTGGCTAATTGACAGAGGTGTTGAGGAATTAATTAACACTTTGAGCCTTTAACATGAAAGGTGTCTTATAGAATTAGAAGTTAATATTGACTGTTTTGTCTAATTGCCTAGTTTATTGTGATCTGTTTTCTCCTTTTTCAAAAAACATCCATTTATTTGACAGTTAATCTTTCTAGTGTCTTAATGCTAACCTGCAACTAAACATGTCTGATATTGCCCTAATTGCCTTAGAGTGTCTTTCAAATAGTGATACCACCCTCCCCCCTCCCCCCGCCAGATGATTTAGCAAAAGCTGGAATATTTGTTCAAATATCTCAGCAGAGGGGTGCCTGGCTGGCCCAGTCAGTAAAGCATGCGACTCTTGATCTTGGGGTTGTGAGTTCAGCCCCACGTTGGGCATAAAAAGAAAAACAAACCGCAAACCACAAAACAAATATCTCAGCACAAAAGTTTATTTTTCCTTTTACCCCTGAAAATGTAGGGCCTCATGGCATTTCTTGATATTGTTGGTTACTGTGTGATTTCTAGGTATTGATGGCTATGGCCAGTCATAAGAAATAAGCAGTATTTTTCTGTTCTAGGAATAAAATAAATATTGATGTGTTTTGGTCCTTAAATACTACATACAGAATAAAGATAACCATTTACACGATACATCTTTTTTAAAAAAAAACATTTTGGTGATATTTTCATAAGGGAGAATGATTTTCAGTGAAATTTCTGCAAAGGAAAACTGTTTTTCAGCAAGTTGGTTTCTTTTGGGTTATCATCTGAGGCTGATAAAGATGAAAAAGTAGCCATGAAAATACTGCTGGTAATGCCCTGATTGGGGCATGCTTCGAATATAGCTGTGTATTTTAAGACAGATTACAGGGGATATTTTTGTGTATGTGGTTAGTGGAATCAATCATACACATCTGGGTTCGTGGGTTTATGAGTTTGTGATCTAGGCTGCTTAGCTAGGTTGCTTAGATGATATTAAAAAGAATAATGGTCACATTTATTGTTCTTTGAGACAAATTTTAAGATTTAATATGTTTGGAGAGTAGCAAACAAAACTTTACCACTCACTGTGGTCCTAATTTTGTGTAATCTTCTTGGAGTTACTTTGTTCTCAAAAAGACTAGATAAAAATCTATAAAGAGTTGAACAAAAGTTTATCACCATTGCCTTGAGGTACTTGTCTTACCAAGACAGAAGCATTGTCTTTATAGAAAGGGTCTCTAAATTTATTCCTTCATTTGTTCAAACACACGTTTTGAGAATTTGCTTTGTGCCTGGAATGTTCTAATTGTTGAGGTTTAACAGTGAGTTATGTACATAGTCCCTGATGTCCTAAAAATGATTCTGAAGTGAGGGAAGCAGATATTATTCATTCAGAAAGATGTACAATTACTAAATGGCAGGTGATTTGAAGCAAAAGTATAAAAGGGTGTAATTCTAAGTTTTCTTGCAGAAGTGATATTTGAGCTGAAATCAGAAGGATGAATAAGAGATGCCTGTTCACTTATTATTGAGCCCCTTTTTTAAAAAGGCATGGAAATGATGATATTAAATATTAATTCTTGGGCAAATGAGTGGCAACAGTGTCTTACTATGAATGGTTTTCCTTTTGTTCAGGAGGAGCTGTGTTGGGTCAGAGCTGGTAGACTGGCTTCTAGAACACTGTCCTTTTGTCCAGTGCAGATCTATGGCCATAGGGGTCTGGCAGCTCCTACTGGATATGGGAATTATGTTATCAGGTCAGTATGAATGTTTTGAAAGCACAGAAGCGTTATTTTATTAAGCTACCAGAACAAAATTTACTGGATTTTCTAGAGGCTGTTACAATCTCGATGGAAATTATTTCCACAGGTAAATATTTCCATTCTCTTACATTTTGTAAACAAAAGTGACCTGTCATCTTTTGATTATTAATTCTCACACCTTTTGTAAAAATAAGTAGGTACTTGCTGAGTCATAGACGACTACGTCTAAGAGTCTTTTCCCTTATCCTCTCCTCTGCTCAAAAGCCTGCTCACAATTTTTTTTAATCAGTGACATCTTTAGTGTCTCTAAATGTGTGATTTATCTAGCTGTACTTAGAATAATTATTAGAAACTGATTTTATGAGTGGGATGTTATGCCATTTTAATTGACTATCATGAACAGTTAGAGATATGACCTATGAAAATTAGCTGTTTAAATAGAATACAAAATTGATGTTTATTAGCAACTAAAATAGATGGTAGATAGTGCTTTTCTTTGAGCCCAGGGAATTAAAGAATTAGAAGTTAAGCAATTCAGATTCTTAATTTAGCGTTATCATGCAGGTGCTAGTTGGTCACTAGGAAGCCCCTTTGTCCCCATAGATAATAAATATTGAGGGTCAGAGAGCATAGTGAGATTCAGAAAGGTTTATCCAAGTCCCAGTGTAGTACAGATGGGGATGTGGGTATAATTTCAGTGAGTTGTTAATAAGTGGTAACTACCTTTGAGAAATGTTACCAGCTTGCTTGTGAGTCTCATGTTTTGGGTGAGCAAAAAAATTTGTGTCAGTGTTGTTTTAGGTACGTCTCCAATTCTTGATTCCTTTTAAAACGGCCTTGGTAGCGTTGACATTTTGTGCTAGATAATTCTGTCGTAAGGGGGCCTGTCCTGTGCATTATAGAATGTTTGTCAGTATCACTTCCTGTACACACCAGATGCCTGTAGCACCCTCTAGTAGTGACAACCAAAAATGTCTCCAGACATTGTCGAATGTCCCTTGGGTGTCACAGTTGCCCCTGGTTGAGAACCTCGGGTTCAAAACTTGGGATAATGTTGTATTCGTGTGTCACTCAAGTACTTAAATCTGTTTGCTTTGAGACACACAAGAAATCCTCCCCACTTTTTGAATCGTTACCAATTTCACCTGTCTGTGAAGCAGAAGAATCATAAAATACATACAAATATGCTGGCTAAAGCCTCAAGTAATAAAAATAGTTTGGTCAGTAAGTCCCTTTTAATTCAATGGGATTGTGAACATGAATGGACTTAGACTGTGTAATTATAGTCCTACCCCTGGGTTCTCCCTAGTAATTAGTAGGGCTTTCAATTTATTATTTGGTTTATGACTCTCTAAATAATAGACTTTAAAAAACAGATCCTCCCCTTTTTTGTTTCCAACAGTGGACCAGAATTTATACTTTCAAGACACCTATGTTTTCTACCAGTTTTCTTCTGATGAATGTAGCTACTTGTACTGTGAATTTGAACGAGAAGAAGAATGGCAGAATGGTGTCAAACTTTTGCTGCAACTTGTGCCTCTCATTCCGGCTAGAGCTGGCATCTGTGAACTGTAAGTAGATGCTCTTTTGTTCTGATGTAAAATTGTTCTCACTTAGAAAATACTTCCTGTTTCTATGGACTGTGCTCTGCTGTTTAAGGCCACCATCTCTTTTAAGAGATACCTGTCCTGTTCCCATTTCTCAGATGCAAGTTCAGAAAGGTAAAAGAAATGGCTGGAGATTAAATCCAGCTAACAAATGACTGAGGTGGCATTTGAGAGTTCATTCCTGGCCAGCTGCACCATGCTGTGTCTAATTTTAATCATCACTGTATGAGTAGTGATCTAAATTAGAAGTAAAGATGATTTGGCTTAGGCTGAAATAAAATAATAACTGACATATTATCTGCTCTCCAAATTGTGACTTTCCTAAGAAAGAGACCTTTCTGAACAGACCTTTCTGAAAATAAGCGAGAAGCAACATTTGGCAAATTAAAACACGTGAATCATAATCACATGAAGATAGTGAATCACTATATGATTAAAATGAATTAAAATTCATTAGAGAAGGCTTGGGAATAGGGCTTGAGTCATGATATGGTACTGTTGACACGTCTTTGTCTCTCCACGGAATTCATGATAAGCTTATTTTGGAATAATGAATTTCAGATTAAAACTTTCCATCAGTAACTTTTCCATATTCAGTTTTCAAAATATGTTCCCATACTGTTGACTCTTGGGTCTGTGAGATTAGCAGGGCAGGTGGTGTCATTTTTATCTCACAGGTAGGAAGGTAGGTTCCAGGAGAAACACCTACAATCATCACAAAGATGAGTTACTCTTAAAAAAAAAAAAATCAAAAAAACTGGACAGTTAATCCACGCTTTTAGAAAAAATTAATTGTTAGGATATTAATGAGACACCATGCTAAAAGGTTGATTGTAGAAACACATCTTGTGTCAGGAATTACGCTAACCTCTTTATATTATTTCATCTTCAGATGAATTCTAGAAGTTACGACTATTGTCGCTATTTTTAAGTGAGGAAAGTGAGGCACAGAAGTCAGGTGGCTTGTCCAAGGTCACACGAGTGGTGAGTGGAACGTTAGGGTTTGAATCCATGTCCCTGTAATCTAACACCCACTCTGCTAACACCTGCCAGAGTGTGTTTGTTGCAGGAGTTACAGGGGTCATTCCAGCTTCCCCTTCTAAAAAACTATAAAGAGAAACTATAAAAATGTAAGACTCTGAAATGGTTATGACTTTACTAACGCCACTGCACCGAGAGGACCTTGGAATGGTAAAGCAAAATTCAAACGTAGTTCTTCACTCCTTTGTCTAAGTACAGAAGATGTTCTTCAATGTAAGATGCTTTTAACAGAGGTCAGAATTTCCTGAGAAAAGTCAAAGAGCATTTTAATAAACTTCAACAAGCTTTCCAAGAAGGAGTGTGTGCTTTGGAAGCTAGAGATGACTGTGACTTGCTTTGATGCCGTGAGGCTGGCATTCTGTAGCAGCTCTTCACCAGTTCCTGTCCTGCACGCAAGGCAGAGGAGTGGCCGGTCCCACGGGCACATGCGGGTGACCAGGGCCATGAAGGCAGCTGAAATCAACCTGCAGGCAGTCCTCATGATTTCGCTCCTCTGCTTTCTCCCTGACTCAGGCAGCAGATTGGAATGCCACTGGGGGAGATGGCCTTGTTACAGGGAAACCCTGAGTCCCCTCTAGGTTCTAAAAATTACTTTCGAAATTCAGTTCCTAAAATTAGTTCCAAATTACCTGCAGTCATTTGTCACACCTATCACTGAGCACAAATGTCATGCCTCTGGAATTGAGAATCACTCATGCTTTGTTGATCAGCAGGTTTTTTATTGGTGGTGGTGGTGGTGTGAACATGTATATTGGGAGTGGTCATTTCTCTGGGGCAATTGTCACTGAGGAGTTATGGATCCTTCTGCCCCATATTATAAATACTATAAAAAGATAAAGTTAATGAACCACAGCAAGTCTCTAATGGCAGGAGATAGGTGGATACACCTATGTAATATATGTGTATATAATATACAAATATATAAACTTTTTCTATTGTAGAGTTACAAGCAAACCTCTAAGCTAGGGTAAAGTTTTTGGCTAAATTTTGGAAAGCCAAGGTTGAGGTTATCCAGACTTGGAAGAAATTATGCTCAGAGAAAAGGTGCCTAGTGCCACTGTTCTCTTCCAGCTGTGACTGCTCAGCCTTCCGGTGGCTCGATGCATGTGATTCCCATAATAACTTCTGCTCTCATCTGGTGATCACCATTCATTCTAACCCCGATCTCACACCCGTTTATTCCCTCCTGCCCCTGTGGCGCTCTGTTCCTTCCTCGGCCTCTTTCCTTACTTAGTCAAATTCTACCCACCCCTCAAGGGGGAGCCCAAGTCCTACCTTGACCACAAAATTTCCACAATGTCTCCAGTTCCTGTCTGTCTGACTTTTAGTGACTAATGGCTTTTGCTGTTTGCATCCAGAATTTTTCCATTCCATTCTTAGTCCTGTGTTATCCATTCTCCTCTCTTAACCCATTTTTATCCATTCTACTGAAATGGCCTCTCAAGTCCTCTTGATTCATTAACTTGCATCGTCCATTCACGAGCTGAAAATCCTGTCCTGTGGTCCTTTTGATATTTGAAGGCTATTAAGGTCTGTATATGCGGTTCTGCATTAGGTCTCTCTAATTTGCTGTCTTCTAAATCTCTGTAAAATTATGCGAGGAAACCACTTAATGTCTCTATGTAAACACAACTCTGTACAAATGTATTTTTTTAAAGTGGATTTTTTTCTTCCATTTAGAAAAGAAGGTTTAAAGCAGGACTGCAAGTGGAGCTATTGGATGTTTCTGGGCTAATTTGAGGGGGGAAAAAAATCCTGTTCTATACAAAATAACTTTTACATCCAAACTGAGTAGGTAATTTGAAAGGAGTGTCAAGGGTACTGTCTCTGGGAGAAAAAATAGCAGTCATGGTATTTTATTCAAACTGAAGTTGAATCAAGTCATCCAGAATGGACTTTTTTTTCTCTCTCTTTTTTTTTTAAATTTTGTGGAGGGTGGGTGGGTCGGTGGGGGGAAGGGGTTAGAAATGCTGGGAAGTAACAGCATAGGGAAGACAGCCTAATAGTTCCTTCAGGACTAGTGAGAAATTGGAGGATTTACTCTGTGAGGAAGCTTGGCTGTTTCAGTTTAACAGCCCTTACAGTGGCTGTCAGCTTACCAGGCCTGGGAGCTGGAGGGCTCTGAATGGACTGAGTCCGTGAACCTCAAATACACAAACCTATATTCTCCAATTACAGGGCAGTTAACATTTAAGGTGTTATTTAAAGAGTTCTAGAGGATTGCTAAAATGTAATTCATGCTACACCCAGGCATGTAAAGAAAAACGTAATGTCTTCATTTTTCCTCTCAGCAATCTTTTATTGTCCATGTGAACCTCCATCTTGCTAGGTAGCCAGAATGAAGAGAAAGAAGCCCATAATTTTAGTTTAATCCAGTTAAATTATTCTAATAAGGCAAAAGGATGTGGAACATATTGTGGTAAAAAGGTTCAGTCTGTGCCCACTGCCTGTTCCTTGGGAAGACAACCTCTGCCATATGGTGAGTGGTATGGGTCTCTTAAGCTTGATAGAGGAGGCTCTCCTGTCAGGGTGGGCCCTTTCCCATCCCCACTGATTTTGCCTAGTGTATGAGCAGCCACTTAGTGATCCCTGAGGTATAACCTGGGGTGTTCTGTTGGCATCTGCTGTGGAGCCTGGGGCTGGTACAAGTTGGATTTGTCCATCCTGGCTGGAGCAGTGTCTGTTGGACATGCCTGGCTGGTGGGCCTTCCTGTGTACCTGCTGGCGTTGCCGATGTTCCTGAGGGGTCTGGCTGTGGCTTCCACAGATAGTCCATTCAGCCATTTGGTCTCTGTTGAAACAGCATCCCAGCCTGGCTTTTCCTGGTTCTAGCTATTGAAAACAAAACTATTGAACAAAAACATGTTCATTGTTGTTGCTCTTATTTAGCAGGGCGCTTAATTAAATGGTATCTTTACCTCAGTCCAGTGGGTTAAGGTGAATTTATTAGCGGGTCACCCGAGCGGCTCAGTTGGTTGAGTGTCTGACTCTTAATTTTGGGTCAGGTCGCGAACTCAGGGTTGTGAGACAGAGCCCTGCGTTGGGCTCTGCCCTGGGCGTGGAGCCCACTTAGGATACTCTCTCTCTCCCTGCCCCTCCCCTCTGTTGCCTCTCTCTCTTTCCATCTCTGAAAAAAAGAAAAAAGATGACTTTCTTAGTGTTCTTTATTCTATGCACTAGACAGAGATGCAAACGGTGCTTGAGGTGGATGGCACAGTGTGTAGCGCCTGAAGCTCGAAAGAGAGGCGGCCTGTCGGGGCAGCTCGCCACGGGTGCAGCAGTGAGTCATAGCCAGAGGAGCTCCGATTTTGAGAAGGGTGGGGAGCACGTCTCAGTTGGAGCACCCATAGGGAACACAAACATTATCTTTATATCGAAGAAAGAAAATGACTTAACTGTGTGTCGTCAGTTCTGAAATACATAAAATACAGTTTGTTACTTGAATTCACAGTAACCTTTTGGTCATGTGTTTGCTTGATGAACATGTACAGAGTTCATGGGTCTGTGATCCATTTCTACGTAAAAGGAGTCTCCCTACTTAAAAAATGGGGAAGAATTGGCTTAGTCACTTGGCCTAAGCTGGCCTGGAAGTGACAACAATAATAAAATCATTAGTAGCAGTAATGATTAACACTTCTTACAACAGAGGTTTGAAGTTACAAATGAAGGAGCTGAGGCAAGGCGGACTACATAACTTGCCAAAGGAACAGGCCTCTGTACTTGGTGGCAGTGATGTGATATGAAGGCAGAAGGTGAACTTGGAAGTGACCTCTGTGGCAGTGGTTCTCAGCCATGATCCTTTCAAAAAGAAGGAGGCATAATCTGAGATCTACTGAGGCAGGCTTGGAATGGAGAGCTGAGACAGCCATATCCGTGGTTAATGTCAAGTTCTAAAGGTGAGGCTACTGTACACCAAAGTTGAAGTCTACAGTTCTGTAAAGTCAACCATACAGAAAGAGCCTGGTTAAGTCATAGGAATCGTGGATGTTAATTAAATCAAAGTTGTAAACTACTATGTAAAGAAGTCAGATTGATACCATTATGATGAAGATTTTATCAAGCATGCTACTTACTGCCACTTGGCTGACACTCCTGAAATTCCCGAAATTTAGCTTTATAAACATTTATATTTGGAAGGGAGTCTGGAGTCCTTAGATAACTGAATTTGCTCTTCTTAGCTTTTAGGAAAGGAAAAGGGGAGGGGAGAAGAAGGGCTGGGAAAAGGCAACCTCTTGTCACCAATACTCTTCCTCAGCATTCACTGACCATCAGGTTTGTGTGAAGTACAAGTTTGTGCTTGGCCCTGTGGGGATACAACCCTATGTAAGTAATGTAAGGCCCTTGATGAGGCCAGCGTTATGAGGACAGAGTTCAGAAAGAGAAAATGAATGTGAAAACCAGAAACTTTCTCAGCAAATATTAGTAAATGGGATCCAGCAATATGTAAAAGTGATAATACATCATGAAAAAGAGGAGTTTATCCCAGGAATAAAAGGATGGTTCACAGTTTAAAAATCAATCAGTATAATTCATCAGATTTAGTCTAACAGGAAAAACTGGTAAACTCCATAGATACAGAGAAAGCATTTGAAAAAAATTCAGTATCCATTCAGGATAAAAAGTCTTGGAAAACTAGGAATATAAGGAAACTTCTTCAATCTGATAAACCTTACATAAAATCCATGGCTTACATCATACTTAATGAAAGACTGAATACTTTCCCACTAAGGGAACAAGGCTAATACATCTCCTTTTAATCACTTCTCTTCAACACTGGTCAGTGCTATAAGGCAAGATAAAGAAATAAAAGATATACAGACTAGAAGAAAAAATATAGCCACCTCTCTTTGCAGAGGACCTAATTATATGAATAGGAAATCCCAAGGCATCTACAAAAAACCTACTAGAACTAATAAGCAGGTTTAACAGGCTCACAAGATACAAGGTCAGTATACAAAAGTCAATTATGTTTCTATGTACTAGCACAAAAAACACTCCGAAATACTTAGGTACAAATCTGAAAAGTGTGCAAAAGCTGTATTCAAACATTTCATGATGAAAAAAGAAATCCAATTTAGACTTAAATAAGAGGATCTCCCCATGTTCATTGAATGGAAGACTCAATGTTATTAAGACCTTCATTCTCCCCACACTGACCTATCTTTTCAATGGCAGTCATCTCCTTGTCTGCTGGCCTCACCATACCTGCATGATGATAATAAAACCTACTTTTGGAAACACTGACCTCTGAACAGGGAGTGTCCTGGTGCTCAGTCCTCAGACTTGTTTCTCTTCTCTTAACTCTGGCTGTGTCCTCACCCAGTCCTTTATTTAATATCCTCCCCAGGATGGTGATTTCCAAAATTCAAATCCCTGTCTGCCCTTGGGACCCTACATACCCTAATGCCACCACCACCTTCCACCCTGTCACCTCCACACCTTTATTGTCCTTATCCTGCCTGACTTTGCCTTGTCTGCCTGACATGTTTAAGCAAGGTGAGAAATCCATTGGCATTCTTAATTTCTGAACTGGTTCTGGATTAACATCTTTTTTTTTTTTTAAAGATTTTTTATTTATTTATTTGACAGAGAGAGATTACAAGTAGGCATGGAGTCAGGCAGAGAGAGAGAGGAGGAAGCAGGCTCCCTGCTGAGCAGAGAACCCGATGCGGGCCTCGATCCCAGGACCCTGAGATCATGACCTGAGCCGAAGGCAGAGGCTTTAACCCACTGAGCCACCCAGGCGCCCTGGATTAACATCTTCTAAGTGGGAGATCACTTCAAGTCCACCATTCCTATGTCCCAAACCTACCTTTTATATTCCTGACTTTTCCTAATTAGATTCTCATTTTATGCTCTTTGGGGAAGAGGAAATAAATAGTGGATGAGTAAACATTTTTTGAGTATTTCTTAAAAAAATTCATGATGGAACTTGGCATAACTTTTGTATTAGGATCATAGGTGAAGAAAATTTCCATTTACTACTTTAAATTGTATAAAAAGTGCTATGAAATCAGCTGGTCTTAGTCTTTGTTATTACTCATCACCCCCTCTCCCAAGGAAACACTAAGCCCTCCAAAATTTCCATTGTTTACAGAAAAGGCTTATTCTAGCTGTGGGAACAGATTGCTTATTTTTATCAGAGTACATAATTATTTAAGAGTAGTATAGGAATTTTAACAAAAATGGAACTTTTAGGCCTGGTTTTGCTAGTATTTAAAATGTAGCTGTTTAATTAAATATTAACTTTTAATCTTCAAATCTTCAAAACAAAATGCAAAAAATATCAATAGTAACTAATTTTATTTGATTTTGGATGAATGTGTAACTATATATCCTGGACTCAGTGAAATCTGTCACATTCACATTTTACTAGTGTTTGTTAAATGGCCTCTGTAACCTGATCCTATGAAAAATAGCCTGATCCTATGAAAAATTAACTTCCCTTTAGAAGGTTGAACAGAAGGTTGTATTCATGAGATCAGAGACTGCAAGAAAAATCTAATTCTCATTTTTCTACCATCCTACTTTTTCTTTTTTGTCATAAGGATTTGCTTTTTTATGCAAAATAGATGTGTCCAGAATACAGATGTTAGAGAAGGGACAGTACTTCAGTGTACTTTCTTACTCTCCGGGGATCAGTGGGTGTTAGATGTAGAGGTTGTGTCTGTGCGCCTGGAGAGCATTCTGTTTGGTCGTGTCTGGGACTGGCTATCAGTGATTCCTAAGAAAGAAAAATTTCAAATCCTGCCCAGGAAGTATTTCTACAAGAGAAAGACCCTGAAGTTCCCATGCCTGACAGTCAGCAAGCACGGAACAGACTCTGGGTTGTCCCAGGAGAAAGTGAACTGTGGCATCGCCTGATGACTTAACATCATTTGTTCTCAGTTTGGTGGAAGGAGAGCCCCTCTTTCTGCTGGAGACACTTTCTTCTCTCTGGGCTGTGGGTCCTACCCCTCCTTGGAGCCCTCCCTTTCCTGCTTTCTCAGTATCTCTCTGTTGGCTCTTCTCTTTCCGCAAACAAGTGATTCCCTTAATCGTGATAACCAGAAACCAACCAACCTTTGATTTCGTATCCTCTTCTAGTTACTTCTCCATACATCTCTAGCCCTTGGCACAAAACAAAAACCCTTTAGCAGTATCAGATGAGGCCCTGACTGGTCTGGCCTTGGCTTTATCTCCTGCCATTTCCTCCTTCCTTGTGCTGGTGATCCCGCTGCAGTTCCAGGGCCACTCCCTAGGCCTCCGAACCTCACCCTGGATATCACTTCTCCCGAGAAGTGGCCTCTGACGATCACAGATAAGGCTAAGTGACTCTCACTTGTGTTGGCAAAGTATCTTAAAGATGGATTTTGCTAAACCCACTGAATGTTTTCTTTTGCTTTCATATGTGTGTGTGCCGTGCATCTCATGCTTGTTGTGGGATAGTGTCTGAAAAATTCCTGTATAGTTTGTCTTGGTTCTGGTTTTTTCCACGCCCTAGAATTTCATCAGCCTCTAGCAGAGGTAGTCTCAGGGCCATCCTAAATACTGTATTTCTCTCCAGTCCCTCCAAACCAAACGAACAGCAGAGGACAGCTCAATGCCAGCCCAGCTTTGGGGGTGGGAGTGATGGTGGGAAGTAGTGAACAGGCCTGCCCGACATCCCCACAGAACACACTGTTCCCCGTTAGAATTCTGATTTGGAGATGGGCTCCCAGTCTAGAATATCTCTGTTTAATGTGAAGATTGATGTGTGTGTGTATGCAAGAAGCACCCAGACACAAACGGACGGCCTGGGAGATCAGTAATAGCATGTTACATGAAAGCTGATGGAGGCCACAACTCCGGTTGTTAGGTTTCTTTGTAACGTGCAGCTCAGTGTAGTGTCGGAACAGGTACATCTGGAAGGTCATGGATAACCGCTCAGCTGGTTTGGCACGTGCCAGTTATGTACAGTCTCCATCTCTTAAACTACTTGACTCCAAATCATTGCAATTCCAATAAAACCATAAAAGGCAACACATTTTCCCAGAGGAACAATGTTATGCATAGTGGTAGCTCTTGGCAGCCCACATAAGCTATTCAATATTGAGACATAGATGGACAGACAACTCATGCATTTTTGAAGTATAGATATACAAATGTAAAGTGGTATTATTTGGATAATATTTCCATAATAAAATGCCTCCAGTTTTCCACCCTGAAATACCATGAAACTTCTTCCAGTTAAAAAGGAAGTACAGTTTTCCAACTCCAAGATGGTGTTGGTGGCTCTTCAATCTTAAGGCACAAATATTTTGGCCATAATCTGGTTGAGGAGTGGGTTCTGTCTCTCATATAGAAGATGTATTTTTAAGACCTTCATTGGAATAATTTCAAACCCATTATACTAATTCTCATGAAGGAATTCTCACTAAGAGAATTCTGGGAAGCCTTGCAGGGATACCAGTTAAATCCAATTTGTTAGACATTATACTGGGCCTGAGTGGTATAAAATAAATTCCACCGCCCAGGTAAGGGCCCTCGGGTAGTGCCTCCTTTTTGGAAACTCAACACTATGTGACCACGGAGCCATCAGAGCTGAGAGATGTTCTTGGGTGGGGACTTACAGTTCTTTTCTGCTGCGGGATGAATTGTGCAAATGATTGTCAAATAATTGGCTGGGTTATAAACTGTCACTATGTCTATACTAGTTATTTCTTAGAAAAAGATGAGGAGGTGGGGGTGATCCTTGTATTGCTGTGACTTTAAGATATTTCAGAGTTACCACATCTCTGGTATTTGCTATAAGAAAGTCGTGGTTGGATTTGAATGACGAGAAGGTCACTGAGAGACGGAGCAGCTGCAGGAAGCTGGGAGAACCATGGAACAGCTCAGGGAGAGCAATCTTGAGTAAAAGCAGCATCCTTCCATTGAGTTGAATACAGATAACAAGCCAACACCTAATGCCGTGGTAGTCTTGGTATAGTGATTCATAGAGCATTCCTTAAAGTTTCAGGTACTCCGCTTATTTATTCAATGGTTACCTATTGAATGCCTCTATGGACTGGGTTATGTTCTTAGGGTTGGGGATGTAACCATGAACAAAGCTGAAATGTCTAGTCCCATGGAACCTATAGTCTCGTAGTGGAGGACAGACAATTTCCTAAATAAACAGATTTAGGTTGGTTAAAGGTAGAAAATTTTATGAAGATACATAAAGTAGGAAATGAGAGATATGCAGATAAGGGTCAGGAAAGAAGTTGACAGAAGCTCCAAAGCTATGAGGCCGAAGTGAGGTGAGTATCTGAGGGAAGAGTGCCGGCTCAAGGGGGTAGCCAGTGCAGGGGTCTAAAGTAGAAGCATTAAAGGCAAAGCCAATGTGAAGGGAGGGAGATTTGTCAGCCACTGTAAAGACTTAGGTTTTATACTGAGGGAGATAGGGAGTCATTTGAGGATTTTGAACAGAGGAGGGACATGATGTGACTTACATATTAACAAGACCACTCTGGCTCCTGGGTCCAGGTAAGGGATTTGGGGGCTGGGACAACAGTGGTGGTGGTGGTAGTGGTGAGAAGTGGTCAAATGGGAGATACACCTGGAAGGTAGAGCCAATAAACTTTCAGGGTGAGGGGCCTGGGTGGCTCAGTGGGTTAAAGCCTCTGCCTTCAGCTCAGGTCATGATCTCACGGTCCTGGGATCAAGCCCTGCATCAGGCTCTCTGCTCAGCAGAGAGCCTGCTTCCTCCTCTCTCTCTGCCTGCCCCTCTGCCTGCTTGTAATCTCTCTCTCTCTCTCTCTCTCTCTCTCTCTCTGTTAAAATAAATAAATAAAATCTTTAAAAAAAATTTCAGGGTGGATACAGTGTGGAGTATGAGTGAGCAAGGATCAAAGATAACTTCCAGCTAGAAGGATGGGGTTGTCATTGATTAAGGGGAGGAAGACTGTAGAGAGGGCAGCGGTTGGCTTGGTTTTGGTTTTGGTGGGGACTGGGTAGAATGATCCTGTGTTCTGTTTGATGGTTAAAGGGACAGAGGCAGCTTTTGTCATTCCTGTGTCCTCACATTGACACCCTTAGATCCTGTGGACCTCTCATCTGTACACAGTACCAGCACTCGGGACTTTCTGATGGAGAATTCCTGGGCCTGGCTTGGGCTGTTGAGAAGCAGGGACCTTGAGAAGCAGCCATAGGAATTTGTAAATCTGTCCTGCCTGCTGGGCCACAGCTTCCTGCTGACACAAGCACTCTGGGATGGGTCTTCCTTCCTGGGGTCATTGCTGGGCTCTTTCTCTCTCTTGTCACTTGTCACAGTCATTACCTGCTGATGCCAGTTGGGGTTTCTCTGCTTCCCTTCTCGAACCACTAAAAAACCACACAGAGCTTCTCTCTTCCTCTTCTGTTCACTGATCCCCTTGAGTAATAATGGGAAAATAGGCAAGTATTACAGTTGATTCTTTTCTTTATCCCCCCTTGTCCTGTTTCATTGCCTGTTTTGATCCGACATGGGAGAACTTTGTCTTCACTGGATTGTAATGATGTGTGTTTACATACATAAAACCAGAATTTATCTTCTTTCATAAAAAATAAGTTTGTTGAAGAAAGAGAGTCTGGTGTTTCTGGGCATTTTGGCCTAGAGCTGGTGAGGGGACACAGTGGTGAGGAAGGAAACATAGTGATTATAGGTCACCCTTCCCTCTCTCGAACCTCTCCCACTCTTTACCTGTTACCACCAGACCCGCTCCTAAGACCTTACTCTGCCAGGTTAGATGCAGGTACCTGCCGGTGCAGGGGGGGATGGAGGCATGAGCAGGAAATGAAGAGTATTTCTGAATTCTAGATCTTTCAGTAGGCCATAGGATAATCTCTGAAGGTCTGGACACTGAGAGGAGCAGGACCAGTTCTCAGTTTTGGAAAGAGTTTCCATAGGAGATGGGGCACAAGAGAAGCCAGAGACAAAGAAGTTGATTAGAAGATAGTAAAAATGATTTGTGCAAGAGAATTAGAAGGCTTCATTTCCCAGTGAGGCTTAATGGGGGGAACTGAAGGAAACAGAGGGAATGGCCACAGGGTCCCCACGGAGCTGAGTTGTGAGAGGCCCATGTAAAACCCGCTGAGGCATGAGGTGGTAAGTAAACAATGTAAGTTATATTGACTTCAAGGAGCCTGTAGAAAATAAGGTTCCTGGAATTGTCCCCTAGAACCCCTTGGAAAGTAAATGGTAAAACAAGGAGAGCTCAGGGGGGATTCAGGGGCTGGAGAAAGACTTGAGAGTTCTGGGCCCAAGTTGTGGTGGTTGTGGTGATAAAAATGGAGTGAGGGCTGCAGGGCAGCTCCTGGGAGGTCCCCTCTGTCTGTCTTACACATACTTCCTTCAGAAACATTGTTTTTGGTCTTTTGGGTTTGTTGGTTTTTTTGTTTGTTTGTTTGTTTGTTTGTTTTTTGTCCAAGGCATGTTTTGTGCTGGAAGAATGACCAAAGGTAGTTTTGCTCCTGAACAGGAACTAAATCATTTGTCAACAAACCATCAGTGGCTCAGCCTTACTCACAAGGTAGCCATTATCAGTCAGATACACAAGAACTTCCCTTGGAATTTGGAGTTCCTTTCAGCAGTTTGTTGAAAACACATTCATGATGCAATCTGTGCTGGTGCAAAATACCTTATCCTGTGAATTCATCGTTGAGCTATGTGCCGGGGTCTAAGAACATGGAGCCAGTGGGACAAGGCCCTGCTTCCCTGCAGACGTAGACAGTGCCCAAGCCCTTGCTGGTGCCCTGGTATCCAGTGCGTTTGGCTCTAGATTTCCTGTCACATCTGTTCAGTGACCTCAGCTTAACCCTATACGCCTGTTTGGATGGCTTAGGTTATAAAGGGTTGCAAATCTCTTCTCAGGAGACCGTCATGTATATGGAAACCTCATGAATAGATCATTTTAATAATAAAGTTCATTGTTCAAAATATGCATTATTGGGATAACTTGCTTTTTAGGGAATACGGGAATTTATAACGTTCAGTTCCCACGGTCTTTGTTGGGCAGATTATTAGCTCATGTTTCAAGCACTTTGCAGCACAGGTCATTAAAGGACTTGACAATATCAGCCCTGCTTTGTATCCAGATCATGCAGTTCTTGTAAAGGCAAATGGTTTTTCATCCACCCCTCTGATTTAGAGGGTTGAGTTGTTTTTTTTTTTTCTATAAAAGGTTTTAAAAACATAGAAACAAGGAGCCAATGCCAGAATTGATCTGACTTGCTTTTCCCTTCTTAAAGAGCTTCTCCTTAGCCCTCCTGCCCTGCCAGGGGCACACTGGAGCTGGCCCCCGGCAGTCACCGAGATTGAAATCAATCGTTGCACTGCCGTTCTGATAGCACTGCCCTGCGGGGCAACTAAACCCTGATCCCTCGGAGTCCACAGAAGGTGGTGAAAGGGATTGCTGTGGAATAGATCTGGGAGATAATTACATGTGTTCAGTTGGCATTAATTTTTCTTTGACCAAACCAGGAAAAAAAATGTCATTTTATAAAATTTGCTTTAAAGATAATTTTAGTACACCTGAAACTAAGGTAATATTGTGTCAAATATACTTCAATAAAAAAAGAAATGGATAATTTTATGTTAGTGTATACATTGGTGTGGTGAAAATTTTTTCATGAGTTATATTACAAAGGTGATTCTCATGAGCAGACAAACTGATCGTATATGTTTTATGTCTCTTTAGTTATTTAGCGTATGCACAATTTTCTTGGCTTCTCAACTGGGCTATGGCATTTTCTCTTTGTGTGTGTGTGTGTGTGTGTGTGTGTGTGTGTGTGTGTGTGTGTAAGAGCTTAGAGCCTTCTCAGGTATAGGCTATGGTATTTTAAAAAAGAGTGAAGAACTTCTGCAGCTATTGTATTTCATGTAATTCCTGCCACAGTATTAGGCCTATGATAGACCATTTCAAAACAAATCTGTTTTGGGTGAAATTCAAATGTAGCGGGAAATTCATGTGTCAGATTTTCAAAATCTGGATTTCATTTAGACTAGGAGGGAATTTTGGTACTTAACCACCTTCCATTCATATCTGTTTATGCTTTGTGCTCGCCCATATTCATAAATGTCGTGTGTCAAAACTATTCTGTGATATCCTTTGGAGACAAATACTTGTTCCTCAGGATTTAAGGGGTATATTGTAAAGAAGTTCCTACTAATTGATTTTGAAGGAATAGTTGGGCTGCCACAGAGCTGGGTCCCCTGGCATTGTTGACACCACGTTACTTGGATGGATACTTTCACCCATGTATTAAGTAATAATGCCATTATTTGCCATGTGTTCCCCATAACTTGGTAGATAAATTTGAGCAATCAAAACTAAGAATACATCGTTCTTTGTTTTTCAAAGATCGCATCAGAAAATCGAAGACCCGGAAGAAAGCAGTGATGAAATTCTCGCTCGTCTAACGTCTGCGGTAAGGCATGCAGTTTTCCCTACCTATGGGGACCAGAAAATAAGGAGGGCTGGGGTCTTCAAAGAGAGGCAGTTTGGGTAGCAGTGGAGAGAGACATTTGCACTGTGGGTGCACATCAATGTGGGAGGCTCACATCAAGGCAAAAGAAGACATTGCATTGACTTGTTATCCTCAGTGCAGTTTCTCCAACAAGATCATAGATATTCCTGGTGGAAAGTTCTGGAACCACAGCGGAGGCATGATATCTGATTTCTAAAATACAGTATGACTTAACCTAGAGAATGTTATGACCTGCCACACAAAGGAGAAAAGACCATATGTTTCATTAGGGAGGGGGAAAAAAAAAAGAATTACCTCAATCAACAAAAGGCCAGGTCATTAGTTTCTAACGTGCTCAGTTGCAACATTTTCAGTTGTCTTCTAAAGGCACCAATCTACAGTTGGTAATTGCCTTGTTGAAGAAAAGCTCATGCCCTTCTTAATAGAAAAAGCTAGCTATGGTTGCTAATCATTGAGCCCTAGTTTTTGATGGGCTCTTACTATCGTATCTGACAAAATCTTTATCCATTGGTTTGGCTTTTGGGAAACTTTTCTAACCTCCCCAGAGGTCTTCAATTCTACTTTAACTGCATTCTAGAAATGGTAATTGCTGAAAATCATGCTGGATTTGGGTTATGTACATGGAGGAAACCGATCTTTCACAGAATTTTATACACAGGTCTTAGCATCTGCACACAGCTTGAAAGTTAAAAGTTGCCTTTCCTATTCTTCTGGAATATAGCTTCGAAAAGTAGTTTTTGACTAAATGCAGTGATTGGTGGTGTAAAGCTTCATGTGAAATGGAATCCTGACAGCCTGTTAAGAAAAAATATTTAATGTGAACTTGCAGTTTTTTATTTAACCTTTTTTTTTATTGAGGCATAATTGACATACGACATACATTAGTTTCAGGTGTATAACCTGATGACTTGGTATTTGTATATATATTGTGAAATGATCACATTAAGTCCACTTAACATCCATTACCTCACATAGTTACAGAATATTTTTTTCTTGCAATGTGGACTTTCAAGATTTGCTCTCTTAGCAACTTTTAAATATACAATAGTCACCATGCTGTACAGTACATCCCATGACTTATTTTATAACTGAATGTTTACCTTTTGACTCCCTTTACCCATTGTGCTGACCCCCGAACTTCTTACTTCTGGCAACCGCCAATCTGTTCCATATATCTATGAGCTTGTCTTTTACTGTTGCTGTTGTTGTTTTTAGATTACACATATGTGAGATCATATGCTATTTCTCTTTCTCTGATTTATTTCCCTTAGCAAAATGCTTCAGGTTCCATCCATGAGGTCACCAATGGCAAGATCTCATTCTTTTTTAAGGCAAAGTAGTAGTAGTAGTAGCAGCAGTAGTAGTAGTAGTAGTAGTAGTAGTAGTAGTGTGTGTGTGTGTGTGTGTGTGTGTGTGCGCGCGCACGTGTGCATATGTATAGACATGTGTATATCACATCTATTTTATCTATTCATCAATGGACACAGGTTATTTCCATATCTTGGCTATTGCAAATAATGCAGTGAAGATAGGGGTGCATGTGTCTTATAATGTTCTTGTTTTCTTTGGATAAATACCCAGAGATGGAATTGTTGGATCATATGGTAGTTTCATTTTTAATTTCTTGAGGCACGTCCATACTGTTTTCCAGAGTAGCTACGTGAATTTACATTCCTACAAACAGTGCACAATAGTTCCCTTTTCTCAATATCCTCTCCAACATTTGTTATTTCTTGTCTTTTTGATTATAGCCATTTGGACAGGTGGGAGGTAATATTTCATAGTGGTTTTCATTTGCATTTCCCTGACAATTAGTGGTATTGAGCATCTTTTCAAGTACCTATTGGCCATCTTTTGTCATCTGTGGGAAAATGTGTATTCAGGTCTTCTGCCCATTTTTCAGTTGGATTGTTTGGTTTTTGCTACTGACTTGTATTAGTTCTTCATATGTCTTGATAGATAAATGACTTGTAAATATTTATCAGATATATGACTTGCAAATACTCCCATTGAGTGGTTGCCTTTTCATTTTGCTGGTGGTTTCCCTTTGGTGTACAGAAACTTTTTAATTTGATATAGTCCCACTTACTGATTTTTGCTTTTGTTGCTTTTGCTCTTGGTATTGGATCCAAAAACTCTTTTAGGAGTTTTATGTTGTTTCAGGTCTTACAGTCAAGTCTTTAATCCATTTTGAATTTATTTTTGTGTATGATGTAAGAAAGCGATCTTGTTTAATTCTTTTGCATGCAGCTGTCCAGTTTTTCCAATACCATTTATTAGGAGATCATACTTTGTTCATTGTATGTTCTTGGCTTCTTTGTCATACATTAATTTATTATATATGCATGGGTTTATTTCTGACCTCTTTTTTCTCTTCTGTTGATCTGTGTATCTGTTTTTATGCCAATACCGTAGTATTTTGATTACTATAGCTTTGTGATACAGTTTGAAATCAGGGAGCATGATGTCTCCAGCTTTGTTTTTCTTTCTCCAGATTGCTTTGATTTGTGGGGATCTTTTGTGGTTCCATACAAATTTTAGAATTGTTTGTCCTATTTCTGTAAAAAATGCCTTTCGAATTTTTATAGGGATTGCTCTGAATCTATGGAGTGTGCAGTTTAAAATATTGACCAAAGAGGAGTACCCGCTGTGTGCAAAAACTTAACAGTGATCTGTTTAGAAAGCACTTACTGTGGACCAGTTATCGTGTTAAACATTCTCCGTATTTGTACATACACATATATATATACACATTCTCTTAAACTTCACAAGAACCCCATGAAATAAGTGGCATTATGCCTATTTTACAGATAGGAAAGCTTATAGAGGTTAAGTAACTTGCCCAAGGTCACTCACCTAGAAAGGAACAAACCCAGAATCTAAACTCAGAATTTTATACTTCCTAATCATGTTTCCATAACTACTATGCCTCATTTTTAAAATTTTGTAATGTAATATGTTATTGGGATAGTTTCAGAAGCAGCAAAGACATATGACATGTTTCCTACAGTCATACCAGGAAGACAAGTACATTTAGAGAGTTCAGGTACAAAGCAATTGGCAGTTGAACACCAAATATAGTGGTGTACAGACAGACAGTAGGCTCAAGAACAGTAACAGCTTCATCAAAGAGACTTGAACTACCAATGAAGGCAATCAGGATTTGAACACGTGGTAATTAGGAGGCCCCATACTCTAGCAGTAGGGCTTATTGTGTGCAGATGGAGGAATGAGAAAGTAGAAAGGGAAAATGCTGAGTAGAGCCAACTGTTTAGAGAATAAACTCCTAGTTAAGAAAAGTGGAAGACATTTTGAACAACAGATTAACAAAATGAAATAGACATGTAAGAAAAAAAAAGATGAGGAGCACCTGGCTCAGTCAGTAGAGCATGCGACTCTTGATCTGGGGGTTGTGAGACCACCCCTCACATTGAGCATAGAGCTTACTTGAAAAAAAAAAGATAGAAAAAGAAGATGAGTTGGAGGTGGGTTGGAGGAGGATTGAGAGGCTTCTGAAAACCTACTTTATCGTGGTTTTTTTTGTGGGAACCAAGAGAAAAATGAGTTCAAAAAGGAGCACAAAGAATTCTTTAAAAATCAGTAAGACTAGATAGAGATAGGAGTCAGAAAGGAAAAGTGATGATACTCCTAGGAAGTTGAGTAAAATATCTGGAAGGAAACAGAGTTTGGACATGCTGAGTTTGAGGACAAAAAAATATAAAATATGTAAATATTCAAGAAACACCTGGAGATGTGAATCTGGAGCTAAAGGGGTCGGGGCTAAAGGTAGAGGAACCAGTCACAGAGAGGTTGTCTGTTGAAGAGCATACTTGGGAAACGTTCAGAGACAGGAAATGGAAACATAAGCATCTCTGAGTAGGAGATAAAGCTGACTGTGGGCTTCCATCTCTTGCTTACTTAAGACCAACATCCAAAACAAACCCAATTAGGCTCTTTCTCTTTCTTTAGCCTAAATTTTCATGATGGAAATTGAAGAACTAAGAAAGCACAAATACTTTCCCTGGGCTTGACTGAAACTTGTGGTTTTTATTCACACAGTGTGATTATAGAGCCACTGAGGGTAATGTAAATTAGGCTGAGTTGTGAATTACATGTATTAGATGCCTGTTTGGTGGGATGGGTACATTAGTGGCACTTAAGGAAGGACCAGGGCCATGTGGCGTGGTATGCTGTGCTGCTTGGTCCAGTGAAGTCAGCCATCACTCAGATGGTAGAAAAGAACAGTGCTGAGAATCTGCACTAAAACACTAATCTGGTGGTGATGGAGAGTTTGTGGGCGTATCTGGAGAGGTGAATTAAAATTACCAACCAAGGGGCACCTGGCTGGTTCAGCCGGTAGAGCGTGTGACTCTTGATCTTGGGGTTTTGAGTTTGAGCGCCCCTGTTAGTTGTAGAGATTACTTAAATGAGAAATCAACGGTGCTGAATTTAGGAAGAAAGATCAATGAGGAGGGGGGCAAAATCTAAACTTCTGGGATCATTAACTAGATACACTTACTCCCTTATATTCCTTCTAAAAGCTGATTTGGTTTATCATTCTCATCAGCTTCAATTTCT
Organism: Ailurus styani; assembly: GCA_002007465.1. NCBI lineage: Eukaryota > Metazoa > Chordata > Mammalia > Carnivora > Ailuridae > Ailurus > Ailurus styani. The sequence goes on from LNAC01000234.1 coordinate 1,433,383, forward strand.
CTGTATGTTACTGCTCTATCCCCTTGCTCATTTTCTTCAGTTTCTCCAACTTTACCATAGAAGCTCTGCATATGATGCTTTTAATGGAATTTCTAAATTCCTTCTCATAGGGTGCAGTATCACTCCTCATAGGGTAGTATCACTCCTCTAAGAAATACCACTGAGCTAAAAAAAAAAATTATAACCCAAATTATAAATGGAATATCGACTACAAGTTCTAGAAGACATTGAAGCAAATAAATCCCCCCCAAGCAAAAATGCATGCTAAGATATACAATGTTTGTTGAAAGTGTTAGAGAAAAAAACCTACTATGAAATTTCTTTTAACACCTCTTCAGGAACAAAAAACAAAGTCAGTTATAACTGACTGCTGCCCATTGTCAGTGTCACAAAAACATTTTTCCAAGCCCAGTGTCCAGAAGTTGTAATGTTAAGTCCATCAGTTTTCACATCATCTGTGAACTTGTTCTCTCATGATTTCTAGCATTCTTTGTAGTTAAAGACTTGGTCTCACTCTTTTTTTTTTTTTTCCCATTTGTAATTCTACTTTTTTGGGTAGAACACATCTAGTTTACTCTCAGTCACTAAGACCTGCACTGAATTTAGGCCTTTGTCTGATTCTTCTCCCAATTTGTCTTTTTCTTAGCGTTCTCTTGAGAAATACTTGTTACAGAAGGACAAGGAACTGGGTCTTAATAAACAGGCAGTTGTCTTGTATCATCCAGTGCCTGATGGAACTCAAGGATGCAAACTTTTCAAGATGCTCTGTCTTGCTGGCTCTCTCCTTCCTCTGCTGTTGCCTGTTCTTGTGTTCTACTTTTGCCTATTTGGATCTCCTCTCCTTTGCCATCTTACCTGAAGCTCAGTTGTTTTCTCTAAGGATGTGCCTCTCACAGGACTCTGTCCATACCCTTTCTGGGTCTGGGAAGCATGTAATGTGGCTAGGATTCCCTCCATTTGTCCTTCTGGATGAATCTACATGTGGGGTTTGGTACCTTGGAGGAATCCCTTTTTGAATAATAGTATCTAAAGATAAGAGTAACAGCTTTACCAGTTGGAAACTTTCAAGATGGTACCAGTTCAGAAAGCAGAAATGGCATGGGATTTGTTTTTTTGTTTGTTTAAGATTTATTTATTTATTTATTTATTTATTTATTTATTTATTTATTTATTTATTTATAAGCAGGCTTCCCACTCAGCAGGGAGCCCATTGTGTGCCTCAATCCCAGGACTCTTGGATCATGACCTGAGCCGAAGGCAGACGCTTAATGACTGAGTCACCGAGGCACCTGGGATTTGGGTTTTGATGAATCTTTAGAAAGTTAGAATTCTTGGGGTGCCTGGGTAGCTCAGTGGGTTAAAGCCTCTGCCTTCAGCTCTGGTCATGATCTCAGGGTCCCGGGATCGAGCCCTGCATCTCACGCTCTCTGCTCAGCAGGGAGCCTGCTTCCCCCGTCTCTCTGCCTGTCTCTCTGCCTTCTTGTGATCTCTCTCTCTGTCAAATAAATAAATAAAATCTTATGGTATTTAGAGATAGATTTTTTTGAAACACTGAAAAAGGTAAGTTTCCACTTATCCTTTTTCTTGGCTACCTGCCTCTCCCTTTCTGGGGAATGGAGAAATGGAGTATAGTTAATCTCCCTTTTCTTAGTCTATCACAGACCTGAGCAGGCTTGTTTGCTCAGAGCATAAAAGTAAGTTAATCCCCCAGGGAATGACTAACCTTCTGTCCGACTGCTACAGGATCATGAACATCTTGTTACCTTATAATTCTTATCTGTGGGGAACATAAAATTCCTACTTGGAATCCTTACCTTGGTTACAGTTTTCCCAGTGGCTGAAGAGCTACTGTTGTGATTTGGGGAAAGGCCAAGTAGCTTAAGTTTTCAGATCAAGTGTCAAGGGAGGCCCTAGAAAACAGACCTGGTTTCAGAGATCATCAAAAATGCAGCAGAGGAATTGTAGCACATTTTGGGCACAGTGTTCATTGTTTTTGTTATTTATAAGGAGCCATGGGACTTGTCAGTACCTTTCCCCATCATTCTTTAGAGGTACCCTCATCTGCTGCAGTGTCCACAAGGCCTTGGGCTGTGGATCGTAGGTCTCCAGGACCACATGGACAGCTGCAGTTTTCCTCAGGCGGGATCTCACAGTGACACTTCACCAACCCATGATTGTTCATACTTGAACAGACAGCTGAATAGTAGGTTGCTATGCTTCGTCAATAACAAATGCTTATATGTTTTATATCTATTGCACATCAAAATGATTTTCTTCATCGTGGGACTAGATACCTAAATGCCACATGTACACACACACACACACACACACACACACACACACAACTTTTTAACATTAATTACTGAGTTACCTCTACTTCCAAAGAAACCATCTGCGCATACTCGGATTATGTGATAATCTCATTTAACTCCAGCCTTGAGAATTTGGTTTTGGTGAGCAGCATAATACATGCTGTTTTGCCTACTGAAATGATTCCAGTGAGGGGACATTTATTTAAAAGCATTTGTTCATCAAGGTGTGAGTGTGTAGAACCCATTCAAGGATAAAACAGGTCTCGACAAATGCCTCGTGAATAGAAGTGTGTGCGTTTGTGTGTGTGTGTACCTGTAGGCATTCGCGTATATTACAGTATTTGGGTATCTCTTCCCAAGGTAAGGAAAATCATTTGATATGTAACTCACATAGAAAATATAGACATTTTTAATTGACAGGGAATAGAAATACACCGTTCAGCTATCAATGTATATATTGACAGTCATGGGTTTGTAAAATATTACCGTGAAGTCTGAGAGAAGTTGGGAGAGTTTTAAAAGGACGATTCATGAACATTTCATATTGGTTGCTGCTCTGTGCATTTGTTTAAAATAGAACTTCTCCTAGCTGCTTAGAGGAAATGTAATTTTGCATGCTTAAGGCAATGATTTTTTTTTTGTTTTTTTGGGTTTTTGTTTGTTTGTTTTTAAAGATTTTATTTATTTATTTGACAGAGAGAGAGAGAGAGAGAGAGAGAGAGAGAGATTACAAGTAGGCAGAGAGGCAGGCAGAGAGAGAGGAGGAAGCAGGCTCCCTGCAGAGTGGAGAGCCCGATGCGGGCCTCGATCCCAGGACCCTGAGATCATAACCTGAGCTGAAGGCAGAGGCTTTAACCCACTGAGCCACCCAGGCACCCAAGGCAATGTTACAGCCTTATACAATATGTCCATAATTGCAGAAGGACCAGGAGTCATATAAAAGAGTGAAAATGACTTGAGCTTTTGGTAATGATGGAATAAGGTAGATTTTGACTTAGTTCCTGTTATTTTATGTTGTTGTATAACTTAAGTATATAATGAAATTTAATGTGAATACTGGGTAGAGATGATGTGAATTCCACTGCTATATTTATAAATGTCAAAATGATAGTGAAGTGGTAGTGAGTTGTCCTTACTGTGGGTTATGTTTGCCGTTCTCTTTTATTTATCTGACACTTGGATTGTTTAGTTTGAATATAAAGACTTTGCAATTTAGAAATTTCCAGAATAGAAAAAATTTCCATAATGGAACCATTCATTAGTAACTCATTATTAACTTAAGTGTTTATAGTTCCTAGGTTATTTTTCTTGTATGTATACTTTTTACCAAAAAACAAAAAGACCCTTTTGTTTTGTGGTCTGTACTTTTCACCGAATATGTTTTCAGTGCTGAAAAGCTCCTCCTATGACATTTTTGTGGCTCTATAAAATATCATGTTCTATGGATTTTTCATTATCTCCAATTCTAGGCATTGTGGTTATTTTCAATCTTTTGTTGTTATAAACAATGCAGAGATGAACTTCTCTGTGGGGAAATTATTGAAGAAACTTGCTTGCAGATGTCATTTATTAGCGTGCTATTGATTTAAGAAGACCAAGGGAGAAATGGGTGAAAGGCTAAGACTGGCTGATATTTATTGAGTTCTGACCTTGTGCAGGCTTTCTGCTAATGCTTTTCATGCTCTGTCATATTTCAGTCTCCCAGAGTAAAATGTCTTATCATTCACATTAGAGAGATGGAGCATTTAAGACAGGAAATATTGGGGCGTCTGCGTGGCTCAGTCAGTTGAGTGTCCGACTCTTGATTTCCAGCTCAGGTAATGATCCTCAGGGTCATGAGACTGAGCCCCGAATCGGGCTTCATGCTCAGTGGGAGTCTGCTTGAGATTCCCTCTCTCCCTCTCCCTTTACCCCTCCCCCAACTCTCTCTGTCTCTTTCTCTCAAATACATGAATCTTTTAAAAAAATGGGAAGTATTAAGAGTTGACATTAATTTAAAATAACAGTTTAGGATTCAAAAAGCAATCTTCCACATTATTGTCACTTAAAATACTTCATAGTTACTGAATAGGTCTCAACAAGTTGGGTATGGGATATGACTATAGAATTCTCTTTTTATTTAAACTTAAACAATTTTATGAAATGAGACCTATGAAGTTACATTAAATAGTATTTTAATTTTTAACTTGTTAGGAATCATTAAATACTGGTAAACACGGCTGCACAGTTTAGCAGTTGAGACATTCATTCAGACTTGCTCTTAGGGTCTTCTGGTTCCATTGTGTGAACTCAGAGGTACACTCTGATTTTATAAAAGGTTAATCATGTTCCAGAACTAGGCTCTATTGGCAAATTATGACAGGGCCCTAAAAAAGCATTCAGGGGTAAATTTTTGGAGGGCCCTGAGGATCTGTGTTATTATACTTTGGTAGAGAGAATGGTCCTCAAAAGATGAATACATTACTTGGCACCTGGAAATATTACAGAGCAGAAGAGATTTTGTAGTTATAATTAAGGCTTCAGACCTGGATTGTCTACACAGACCCCATCTATCACATAAGCCCCAAAAACAAAGAAGTTGGTCTGGCAGGAGTCAAAGAGAAATGGCAGAAGAGAAGGTAAGAAAGAATTCCGAGCGTGAAGAGCATTCAGCGTTGCATGGCTGGAAGTGAGAAGGAGGATCTTATGTTTAAGGACCAGAGAAAAGTCTCAGGAGCTCAGGGCAGATTGCCAGGGTCCAGCAAGGAAACAGATGCCTCAGTTTTACAGATGCAAGAACTAGATTCTGCCAACAACCTGAATGAGCCTGGAAGCAACTAGAGCTTCCAGTAAGGAATACAGCTGTGCCCGTATCTGGTTCTGGCCTTGTGAGTCTCTAAGCAGAGGATCCAGGTGACCTATGGAAGTGTGGGATGATCAGTGGATGTCATTGTAAGCCAATAAATGGGTGGTAGTTTGCAATGGCAGAAATACAAAATAAATACACATTCCTTGTCGAATACATACCACTGTCCCCTGATTCATGAAAGAGCAATTACTCTCTCATACATCCAAAGCTGCTAGGCCACAGCTAGTTAAGTTCATGGATACCTCTGAAGTTTGAAAGTGAATTTTTTTTTAAATCCCAGCTTTTTTTTTTTTTAAGATTTTATTCATTTATTTGACAGAAAGACAGCGAGAGAGGGAACACAAGTGGGGGAGTGGGAGAGGGAGAAGCAGGCCTCCCATCAAGCAGGGAGCCCGATGCAGGGCTTGATCCCAGGACCCTGTGATCATGACCTGAGCCAAAGGCAGACACTTAATGACTGAGGCACCCAGGCACCCCTGAAAGTGAATTTCTAAAGCTAAATTCTGTCTTTCATACATTTATGGAATCTTCAGAATTCTGTGGACATTTAAAAGTTTATTCTTAAAGTAAATGCTGAAAATACAAACACTTTAAACACTGTTCACAATTTCTCAATGAAACTTATCAGTCCTTTTATGCCTGTTGCAATGGAGCAAGGGCTGGATAGGTAGAATGTAATAAACGGGCAACACTGGTTGTCAAGGAGTATAATTCAGGTGGGAAGGAAGGGCTTAAGCATATGAAGTAGTAAAGTGATTAAGGACTGGATCCTTACTATATTTATTGTAAAGCTCAACTATATATTAATTATAATAATATAACGAGTGATAGTGTCAGTCACTGTTTCAGAGGCTTTCGGGGTTAACTAGTTTGATTCTGAAAACAGTCCACTGAGGTAGGGGGCTGTGCCTCCACCCCACACACTGGGATCCTAGAACTTCTTCCACAGCCAACATAAAGTCAATGGACATTTTCTTTGTATAATTGTTTACTTAAAACACATTCCACATATATGATATTTTTATTTGTTAAGAAATTCATATGCCCAGCAGTTGGGGCTTTGGGGAAATCCCTAATCAGAAGGAGTTAAGAGCAGTTTTGAAGATTGAAGGAGCAGATATACCTGTTCTGTGGAGAAGATGTTAGTGTTGCTATTGCTTTTTCCAGATTTCTTTCAACCAGTATCTCTGTAGCTTCTCCTGCAATTTGTGTCATGAAATTTCTGAGATTTCTGAAAAAGGCCCCGAGCAGGTATTTTTCATCTGTTTGAGATTTGTGCCACCTTTATCTCTGTTGGGTGGGTTAAATGGCTATGACATCACCAACTTTTCCACTGTAAGCTGACAGATACCACCACCTACCAGAGACCCATGCGTGTTCTCTTTTGGTAGTGAATGATTTGGGAAGGAGGCATTGGTAAAACAAATCTTTAGAATAGTCCTTTAGTCTGAGTGCTTCTGATCTTTACTTTCTCCGGTAAAGTATCCTCTACTGAACCTCACAAGGTAGACCATTTCCATGGTGGATGGCTCTGATTATTTGAAAGCTCTTAGAGCTAAAACATACCTTTTTGTAACTTCACTCCGTGGGTCTGAATTGTACCTTCAACCTTTCAAATATCTGAAGCTCATGATCATGAGATCATCTCTTCTATGCAGCAGAGACACCTCACTTCTGTTCTCAATCACAGACGTGCATACTGCAAGTGGTACCAAAAACCAGGGTCAGATGATGAGCAAAGGAGTTCATTTCAGGGGTCTTATAATAAACTATTGTGGGCCCCCAACTAAAGGGGAGATTTCACTAGCCTGTGAAAGTCTTATAATTGAGGTACATGTTATTGGGGTATAAGCAGGGAGGATGTGGCCCCATTGGGGGAGTTGGACCTGAAGGACAAGTAAGTGGCAGTCACACAAAGTGGGGAGTTGGAGAAGCATTCCAGAGAGAGAGAAGAACATGTGGAAAGGCCCAACAGAAGAAAGAACGTGGCCCTTTTAGAAAATTTACAAGAGTTTTGTTTTACTAAGACTGGAGCATTGACTTTTTTTTTTTTTTGAACATAGATTTTTGAGAGGAGGAATGGAGATAGAGATAAAACTGAAGACCAGATCAGAAGAATACTACATATGCGGTGTTAGACACTGGACTCTGTCATAGCGTCATGGGCCAGTATTTGGAGAGTTTTTTTAGTAAGAAACATAATGTAAAGTTTATATTGTAAGATGATTAGTTTTGCTATAAAGAATGATGTGGTTTGAAGAGAGAAATTAGAGACAGCAGTCTCAATGGGAAAAGATGGTGGGCTGAGCTAAGTCACCTCACTTTTTGGCTTGAGACCCTGGGTGCATGGTGGTACCATTCACTGACTTGATATGTGGGACATGGAGCAATTATATGGGGTAGGAAGAAGTGGTAAGAAAGTGACTTCACATTTGGAAATGGTGAGTTTGAGCTGCTCGTGGAATATTTAGGTCCAGGAGGTGAATGGCCCTAGAGATACAGATATAATTGAAGCACTGTGAGTAAATGAAATGACCTGTGGAGAATGAACAGAAAGAGAAGAAGGTCTAGTGGGCTGAGGATAGATCCCTAAAGATCATCAAAATTTAAAGGTAGAAGAAAAAGAAAGCCTTGGGAGAAGAGAAATAGCAGCCAAACAGGAAGGAGAAAAGCCTGGATGGAGTATGTGGTGTCATGAAATCCTCGTGGTTAAGAAGAGGACAGGTAACAGTGTCAAATCCTGCAGAGAGGACCCAGTGAATGGAGTGCTGCCTCCAGTGCAGCTAGCTCCGAGGACACGGCCATCCCCTAGTTTCCTCCTGTGGATACTGTCTCCTCCTCAAGAAGCTGAACAGATGAGCTCCACACCAAATACAACCCAGGTGCTGATCTTTCTGGATTTTATCAGTGTAGGGGTTTTTTTTGGCGGGGGGGAGAGGGCTGAATGTCATCCTTCTAGTAATATTCTTAAAAACATTGTTATTTATTCTAAGTAATCTCATTTCCATTGTTAATTCACACCGTGCTTGTGATCACCTAAAAACTACCGGATCTTTTTAATATGAACCTGTCAGAGTAGATGCACCTACATATAGCCAACTTAAATAGCAGATTTAAGAACTTAAGTGGAAGACTTTATTCCAACACATCTTGTTGCTTTCAGGCCACTTCTACCTACGTATTGGTCATTGAATGGTCAGCTACTATAATAAAATTAATAGGCATATCTGTATATGTTCAACAGAATATTCTACATAGAAGATTTTTTAAATATCCCTAATAGCCTGCAAATAGCTGAGTAAGTGTATCTTACCCTCCCGGCATGCTTAACAAATACATCTTCGATGTGGTGACAGCGATTACTGGGAAAACAACTATTTGTTAAATGAACTGTTAGGTGGAGAGCAGTAGTGTCTAGACAGATGTATAAATAACTTTCTTAATTTTCTAATTATTGGTTTCTAATTATTGCTTTTCTAATAACAGGTAATCGTAAGATTATCCATGTGGCAGACTCATGGCAATATTAGTTCTTTAGAACAAAATAATGACTTTGGAAAGAGGAAAACAGGCCTCTGAGGAAGGAACAAAGGAAACTGTAACTTAGCCCCTGGGTGTTCCTTCCTAGGACAGAGGTCTAGCCCCCCTCATGGCTCAGTTTGTATCTTATCTAAAAGAGTGTTGATTAAGGAGCATGTTTATTTGTTTCTTTCTGGAGTTCTTAATGTCCTTACTAGCTTAAGATTTTAGAGTCGTTTAAAGGTGAGTATATTTGGTAATAGAACAGGGAAGAGAATTGGATTATGTTTCTTCTTACATTTAATGTAGGAAATTGAGAAAATAGGTTCTATGTTTATAAAACATTTCTATCATGGTATCAAAAATTAAATATTTCTAAAATAGATTTATTGAAAACCTTTAGGAAATCTTTGGCCATTTATTCAATGTTAGTTTATAAGGACAACGCTTTGGTTAGCTAAGACCTTTGCCGCAATTTTTCTGTCTCCCCAAAATGACTCATTCTATCCAGCTTGGGGTTTTCAAGGGTCTCTTCCTCCATGTCTAATCAGTTAACCTCTCCCAGATGCTCCCTGGCACTCAGAGTTTGCATTTGACTCTTCCTCTTGCCTTTTGAGTCTTGGCATCGCCACAAAACAACTTCATGAGCCTTTGGATTTTGGGGGCTGGAGGCATGATTAAAGTGCCAAAGAGAAGAGAAGACAAAATGTTAGAAGTAAGACCGGCTCTTACTCTTGTTGAATTTCAGGGCTATTTTGTGAACAGCCCTGCTGATTGTTGAAGAAATTTAAAATATTGCAACATATTTCTGATGGGTAACAAGGGAAGAGGGAAAGTTTCGAAGAATGTCTTCTTAGTCCCTTAATTGCCCTATCCACGTAGATATTCACAAGAGCAAATATACCCTAAGCTACAGATGTGTTTTTAATTATTTAGTGCTCTTGTATATTGAGTCAGCTACGTTTTCAATTAAAGTTTCAGCTTCTTAAAAAGTGTCCTTGCAGTTTTCCTTGTACTTGAGTAGTTGGTGTCTGTGGAACTGCTGATGTAGGAACTGAATCTTAACATTTGATTAGATTATAACATAATTCTACAGCGAGACTACAGGGAAGGCCATGTTCCTTTACAAATGAATTAAGTTAGAGGAGAACAACCTACACTGTAAAGATGGATTGCCATTTGAAATGATTATAAGATTAAAAGGTTGAGTCTTGGGAAAAGTAAGATACTTTATTGAGTAGAGCAGTGATTGTCAGCCCCGGATACAGCCTAGAATCAATCACATAGGGACCTTTGAAAGAACAGCAGCAGCAAGCTGCCTGGACTCTCCTCCAGAGTTTGACTAGTTGGGGCTCAGTGTCTGTAGTTTTTTAAAGCTCCCCAAGTGATTCTAAAGTACAGTCAGACTTGGGAACTGCTAAAATAGATTGATGAAAATCCAGGCTAGGTCAGGAAAGCATTTCTTAATAAAGCAGCGACTCCATGGCTAATTGATAAGAGGAAGCATGAGTGAAAAACAACTGAGGGAGAGAAGCTTTTAGTGAGCAGTTTGTAGAGGTTTACCATCTCTTATTCACTCCTGAAATACAAAAGCTCTGGAAAACAAGTTTCTCAGTACTTACTCGGTGACAAAATCTAACCTATGCTGAACATATATAGTGGGAAATCCCTAGGCTTTTTCTAGTCTTCCATTATCTCCTTTGGTATAATTACACATTTCACTGCAGAAATATATTTATGTGTCTGATTTCTGATGACGAGTTTCTGCCCCAGACCTCCCTGAGGATGTGACATGGATAGGGTCCCTTTCTGAAATGGATAAACGTTGAAATTCTGAACTACATCTAGCCGCAGGGGTTGCAGATCATGGTGGGGAAGGGTTGTGATGGGGAAGGCTACAGTAAATAGTTTATTCTTCTTCTACTTATGGAAGCAGTGGATTAGCACCCACTCATTAAATACAAACAGTAGCCAGTAGCAGAATGTGGCTCTTGGCTCTGCCTACATACATGTCTTAAGCCCGATCAAAGAAGAGGGTTCATTTCAGTCACTGAGAAAAAGTAGATCAAGTAGAAAGATAGTCATTTTCTTATAAAAGGTTCCTTGGGAGAACAAACTAGCTCAGACTTTGGTGGTTTGGAACTATGCATTTATTATTTTGAACAGTTCCTGACTGTCAGGAGGAATTCAGAGCATCTCACAGCTGATGGCTTTTGCTCGGGGTGGCTCAGGAAGTTGTCGGAATGAGGGCCAGGATGAAGGCTTCACTGATGCTGGAACCCGGGACTTTGTGTTCAGTGCCAACCAGTCCCTTCCTGGAAAATTCTAGTGTCTGTTTCTGCAGCTGCCCAAAGTTTCAGTTTTCAGTATAAACGTAATAATTATTGTCAGAGGAGGCCCTGAGTCCTTCTGATATTCTGTTCCAAAGAGTCCTCCTGGGAGTAGCTTATTAGTGGGAAATGCCTTCTCCTTGCTTTTTTCTCTCCCGCTAGGTCCTTTCCATGATTTTCCTGAAGTTGCATATGCATCCCTCTCCTGTGGGCCAATGAGTGATTGTTGATGATTGCTGTGGATAATACCATAAGAACACAGACAGGTCCCTGCCTCAGTGGAACTTCCCTCTGGAAGACAGCAATTAGTCATTCATTTGAAGATGATTAAATACTTGACAGTGTGCTTTAAAAAAAGAAAAAAGGTTCTGTGGAGATGCTGTAGGAACATGTAATAAGATCTTAGCTAGCTTGTGTATTTGCTTGATCAGCACTTTGTTCTTTGTATTTTATAGGAAGAATATCTACCCTTGGGGTTTTTGTCAAAAGCCTCCATCCTGGGGCAAAAACCTGGAAGCCGTTCCACACCCCACTCAGCGTAACACACTCTTAAATCCTCCCTGACTTCAGACATTTGGGATTTTGCGTGGTTCTGCAGAGTAATCTCATTTACTTTAAAACTCTCTCTCTCTCTCTCTCTTTTTTTTTAACTTAGGTTCTTCCTACATTCACCTGTGAGGTTCTCGTCTCTCTGGTTGCCCCCTCCCCTCCTTCCAGCTTGGCCGAAATGTTGCCCTTTCCTCACTCATCCTGTTCTTCCCTTTCTTGCCCCACCACATCTTTGAAGACATGAGGTGTTAGACAGACTTGGGAATCTAATACCTTGCTTTTCTGAGCTCTTTGTATGTTGAGACATTTCGAATTAGAGAAAGAAAACGGGAAGATCTGTTGAAGAGAATTTTAGAAAACTGAGAGGAGACTGAGGAAGCCCATTAGTGATCTTTTGTAAGCAAATGAAGGGATCTGTCTCTGGCAGCTTTTCCCTTTTGAGCTTTCTTCCTGGCCCTGAGCCCCAGTGGGATCCTCCCTGCGAGGTCGTAAAATCAGGAAGCTGTTGACAAGATCCCAGTGGATGTTTATGGTCTGCTTCTTTGCCCCAAGTATTTGTGACATGGTGAGGGAAGAAAATCCTGAATAGAGAGGGCGATAGTACAATAAATCTTATAAACCATTACAAATATATGAAGTATGCAGTAAGTGATGTTTTTAGTGTGGCTTTTATTTGACTACCCGTACAAGTACCTGTATAGGTTTTTCTGTGGTCATGTATCCCTTCTCTTTCCCATGGCCGCCTTTTTCTCCCTAAGTTGTTCAACTGCAGACAGTTGTTCAGTTTCCTGCCATGAGCATTTTCAGAGCTGTGACTCCCAGGGTTGGAGAGGGACGGACAGCCTTCTCAGCACTGCATAATTTTCCAGAGAGGGAGCGTCTGAAGGTATCAAAGAATAGGCTAAATGAAGAGTATGCCCTTTTGCGTGACATGCATATTAGCCAGGCGGGGGAAAACACAGCAGTAAGGTAGTGGCGGGGGGGGGGGGGGGGGGGGGGGGGGGGG
>LNAC01000234.1:1448634-1553473 GCA_002007465.1 Ailurus styani
TTTTTTTTTTTTTTTTTTTTTAAGTTTCAGATAAACTTGCAGTATATCATTGCTGGAGAAAAACGAGCAAATAAATATAGATAGGCTGGAGAACAGAGTTACTATTTCGCAGAGTGAGATGGAAGGGGATATTTGAACAAAGACCTGAAATCAGTGAAGGGGCGAGCCGTGTGGATAGCCAAACAAGAGCATTTGGACACAGGTGCGCAAAATGTGTTCGAGGAACAGCAAAGAGGTGTGAGTGGCTGGAGCCAAGTGAACAAGGCAAAAAGAGGTAGATTTGGGATGTCAGGCTAAGAAGTTTGAACTTGCTAGAGGTGAAGAGAAATAAGCAAGACCTACAACATGTTAGAGTGTGCAAAATAAAAGATTTGGGGGTAAATTAATTTTATGAAACCTTAATGTGGCTGTATGAAGTTATATCTGTCTTCCTTACGCATTTGCTCTGCGGAGCTTGGAGTGTGAACACAGCTCTGGAGGCTACTCAGGACAGAGTGAAATGGTCTCACACACGTACACTAATGGTGGGGACATAAAATCATAGTTTCACAGAACACCAGTGTTTCAGTGTGTTCCAGAAACCCTAACTCTGTGATCCAGTAACTCCATGACTGGAGGTCCAGCTGGAGCACATAATCAGAGATGCATGTGAAGACTCAGGTAGAAGAATCAACTGCGATTTTTTTTTTTTGAACAATAAGAAATTAGAAACAATCATTAAGTCCTGTAGTAGAGAAATAATAAAAATGATCAGTGTAATGCAATGCTTAAATAGCTTTAAAATGATATTTTAAAGAATGAATATAGTAAAATGCTCAGTGGAAAGGCATATACAGTAAGCGTGTAGTCTTTCATAATAAAAATAGTTTTAATTGTTCCTGTTCTTACTATCATAGTGTAGTGTATGCAATGAAAAAAACTTTGATAGTATGTGAATGTATGAAGAAAGTGAAAATCACCCATCATCTCACCAACAGAGATAAATAACCATTGCTACTTTTCTTGTATTGTATCCAGATATTTCCCTTTTAATGTGTAGACACTAGATTATTATATATTAATATGCAGATTTGGTAAAAGTGGTATCCTTTTATCTGCACTCTTTTATTTTGAGGTAATTACATATTCATATGTAGTTGTAAGAAACATTTTGCAAAACTATGGGAGAGTTTCACAACCAGGATATTGACAATGATACAGAATACTTCCAGCACCACAAGGATCCCTCTTGTTACTCTTTAATAACTATACTGATTATTTTCCTGCCCCTACTCCTTCCATAACCCTTGGCAGTTACTAATCTGTTCTCTATTTCTATAATATTTGTCACTTCAAAAATACTAAATAAATGGAATCATACAGTATATATAACCTTTTGGGAGTAGCTCTTTTCACTTGCCATAATTCTCTAGAGATTCATTCAGGTGGCTGGACATCAGTAGTTGATTACATTTTATTGCTGAATAGTATTCCATCATATGAATGTATGACGGTGTGTTTACCACTCACCCATGGAAGGACATCGGGATTGTTTATAGTGTTGGGCTTTTATGACCTAAAACTATATCTGCGAATATTCACATACATGTTTTTGTGTGAACCTGAGTCTTCATTCCTCTGGAATAAATGCCCGTGAGTAGGATTGCTAGATTGTTAGGTAGTTGCATGCCTAGTGTTTTAAGAAACTGCCAAACTGTTTTGCAGACTGGCTATCCCATTTTACATTCTCACTTAGCAATATTTAAGTGACCTAGCCTCCTTGCATCTTTGTCAGCATTTGGTATCGTCACTGTTTTTTATTTTAGCCATTCTAATAGGCAGGAAGTGATAGCTCACTTTTTTGCATTTCCCTAATGGCTAATGATATTGATCATCTTAGGCTGCTTATTTGCCACCTGAATGTCATCTTTGGTGAAATGTCTCTTTATGTCTTTTGCCCTTTTTGTAATCAAATTGTTGGTTTACTGTTGAATCTTAAGAGTTCTTTACGTACTGTAGATAGCAGTCCTTTGTTGGATATGTGGTTGGCAAATATTTTCTCCCAATCTGCTTGTCCTTTCATTTTATCAGAATCTTTCACAGAGAAAAAGTTTTTAATTTAGCAAAAGTCAATTTATTCACTTTTTCAATGGATCATGTCTTTGGGGTATGTCTAAGAACCCCGTCGAGTGCTAGATCCCAAAGATTTCTCTTGTCTTTTTTTTTCCTTGAAAGTTTTATAGTTTTGTGTTTTAAATCTGAATCCATGATTTAGTTTGAGTTAGTTTTTGTGTAAAATGTAAGACTTAGGTCAAGGGTTTTTTTCTTGTTGTTTGGGTTTTTTGGCTTATGAATGTCCAGTTGCCCCAGCACCTTTGTTGAAGAGACCATCTTTCTTTTTTTTTTTTTTTTAAAGATTTTATTTATTTATTTCACAGAGGGAGAGAGATCACAAGTAGGCAGAGAGGCAGGCAGAGAGAGAGGAGGAAGCAGGCCCCCTGCTGAGCAGGGAGCCCGATGCGGGCCGCGATCCCAGGACCCTGAGATCATGACCTGAGCCGAAGGCAGAGGCTTCAACCCACTGAGCCACCCAGACGCCCGAAGAGACCATCTTTCTTTCATTGAATTGCTTTTATGCCTTTGTCAAAAATAAGTTGGGCGGGATGCCTGGATGGCTCAGTTGGTTGAGCGGCTGCCTTCGTCTCAGGTCATGATCTCGGGGTCCCTGGATCGAGTCCCGCATCAGGCTCCTTACTCAGCGGGGAGCCTGCTTCTCTCTCTGCCTCTGCCTGCCGCTCTGCCAGCTTGTGCTCTCTCCCTCTCTCTCTGACAAATAAATAAAATCTTAAAAAAAATAAGTTGGGCATATTTGCATGGGTATATTTCTAGGTTCTGTGTTATTTTCGATTGAACAGATTCTGTTGGTATGCACCAGTCTTGATTACTGTAGCTATGTATAATCCACTTTTTATAGGATTTATTTTCATGTCAGTAGTATAGATCTGCATCATCAGTTTTATTAGCTATATATATGTACACTTTATTTAACTAATTCTTGGTTGTACATTTCGGTTTTTAATTTTTTCCTATTATAAATAATAATAGAAGGACCTAAATACATATATTCTTGTGCTCATGTTATTTTTGCCCTTTTCCAATTATTTTCTCATAATAATTTATTAAAATTGGAATAGCTAGATTGATAGCTCGGTGTAGACAGTGTTAAAGTTTTGTTTTTCACATTTAGGACTTTAAGTCGTCTGGAATTTATTTTTGTATAAGGTTTCAGGTAGAAATCAAATTTTATGTTTTCCTTATGCTAAGCCATTTACCCGAGGAGCATTCATTGGATATGATGCTAACTCCTTCGTACATGAAATTCATATATATTATTTCAGTTACCTACCAGAGCTTTATAATAAGACTTTTTCTAGGGTGGGGATAGGCAAACCTCTTCTTACCTTTCTTGTTCCCCTCATAGTTTTATTTTGTCAGGTTCTGTGAAATCTCCTTTGGAATTTTTTAAAGTATATTGCATTTATAGATCATTGCATAAATTTGACATTTGGGAAATAAGTGTTTCCATCCACGAACTGAGGATATCTTATTTTTTCAAATTTTTAGTACTGCTGTGAAAATTTCTCCGAATATGCCTGGCACATTTTGTTTGTATTTTTAGTTACTTTGTGATTTTGGTAACTATTGTAAATGAACTATTTTTCTATTCTCTCTCTTTTTTAGTTCTCTGATGTTTTCTCAAGTCTTTATCTTTCATGACACTTTTTGTTTTAATAGATGTACTTTTTAGAGAAACTTTGGTTTTACAGGAAAAGGGGGCAGAGAGTACAAAAGTTCCCGTATTCCCTCTGCCCCTACTGTGCACAGCCTCTCCTACTGTCAGCAGCTCAGAGCGGCATGTTTGTCATGATCAGTGAACCTACACTGACATATCATTATTGCCCAAAGTCTATAGTTTACGTTAGGGTTCACTCTGTAATGTACGTTTTATGGGTTTGGACAAATGTATACGGATACGTATCTACTATTATGGTGTCATATGAAATAGTTTCCCTGCCCTAAGAATACCCTGTGATTCACCTATATTTATTTCTTTCTCAGAACCCCTGGCAACCACTCATCTTTTTAATGTTTTCACAGTCTTGCCTTTGCCAGAAAGTCATATAGTTGGATTCATACAGTATGTAACCTTTTCAGATTGGCTCCTTTTGCTTAATAATATGCATTTAAGTTTCCTTCATGACTTTTCATGGCTTGAAAGCTTATTTCTTCTTAGCAGTCAATAACATTCCATTGTCTACGTTTTCTACAGTTTATTTATCCATTCATCTGCTGAGGGACATCTTGGTTGCTCCCTAGTTTGGGCAGTTATGAAATAAAGCTGCTATAACACTGTTCAGATTTTTGTGCAGATATAAATTTTCACCTGCTTTGTGTAAATATCAAGCACAATTATTGGATGGTATGGTAAGTATATGGTTCATTTTATAGGAAACCACCAAACTGCCTGCCAAAGTGGTTATACCATTTTGCATCACCACCAGCAAGGCATGAGACTTACTATTGCTCCATATCTTTGCCAGCATTGGTTGTTCTGAGTGTTGTGGATTTTGGCCATGCTAATAGTTGTGTAGTGGTAACTCATGTTGTTTTAATTTGCTTTTCCCTGATGATATAAAATGTGGAGCATCTTTCCATATGCTTATTTGCCATCTTTATATCTCTGGTGAAGTGTCCGTTAAGATCTTTGGATTAGTTGTTTTCTTATTTTTGAGTTTTAAGAGTTTTGTTTATTTGTTTGTTTTGTTTTGTTTTTATACTTTGGGGAAGAATCCTTTTTCGGATATCTTTTCTGCAAATATTTTCTCGCAGCCTGTGGCTTGTCTTCTCATTCTCTTCACATGGTCTTTTGAAGAGCAGATATTTTTAATTTCAATGAAGTCAAGCTTATTTTTCTTGCATAGGATCATGTCTTTGATATCCAGAAAAATCATGCCATATTCAAGGTTATCTAATTTTTGTCCTATGTCATATTCTAGGAATTTTATAGTTTTGCATTTTATGTTTAGATCTGTGATCCATTTGAGTTAATTTTTGTGAAAGGTCAGGATTATGTCTAGGTTTGGGTTTTTTTGCACGTAGATATCTAGTTGTTCCACTATCACTTGGTGATAAGACTCTTCTTTATCCATTATATTTCCTTTGCTCCTTTGTCAAAGATCAGTGACTGTATTTGTGTGGGTCTCTTTCTAGGCTGTTATTCCACTGATCCATTTGTTTGTTATTTCTATAATGCTCCACTGTCTCAATTATTGTAGCTTTCTGGTAAGCGTTGACATCATTTAGTGTCAGTCCTCCAACTTTGTCCTTCTCTTTTAACATTGTGTTGACTATTCTGGATCTTTTCCTTGCATATAAACTTTAGGATCAGTTTGTTAATATCCACATCTATTGTCTTTTATAATTGGTAGCTTTTGCTGTATGAGATTTTGGGTCTCGTGAAAATGTTGAACTCAAATGAGTTCTAAAAACTTGTTTTAAAATGTTGTTGGATTTCCCATATAGGCAAATATATCATCTATCAATAAGGACTAGTTTGTCTCTGTCTCATCCATCTAAGTAACTCCTTTTTATCTCATACTATTTCATTAGACAGTGTCATCCAATATAAGGTTGACTCAGGTCATGATAGTTGGCATTCTCATTTTGTCCTTGACTTTAAATATAATATTTTTGGTTAGAAAACTAACATGAGGGCGTGTGGGTGGCTCAGTGGGTTGGGTGTCTGCCTTCAGCTCAGGTCATGATTCCAGCGTCCTGGGATCAAGTCCTGTGTCAGACTCCCTGCTCCTAGAAGCTCCTACTTCTACCTCTGCCCTTCTTCCCACTCGTTCTCTCAGTCTGTCTCCCTCTTTCTCAAATAAATAAATAAAATCTTAAAAAGAGAAAAGTAACATGAGTCAACAAGATTATTTTAGAAATAAAGACATTACTCTCCTGCACTCCCAAACAAATTTGGTAAACAGTCTAGGGACAGAAATAACCAATGAATCCAACAAGTTGTATCTTAAAATATTCAAAGACTCCAAATATGAAAAGTACTAGAGATACTTACCTGTTTTCACTCCATACTCTCACTTCTTGCGTTGACACTGAGAGGAGATGAAAAATGACAATGGCAAGGTACAAGAGAGGAGACATCACAGGTATGGCATTCCTTCATGCCTTTCTCAGATTCTAATTTGGCACCTGCTGTATTCCAGGTACAGGGTAAGGTGCGAGGATATAATAGCAAAGATAAACGCGGCCCCTGCTGTTTTTAAATTACAACAAATGTTTCATAAATGGAAAACATTAATGAACCACTGGCTGTTTGAAAAAGAAGAACTTATTACTGTGCAGTTAGGAGGTGATAAAATGCAGAGACATTAAGCATAGCCTTAATTAGAGTTCCAGCTGCATAATGGTACTTTCTGTGTATGCTTGATGTGGTTTTCTAAAACTATTTTGAGGTTGTTTTTTAAGGAAGAAGAAAAAGAAGTTGGTGTACATCTAATAAAAAGTATGAAAATGATAGCACGTCTGGGGCTTGACAGAAGGAATTGATTACCCTAATATCTTATGTCTTGCAGTAAAACTGTTAATTAGGGCTCAGGTGGTCATGCCAGATTTATGTCTCATTGCCAAGGGTTATTAAAACAAGAATTAGTATAAAGCAGAAGTTTTTTATTTCAACTCACTATACAAACAAAAATAAAAGTAACTGCCAATCGATAGATTATATAAATGATTCAAGACTCTAGCTTAGTAAAAATCCATTTTGTTGTAATTTTCTAAAGGGCCATTAGGATGTACCTTTAAACAGTTTTCTCCTCCAAATGCTAACCTTAGTGAATGTGAATAGCATTTTAAGGCTTCAAGAGATTTACAAAAATTAGCACAGATATCCTTGCACGTTCTTTTTTGTTCGATTGCTTATTCCGCTGCTAATGTTAGCTAATTAGAGTCTTGGGAGATATGTTTTTCCCCTTTTCCAGGAATCTACAGCCAAAGCACTTTTAGCTCTCATTATCTTTAGATCATATGAAATTTGTGCTGTGGTGGGCTTCTATTTCTGGAAAGCCCGAAATACCATATTGGTAAATCTCCTTGGCAGTTGTTATATTTTACTCTGTCCACTTAGTCCATAGCTAGTTAAGTACCTAAGAAATGAAAGTTTGGAAAAGAAAGAAAGGGGTTTTAGGCTCTGTTTATGTCATTAATTATCACTGTGACCTTAGCTGAGTGATTTTGATTTGCATCACGAGGGGACTGATGTAGAATCTGATAACCTGAGAGATGCTTTTCAGCTCTATTATTTAATTATAGCAATACCTATTTTTATTAATTAACTTCATTATCCTTAATGGAGTCACACCCTTGGGAATATTTTATTCAGGACTCTTTTAGGGACAAGTGCTAAAAACAAGCAAACAAACTGAAAACCACAAAGGGAATTTATGGGTGCAGAGAACCTCTGGAGTTCATCTCAGCAGAAAGGGAAAAAAACCTCTATCCCGGTATGGGTAGTCTCCACAGACGTCTTGCTGGGGACCTTGTCGGAAGAATGACATGCCCAACTCGGGAACAGGAGCATCCTGGCCTGGGTGGTTCGAGAGGTCAGGTGACCCGCACTCAAGAGACACACGGACTGAGGCTGGGATGGACGTGATCCCTCCAGGAAAACCAGCAGAAGAGGGCCCCATGGTGAGCGGGCGCTGTTTGCATTGTGTCTTGGTGTCGCAGTCTGGAGAGGAAGTGTCACCGAGGCGAGCAAGCCTGCCGCCAAAATGCAAACCCAAGCGTTTCAACGCCAGGTCTCCAGTTTTTCCAGCTACACCAGGCTCCCTCCCTTATTTAGTGATTTTCTGGATTACGAGGCTAAAGACGGGATTTGCGAAAAGACGTTCCCATTTTCGACTTTGGTTCCTGGAATGGAAAAGACCAGAATAAAAGCTCATACGTTTTTCAAGTAGCAGATAGCTGCATTTTCCACCCCTCTTCCCAGGATAAATTAGCCAGGGATCGAGGTTAAAGTGCTATTTGTGTACCAAGATATTTTATTATTTCTTGGGGATATAAAATATTTGTAATATAGTATAAAATAGCTTCACTCTATTGTGTTTAATTTGAGCTTTTGATAAACGTTATTTTTAATAGGCTTTAATAGAAAGGATGAGAGGGAAGCCAGCGTTTTACACTGAAGTTAGATTGTCTCTCCTGGCCTTCTAGATCCTCATGTTTGTTGTCTCGTCTTTGGGGTCCTATAGTCAAGCTTAATTAGGGATTTGAATGGGTGTGTGATTTCAACAGCCTGGTTGCTCCTATCTGCTATGCATTGACTCTGTGCGTGTAACATATTCAAGCAGGTCAGGTCATCAGGGTGGACCCATCAGACAGGTTGAGGGGCTTCTGTCACCCCCGTAGTCTGGGTCAGTTGCCACCTTTGAAGATCTCCTCTGTTAGTAACAATCACTGGGCGTCAGCAATACTTATTAGGAAATTTCAGCAGTTTGAAGCCTCCTTCTTAAGAATGTGTATGTAGGATTGGGGGAAATGAAGTGTTGACAGGAAGCTCTGACGTGAGACTTGAGGCCTGACACAATTGAAAAAACATCTTCTCCTTCAGGGCAGAAGCATTACAAAGACAAGATAGTCATGTTGCTTTGTCATGAGAAATGAAATAGATTGATTATTTCTAGCAGTAGGGAAGGCTTTTCCTTTTACACATTTAGAAGGAAAAAAATAAGCATTAAACCTATGGAATTGCACTGCCTTTTGTGGTCCTCTAAATTTTTACTTTTTATTTTTAGTTGACAGATTTCTCCTTTTAATGGAGAATACTGTTTGACTTGAGCCTTTCCCTTTTGTAAATACATAGCTTGTAAATAGGAAAAGACACAATAGAATGAGATTTTATTTTTTATTTTTTATTATTATTTGCCCCAGGGGTACAGAATGAGATTTTAGAGTAGATGTTAATAATACAGTTAAGGGCCAGCAAAGACAGCTCCTATGCTAGTATATGTTACTGCTGTGTCAGACTCCTTCGACCTTTCCAGTTTTCTGTGATAGCTTATACTGAAAATGTAAAACTGAAAGCTATGGTGATCTTCTCTTACAGGTCTTTATTCATCTGGTCTCTGAGTGCTCTAATAATGACTGTTGGAGCTAAAAAAGACTGATGGCAGAAGTCTGTTGGCTGGATTTTAAGTAATTAAGACATGCTTAATTTTTAGGGATACTTTCAAACACTTAAATTTTCTCAGGTATTCCTTAGCCTGCCCTCTAAGGATGCACCTTGTCCTCTCAGAATTGATATTTCCACACGGTGTGTTTTTTCTGTCATTTTTTCCTCCTTTGCCACCTCCCGGACACCACGCCAGCCAGCTGCTATCACTCTTGTTCGTGTTGAGAACCTTCCTGATTGTCTTGGAGCCCCACTGAATGTGTTCTTTACCATTTGTCAGCCAAGAGGAAAGAAGTCATATGTGTTTCCCCTCAAATAATCAACACAACATTGTGGTCTTCCTGACTGATTGACGATGTAGGATGTTTTCCCTAGAAGAGAGAGCTTTGCCTAACACCAGGCTGATTGTTGAAGCTTGTAAAATCTCTCTCCTTCTCTGGCGCCATAATAACTCCTTGTTCCAACATATCCAGAGCCCGTTCTGTCCCTGCTTGCTGGCAGGTTTTGTATGTCCATATCCCATCTCCTCTAGTGCGTGTTCTTACCAGAAATCAATTTAGTGGTTGACAGGTTAGATCTTTCCATTTTTTTTTAATGGCATAAAACCACAATAAAAGTCATAAGATAGTAATTATCAATGCAACGTCAAGTTAAAGGATCTTTGAAAATGTAAAATTCTTGCAATCAAGAAAATAATAGCATTGGTAAAACCCAGAAACAATTGAAAATGCAAAGCAGCAGATGCTTTGTAAATTTTTCTAACTCTCCCACTGGGATGCAAAGAAAATTGCCTTAAAAAAAAAATTCCCGTGACATTGTCTTTTGTAATTAGAGCTATTAAGTCGAAATGATAAATAACCATTCAGTGGCGTACTATAAAAGAAAATAGCCCTTTGCCCTGATTTCTCCTTGAACAGCAAGAGATCTGAGCGTATTGAAATTGGGCTCCTTTAACCCTGAGGATTGTTTAGAATGGAGGAAAGCAAGCAAACTGATTTTCTTTTTCATCCTTCAACGCGGTCATGTCCATTAAGATAGTAAATGAAACTGATTTGCCAAGGAGGTGAATAATTACAACCACAACAGAGTGTGCTCCAGAAAGCCTAGGTTTTGTTTTCAAAACAAAGTGCTGCGGGCCACTTCAGTGGCAGTATGCAATGCTTATAAGGCTCAGTAGACAAAGGTAATTAGCGCTCTAAATGGGCGCTTGTCCCTGTCTCAGGGAATCAGACCCTGGGAAGGAGAACCGAGTACTGATGGTACCCGTCTCCAGGAATATGAGGGCTCACAGACCAGGCTCTTGTCCTGCGTGGTCCAGGACAACGATTTTATGTCATTCGGATTTTTACCTGTTAGTGCCTGTGTGTTATACATGTTGCTATGCCTCCCTGAGGTTTGGAGTAGAGAGGTGGGCAAAAAGGTGGGGAGAGAGACTTTAGAGGAAGAATCAAGTTTTCTGAGTGCTCGAAAGCGGCTTCGAGCATTGCAGCTCCTGGGAGCATTATTTTCTGAGAGGAAACTAGATGAGTATAATGAGTGTACCCTGTGCATAAATTCAGTATTAGTTCTGCACCCAAGGTCAAATGAAAGTTAATGACCATTTGCACACCAGAGATCTGAAACCCACATTTTACTTCTTTCTCGTAATGACAAAAAAGGAGAGTAATTTATATTTAAATTGATTTAAGTTTCAAAGCATAAACACAGAGGTCTCCCTGGTACTCTCTCCCTGTCAGTGAAACTTCCTGGCAGGGCTCAACTTTCATAAAAAATTGAGACCTGTCCCATTCCAGTTCCCTAGTGTGGACAGTTTTCTGTTTCCTGTGGAGCCACACTGTTGTCGCCCTGCTGGGTTGGTGACACCAAGTCAGAAGCCAGCAATCAGGGCCACTTTCTTTAATGCTTTAGGTTTGGCCTTCGTTGAGCTAATTAGCTGACTGAGGCAACTAATGGGTGTCTTTACTGGGCAGCTTCTCCCAGAAGCCCACCAGCTCCTTTGTTCTCAGTCTTCTGGGAAGTGGGAGCTGCTTCCCAGATAAACGTAGGATACACGGCCACCCAGTGTCCCAAGGCCAGCCCAAGAGGCTGCTGTACTAATTACCAAGTGCCCTGAAGGCCAGGCCTCCACGTAAAGCCCTGTGACTGACAAATTCTTTTTGTATGGATAAAGGTTTGCGTTTGAGGGGTGCCCGGGTGAGGGCAGGGAAGAGGATTGATCTGTCATCCACTTTCAGAATTGATAATTCTGTGATTGCTTCTTTGTATATCCCTAAGGTACAAAATGAAAGTGAAGTAGGTGTTTTAAATATTAGAATATTTGAGGAAATATTTGAAGAAGATGATTAGGGGCACCTGGGTGGCTCAGTGGGTTGAGCCTCTGCCTTCGGCTCAGGTCATGATCCCAGGGTCCTGGGATCGAGGCCCGCATCGGGCTCTCTGCTCGGCAGAGAGCCTGCTTCCTCCCCTCTCTCTGTCAAATAAACAAATAAAATCTTAAAAAAAAAAAGATGATTACATGATTAAATGGAAAGCTGTCTTAAAACCTTCCTTTCAAAGAACCCTTGCCATACGCTGTTCTTAGAAAGTTACAACATTCTACAGCCTGGTAAATACACCTTCCCACCAAAATCCAGCAGTCCTGGGCATGTGGCTAGGAAATTGGACTCCCATGCCATCCTGTGTCCAGTCACTCTGCTAAGTCAACTGGCGGCCCTCAGCCTCAGTTTCCATTTTTCATAAAAGGAAGCGGGCACATGTGGTTGATGATGAGAGGGCCGTGCTAAGCCTGTGGGTTGTGTCCTAAGTGTGAAGGTCTAGGCAGCTTTCTTTCTCTTTAATTATATATTGATGCCTTCTCAGTAAGAATATGGGAATAATAGCTTTTGATCATTTAATTTCCTTTCTAAACTTTTGTGATTCGGTGCTGTTTTCCTCTATGAAAATGTGCGGAAGGCCCTTCCTGCTCCTGCCCCCTTCCTCAGAGAACAGCTTCTAACTCTCATTTGTATTGACAAGTAAGAGCTATCAAGGGAAATCTTTGTCTTGGCCACATGACCCAGCCATTGTCCTGCATTCATCACATTAAAAGTCTAATTGTGTAAACAGCCGTGAAAATGGAGCCGTTCTCAGTAAAACTGCAGTGACATGAACACAGTGTGTGTGAGGGTAAGTAAATAACGCTCCATAGTTCGGAACACAGAGCGAGCCATTTGCTTTTGCTGAATTCTACCAGTGATGCTGTTGCAATAAAAGTGAAATTTGCTTCATGTACTTTCTTTCCATTTACGCAAGACACACATAAAGACTGAACGTTTGAGAATTTCTAGATCAGACATTTTCTTTTTTTTTTTTAAAGGTTTTATTTATTTATTTGACACAGAGAGAGAGAGAGATCACAAGTAGGCAGAGAGGCAGGCAGAGAGACAGGGAGAGGAGGAAGCAGGCTCCCTGCTGAGCAGAGAGCCCGATGTGGGCCTTGATCCCAGGACACTGAGATCATGACCTGAGCCAAAAGCAGAGGCTTTAACCCACTGAGCCACCCAGGCGCCCCAGACATTTTCTTTGTAAGCGGCCAAAATGTGGTTCTAGCTCTTTGTTTTGTTTTTTTTTTTAAGCGAGGTCATAAAAATACCTCATTTTAATGCTGCATGCAGTGATTGAGATCTGTTTTTGGAATGAGATGGGCGATAGAAATTTTGACACTAGAGTCAGTGATGTCTTGTATTATACGACTTCTTAAATTTTGACAGTGTTTTTGTTTGGAGATGAGGAAACAGAGATGGATAGATACTTTTCAAAATAACCCTAGTTTTGTTTGTGTAAAGCATTTAATTTGTATAGCGGTTAATTTGCAGTGCTTGTAATTCCTGCTTTCTGCCCCCAGACCCACTCCAGTTAAGCTTGGATGGAGGCCTTGGTGTCTGTCTGAATTTTTAACCAACTTTCACCCCTAAGTGATTTAGGTGCCACACTTTGACAGACACATTCCAAAGTCTGTGCGATCTGCTGTCTCAGGGAGTGAGCTGGTGTTTTATGAAGGGTGTTGGTCTAATGAAGCAAGCATGGTGGAGGCAATCAAAATGTTTATAGTTCGGCCACTAATTCATGTATTAGACAACTGCCTAACTTGTCAGTGTTCCTCTACCCGACTGGAGGTTTTGTCATGGGAATGATAACAGAATTATAACCCTCTCATGGCATTAGCAGTAAAAGCTTTATAAATGAATTGTTACAAGGTTTATTTGCTGGGCAGACTCAGGAATAAGTGAACATTCTCACTGAGGTTTTCCGTACTAAATGTATCAGAAGACGTTTGAGAGGGGAGGGGTTGGCACTGTTTAAAGGGAAGTGGGTTTTTTCCCCCTGGCTCCCAACAAGTGTCCCTCAGCCAAAGCCACATCCTTGTAAAGCCAGTCCTTGTCAATTGTGGGCCCGTCCCAAGTCGGTAGAACGGATGGGCTTGTCTGGTTCCCCTTTTGCTAAAAGGCAGCTACCTTCTGTCTTTTGAAAATACAGACATTTCATAAAAACAAAGCATAAAAGAAAAAAACACGAAGCATTCGTTATAAGACCTATTTAAATCAGTGGAGGAGGTTTACACATTATCATGTAATGGTCTTCTGGTAGAAAAATGACCGTGGGAAATGTGAGTTTGAGGTTACTTTGTATCTATCTTGAGGAACAGATAGATGGTGGAGAGCCAAGCATGACAGATACAGTCGCCATCTCAGTTTTCTAGATTCTTATTTTCTTCATTTTGATTTTTAGTTTTGTTGTTATACTATATATCTTAGCATATAGTTGTATATGTTAGAAGGCCCATTTCTATATCATAGTTCCAAAGGTGGAGCTAAGTGCACGTGATTTTCCTCTGTCCGTAGGGGGCGGTATAGAGTAAACACAAAATTGTCGCATATGAGCAATAGAGACAACTTCTCCACCCTTCAGATGTGGGTCTTTAAGGGAGTTGGGAGATTGACCATAAGCCCTGGTCGGGAGCCTCCCTTGCAAACGGTGAAGGTGAAGGGGGGATTTGTCTCCACAGCCTGTGGTCCCCACGCAGCGGTGCGGTGTGTTCACCTTGTCAGGGAAGGGGCACATTCCATCACGGGGCTTCACAGTGTGAGCCCCGCACACATGGGCTGTAGGTTCGAACAGTGGGCACCTTGGACCCTCTGGGCCTCTCAGACTCATCCCTGAAACTGATGTAGAATTCACACTTAGCATTAGTACCTAAGTGCAAGTTTCTTCATTTTGCTGGTAACATTAGGCCCATGTGAATTAACTAAATTCAGGCTTAGCCTTATAACCAAATGGACAGTTTCATCAAAAGATGACATTTATATGGGTGGTCAGCCCCTCCAAGGAAATTTGCACGGGTCCCGCTCTAAGTGCAGTTTTTTATTACCTTGATATTTCAAGAAGAAAGACAAATAAAACTACTGAGAGTTTTGTCAATTTTGCATGAAAATTCAAAATACATATCCTTCTATTTGAGAGGAAATATGACTCAGTGCCTTTGGAATGGACATGAAAAATAGTTTGGGTTGATAGGCCACGCTGTATCAAAAATCTTTTTTTCCCACATGTGTTTTGGCTTGGTTTTGTTATCTGGTAATCTTAGGAGATTATTTTATTTTGTGAGTCATTAAAGCACTTGCATTGACCCTCAAAAGTGGTAATTAACAGGTTCTCAGAATTATTCTCTACACTGAAATGAGGTGGGAAATGCTGTGTTCTTTACTTGAGACCATGACACTGTGGTCTTCAGCAAGCTGCCACCTCCCACCAGGGACCAACATTTGAGCTCTTTTGGATTGGAACTCTTTTTGTGGTACATGGTCCATTCAGGATATTGCTCCTGCCTGGGCTGAGGATAAAACGTCCCCATTTGGATCACTCAGCCCCCGGCGTGGGAGGGTCATTGGAACCCCACGATGCTCCTGGGCTTCTCTTGTCTCTGCAGAGGTGTCCATGCCAGTCGTTGCTTCCCCCCGTGGTCTTTGCAGTGATAGCCAGGGCCACATCTCGGCTGGGTTAGGGTCTCTGGGCCCTCCTGGCTGTCTTGCCCTATGATGCCTCTTGCTGAGGCTGTAAACCCCACTGCACACTCCCTGCAGCCTGTGGCCCTTTATAAGATGGGCTCCCTTGCCGGCCTCTGTCCCCAGAGCATGTGGAAGCTTTGGAGTCCTTGCAGATCTCCTATCCTGGGAATGAGGAGCAACTCAGGAATAATAAGCTCTGGACCTCATCTACCCCTTGCCTGCCCTTAGCTTTACTGTGCTCCCTGCTGAACGCACCGTGAGCATGCCGACCGCCACCTGGGGCTCGGGGTGCACTGACACGGTCTCCACTATGTGTTAATTTGCAGTCTATGTGTCAAACTGTGTTCCTGCCTTCAGTGTTCACTCAGCCATCTACCTGAGCTCACCGTCCAGAGCCCAAGCCCAGCAAGGGAAGATGAGGCCCACAGTTCTTACCTTTCATCTCTGCTGCCTCACTATTGCCCTGCCCTTGACCCCGACAGTCCCCTTGCAGTAACTTGAGGACAGCCTTGAGCTTCCCTAGCCCATTACTTCCTGATTGCTTCTTGAGGGGGACAGACCTGTAGAGAGGGATTTGAGGTTTGAAACCTACAGAGTTGGTTCTGGATGTGCAAAGGAAGGTGACATTTCTCTATAAACTTCACCCTTTCCAGGAAAAATTCTAACTTGAAGGTCAGAATACGCATAGTAATGACTTCGTTTCTGTGTTCCTTATCTTGGACTCTACCCTACACCTACCCCAATAGTGGGTGGGTCTGATTAGGAGAAAGGCCCCATCCATGGCTAAAAAAGGGAGGGGGGAGCACATTACTGTGTTGGGAATAAAAGGTAGCTTCTCTCAATCAAGCACTTCATGTCCACCTTTCCTTCCACATACTCATCCTATGGGGTGGCTGGTGATTATCCCTCTTTTTCAAGTAATGAATTTGAGGTTTGGTGAAGTGATATAACTTGACAAAGATCATATGCGAGAAGGATTGTAGGAATGATGCAGTATTTTTTTTTCCCCAAATGAGTAATAAAAGGCAGTCTCTTTAAATTCTAGCAGGACAGATTAGATGAGGGTTTAGGAAAAGTCACATCTTTCCCTGGTCCCCTCTTGAGCCACATTCCCGCCATTGATTGCTCTATTGATTGAACCGTTTGGTGTCTTCACTTGTATTTGCAAACACAGGGACTCTTAGGGAATTGGTGGTGGTTGCTCTGTATGTTTTAGAATTTCCCTGTAATGTCAATGGGAAGATTTAGCAGTAGCATTACTGACATTTCAGGAGCAAAAAAACTTATGAACATCACATGTGTGGCAGAAAGCTATAATGTTATTTTTAGAAAGCAGATCACTGGTCTACTATGAAACTTTAGTTAAGTATCAGTGTAGGTATGACCTGTTGTGTTTTCTTTTTTACAATCCTCAAGGTGGATTTGTGTAGCTGTGAAAAGCAAATCAAGAAACTCAGGTTCATTTCTAGCTTAGCCATTTGCTATGATTTGGTGGCTTCCAGAGGCTCCTTTACTTATTCTGCAAAATGGAGCTAATGGCACATGTCTTTGGGGCTTGTTAGGAGTGGGGGGAGTTAAATGAGATGCCATAAAGCGTGTAGCTCCACATTGGCACGTGGTTAGGCTCAGAAATTACTTTTCCTTTATTCCCTGAGATAAGTCTTTTATTTTTTTTTCTTTTAAAATTTTTATTTAAATTCTAGTTAGCATAAGTGCAATGTTGGTTTCAGGAGTAAAATTCAGTGATTCATCATGTACATACAACACCCAGTGCTCATCATAACAAGTGCATTCTTTAATTCCCATCATCCTTCTCGCCCATCCCCCACCCACCTCGCTCCATCAACCCTCAGTTTGTTCTCTATCCTTAAGAGTCTCTTATGGTTTGTTTCCTTCTCTATGTCTCTCTCACTTTCTCTTTTTCCCCCCTCACTATATGAAGAGATACTAAGCATTGCTCATCATCAGGGAAATATAAATCAAAACACGATGGGTTACCAGCTCACACCTGTCAGAATGGCTAACATTAACAACACAAGAAACAACAGGTGTTGGCAAGGATGCAAAGAAAGGGGACCCTCTTACACTGTTAGTGGGAATGCAAATTGGTGCAGTTACTCAGAAAAACAATATGGAGTTTCCTCAAGAATTTAAAAATAGAACTACCCTACAATCCAGCAGTTGCTACTAGGTATTTACCCAAAGGATACAAAAATACAGATTGGGGGCGCCAGGGTGGCTCAGTGGGTTAAAGCCTCTGCTTTCGGCTCAGGTCATGATCTCAGCGTCCTGGGATCAAGGCCCGCATCGGGCTCTCTGCTCAGCAGGGAGCCTGCTTCCTCCTCTCCCTGTCTCTCTGCCTGCCTCTCTGCCTACTTGTAATCTCTCTGTGTCAAATAAATAAATAAAATCTTAAAAAAAAATACAGATTGGAAGGGGCACATGCACCCCAATGTTTATAGCAGCATCATCAATAATAGCCAAACTATGGAAAAAGCCCAAATGTCCATTAACTAGTGAATGGATAAAGAAGATGTGGTATATATACATACAGTATATATATATATATTACTCAGCCATCAAAAAGAATGAAATCTTGCCATTTGTAATGACTTGGATGGAGCTAGAATGTATTATGTTAAGCAAAATAAGTCAGAGAAAGATAAAAAATACCATCTGAGTTCACTCAGATGTAGAATTTTAGAAAACAGATGAGATAAATCTTTTAAAATTTTAATTGCTGAGAGACATGTAGAGTAGAGAAGTGCACTGGGGACTTTTTATTTAATTTTACAAATTTTTTTAGCAGGGGAGGTTGGTGAGGAGCAGAGGCCGAGGGAGAGAGAGAATCTTAAGCTTGCTCCACACCCAGCATGGAGCCAGACTGGGGGCTCCATCTCACCACTCTGAGGTCATGACTTGAGCTGAAATCAGGAGTCGGACACTTAACCGACTAAGCCACCCAGGTGCCTTTGCACTGGAGTCTTTTTTAAATGAATGAACATCTTGGGGTGTCTAAGTACCATTGCTGCTCATATCTGTGAGATGTCGTTACAGCACATTGGCCTAAACCTGTCCCGTCACCAGAACATATCTCTGTAAGGCACTTAAAAACCAAAAACTTTTCTGTCTCCCAACAGAAATGCTGAACAAAAATTGTAGCTAGGGTTAACTCGATTTTTTTTAAGTTTTATTTTAGTTTGATCGTGTACGAGCTATCTGTCCATTAAAAGGAAACGTGTTTTTCTGGTATGTTTCCTCAAAAGAAGGGCAACCAAACAGGTTCCTAGGCTCAAGTACTGATGACTCTTGGTAATGGAGCAAATATTAATGATCTAATTAAAGGATTTCATACAGGATACACTTTGCTCTTTTGACATTATCATTTTCTCTGTTGAATAACTTTTCCATTGACTAGACGTCTGTTAAATGTTTCTCAAAAGAAAACATTGTGAAAACCTATTACAAAGTGAAGGAAAGGACTTTTTTTTTTAAGATTTTATTTATTTATTTGACAGAGAGAGAGATCACAAGTAGGCAGAGAGGCAGGCAGAGAGAGAGGGGAGGAAGCAGGCTCCCTGCTGAGCAGAGAGCCCGATGCGGGCCTGGATCCCAGGACCCTGAGATCATGACCTGAGCCACCCAGGCGCCCTGAAGGAAAGGAAATTTGAAGGGTCTCAGCTCTAAGACAAAGGCATAAGAATTAAAGGGGAACCCTTTCTGCCTGAGGGCAGGATAAATCCTGCAGCCAGCGAGGTGGGGGAAGGAGTCCAGAGCTGGTATTTCTCTGGCTTGACCCACCTTCAGCCAGTTCCCAAGTATGTAGTGTCTGATGGGGGAAATGGCAGTTTTTCAGCTACCTCTTATTTTCACCTCCTCACTATAGGTTTGTTACCTGAGTGGTATCAATTTCCAGAACATCAGTGCCTATATATTCAAATGTTAGCATAAGCAATGCTTTCTTTTGTGCAGCAAACATGTATGATCTTCTCTACACAGGATTCGGAGTTTAGGAAGCATGGTGAGGCTTGAAGGGGTATGTGCGAGCAATTAGCAATGAGTAAGTCATTATGACTTAATTTTTATAGACTTGAATTCCTTATAGGAAATTCAAGTCAGTTCTCGCTTACACTGTTTACAGTAAACCTCCTGTTTCCTTTGTTTTCAGTCTCAGTCCTGTTCAATTCATTTTGGACAGTGTAAGTCTTCACGGTGCATTGGAGCAGGTAAAGAGTCAGACCTGGGTACTTAGCCATCATCCTCCACTGACTTCGTGTGTGATTCTGGGCCAGCTAGTTCGCATCTCTCAGCCTCAGGTGTCTCATGTGTGAAATGAGGATAATCGTAAGAGCTCTTGGAATCTGATCAAGGAGAAGGCCAACCATACACCTGTCCTGACACATCCATAGGATCTGATTTAACTGTGATTTCTATATGAAATGAATCGAGTAACTGTTAAACCGTAAAGGGATGCTGCTTTGGCCAGGGAATCTGGTTGTATCTACTGGAAACATATGAATGTTCCTTGCTGGTTCTGAATGCGGCCCATCAGTACTTTGTCAGTGAACGTACACACACCAAGGTGGCCCCATCAACCTGTGGGCTTGCTAGCTTTTGGTTGGCAATGAGTGATCATTATGAAACCGTGTCAGGCATGGGGTGTTGCTGGGTTTGGGCAACATGGTTTTATTCATGTCCAGTTGACCTCTCTCCTTAGTAAGTGTGTTGGAAAAATTATGTGTGTGGAAAACTAAGAATTAAGAATGTCAGTTAAGGGACACCTGGGTGGCTCAGTCGGTTAAGCGTCTGCATTCGGCTCAGGTCATGATCCCAGGATCCTGGGATCAAAGCCCCACATCAGGCTCCCTGCTCAGTGGGGAGCCTGCTTATCTCTCTCCCTCTGCCCCTCCCCCTGCTCGTGTATGCACGCACTCTCTCTCTCTAATAAATAAATAAAATCTTAAAAAAAAAAAGAATGTCAGATTACCAAATGACACAACTCAGAAGAAGCAAATTTCTAAATTCCAAGAAAAATAATGTAATGAATTATTAATTTTTTATTAAACAGTTAAGTAAAAATTACTGAAAGTTGTTTTAGTAATAGAAACTAAGTTTCTCACGAGCCCTACTAAGAAAGTCCTGAAAAGATATTTAACAAACACTGGCAAAAAGAAGGGTTAAATTACTAGCCTGCTCACAGTGGCCACATACCTCCGGCCAGCCTTGCCAGTACCTCCAGCAGAAGGCTAGGAGAAAGATGAGATGGGAGCACCCATGTTGAGAACACGTGTCTGAAGCATAACTGCTTAAGAGTTAGACATATTGAGCATGACAATGATAGAGTCTTTGCTCACATCACCTCACTTGCTACTAAGTGAGTCTCCTCAGCCTAACATAGAAGCCCAGCCAACTTTCCTGGTTTTGTTTTCTGGCATTTCCACAACACGGTGTGCTGTTCACCGGGCCCATGTCAGATCCCTTGCTTTTCTCCACCTTACCTCTGTTTACACCAGCTCTCCACCTTGACCGCCCTTCTTCCCCTCACCTCATCCACCCATCACAGTCCACCTTTTCTTCCAAGACTCTTCTTCCATCATCTCACCCTCTCCCTGAGGCTGAATGTGCCATTGAGTGTTCGTATCAGCCTTAAATTTTTTGCTTTGTGAATTGGTCATATTCGTTCAGTTCAGTAGACAATTATTTAGCAGCACTCTGTTGTAGAAATTATTCCAGGTGGTTGGAATAGGAAAACATACTCTCTCCCCTCGAGGAACTCATGGTGTAGATTAGTAAAGGCAGAGGTTTGTGTTGCTGAGATAAGAAAATGTACATGTACAGAAAAAGAGCTTTGTTAGGCCAAGAGGGAAGGACTTCATTTAATCTAGAGTCTTGGCTCAAGGAGTGAGGACTCAGAAGGATCATCACTAAGGAGATGGTGTTAGAAATGGAGAGCCCAGTGGACAAGAAGATGTTCACCTGTTGAAGGCAGGGACAAGGTGGTCCAGGCTAGAAAGAAAGAATTGTGGGAGGTGCGTCTGGGGAGAGAGTCTGAGACCCATGGGACTGGACTGCAGGGTCAGGTTGGGGCTTCTGCTGAATGTTTCATAGAGCAGGGATCACAGGTGTGTCCGCACTGTCAAAGCTGCACAGCCCTCTATGCCCCCCTGCATCAGGAGTGCTGGGGCGGGGGGCTCATTTGGTACTCAGGCCCCTGTGTGACTCTTGTGTTGTCTGGATGGGGAGACACAGGAGCCCAAAGGGATGGGGAACTAGTGCGAGCAGCCTCACCTTTTGGAAGTGGAACTTGGCACCTGTGTGGAAGAGAGAATGAACTGGAGGAGAGGCTGGCTGGGAGGCTGTGGCAGTGGCCCGGGGGAGAGGTCGTGCGGTCCTGAGCTCTGACCGTGGCGGAGAGGGAGAAGGATGGAGACCGATGTGAGGGCAGAGGGGAAGGAAGAACATGAAGACACCTGGTGGTGACTTAAACTAAAGTCCTTTAGGAGGAGGAAGAGGCTTGTGAAATCCAGTGGACATGATGCCTGTGATTTCAGACCTTTGTGGCCGCCGCCCCCTGCCCCAGGGACAGAGGCTGTGCCCCTGCTCTGTGATAGCAGCTGGTACATCGCAGGGGCGTGATGGTCTGTGACATGAAAATGTTCAGTGTGTAACTGGAGACGTGGTCCAGGGCTCCGAGAAGTGGGCAGAGATGGAGACACTGATCTGGAAATAACCTGCATAACCGTGAAAATCGAAACCGTAGGAACAGATAAGATCACGGGGGAAAGAGGCAGAGAGAGAAAAGAGAGCCTGCGGGAAACTTGCATTTTTAGAGGCTTTCAGGATGATAAGGACCCAGAACAGAGAGTTTTTAAAACAACAATCCCAAGTTCGGCTCAGAGGTTGAACCCGTTGGGACTGAGAAAAGACAACTGGGACAGGGATGTCACAGGCTCTGGTGAGTTCTCCATCTGAAGTTCAGATGACACTCTGGATGGGCCCCGTTATCGTACTATCTGGCCTATCTTGGTGGTGAATGCTGAGCAGTATTTTTCAAATTTTGACACTAAAAAAAAAAAAAAAAAAAAAAAACCAGCAATGAAGCGAAGGCTGTAACTGCTTTTTCCCCCTTACTTTTTAAAGACTAGGAAAGATTGGAGCAGTTTGAAGCATTTGTAATTATATATCGGTAACCAAAAATAAATAGACTCGGTCAGCATTTCTCGCTGCCAGCTCGTTTGCACACCACCTCCGGGGGGAACGCTCTGCCTGCCGAATGGGGATGGAGCCTTGGGGAGGGGACTCCCAAAATAAATATTAGGGCCTTTCTCTGGGAATGGTACAAAAAAATAGCTGGCTATTTAGATAATGAAGAACAGGACTCTGCCTCCTATGGCCTGGAAACACCTCAGTGTTTTCCTAGCGTGGTCAAGTCCACAAGCCACTGAACACACGAAGCAGCCTGACCTGGTACATGTCTCATCTGCATGGGCGAGAGATCCTCAATGTTACTAATGGAGATACATTGTGGTTTTGAAACTTCATTTCTGTTCTTTGTATTGTATTATGTTGTGTTTCATTAGAAATACTGGTCAGGGGTGCCTGGGTGGCTCAGTGGGTTAAGCCTCTGGCTTCCGCTCAGGTCATGATCTCAGGGTCCTGGGATCAAGCCCCTCGTCTGACTCTCTGCTCAGCAGGGAGCCTGCTTCCTCCTCTCTCTCTGCCTGCCTCTCTGCCTATTTGTGATCTCTCTCTCTGTCAAATAAATAAATAAAATCTTTAAAAAAAAAAAAAAAAAGAAGAAATACTGGTCAGTACCCACAGGAACACACTTGCTGGTGTGCGGTCTGACTGGCACCATACGGTTCCGTCTGCGACAGACGCGGACTTGAGCCGCCGCAGTTAACACCCGTCATACAGAGAGGGCTGGCACAGGCTACTCAGCCTCATCTCTAAAGTGGGGAGGATTTTACCTGTCCCCATCTTCAGGGTGTGTGGACATCAGATGAGATCCTTTATGAAAATTCTCCCTCTGTAAAAATTGCCCAAATTTTCATTCTTGGCCAAGTACTCAGTGAATTCTTTTTTCTGGACTATGCTGGTTTCTCACATTGAGACTTGAAAAGCTGAATTTCTATCTGTACTGAAATTTTGGGTTGGCTTGTCAATAAATTAAAAAGAATAGTCTGGTTAGTTTGTAAAGAACACTTTCAAGTATAGTCACCTAGTGCGTAACGATCATTCTGTTTCATATTCTGTGAGTGTGGCTCTTTCATACCTTTGCAAAACTGGTCAGAGATTAAATAAACCTTGTTTCGACAGGACATCACAGTCTTCTTTGTGTTTAAGTAATAATATTAGTAGAGTTGTTACGAAAGTTTTCTTAGCAATCGTCCTCATAAGTCATGAGGAGAGAAAACCTGTTCTGAAGATAACACGGAAGGGATATTAAGGCAAGCCCTAAAATCTTGGAGACTGTCTCCAGTAGCTCATCTTGAACGGCTCTTGGCTAACTTACAAACAGAGACATTTAAACTAAGTACTCTTCTGTGAATTCGTGCTAATTAAGCCACAGATACGCTTAGTTCTCATGCGGGCTCTCGTGTTCACTGCTCAAAATACACACTTTAGATCTTGTGCTTGTGACTTTTGTTGTGGTAACTTATTTTCAAAGGCCTTTTCTTGCTTTTGGACTCTGCGCTGAGAGATAAGGAGATGGTTTGTGTTGGCAGAGAGGGCGGCTCCGTGCCTCCCTCGGTCCCAGAAGCTGTCATTCCTGTGTACGTGTTCCGCTGGAGGGAACTGTCCCAGAATCAATATTTGCATAGGGAATTTTCCCCAGTCTACTCTTACCCTGATCAGATAAAAGAAAAGTCAGCTCAGAACTCTAAATAACTGCTTCCTCTCCTCGTATCACATGAGGCATACCATGAGGAGGCATGAAGAGAGAGATCGTGTTTTTATGATTCCTTGACATTCATCTTTATATTCAAGGGTCACCAGAACACTCCTTCTTAGGTGACTGACTGCATATTTCATACATGAGGCATCCCGGGGTGATCATAAATCCTCAGAAGTCCAGCATCAGTGTATTTTTGTTCCCAAGTAGTGTATGTGAACTCCCGGCTAAAATATATTCTTGGAATCATACTTTTTCAGTATTTCCAAGAAAATGATGTTATTTATGTATTGGAGGAGACCACACTCTTGTCCTTGTCACCAGGGAGCTGCAGACAAGAGTCTCCCAGAACTTTGAGAGTCTCCATTGTGCAGACTGAGGTGGATTGCCAAGTTCCCTTTGCCACATCCCTGATGCACTTGCTTGTGTTTGTAGTTCCTGCTCTGTGAATCCGGGCAACTAATTTTGAGGTCTTCAGAGATGTGACAAGAAATGTAGTATTGTTGTTTGGGGATAACCCAGAAATAGAGGACTGGATCTTTCTCCTAGTTATGTTTTGATGCTAATCCCTGCCTCTTTTGTTTCTGTTTATATGTACAAAGAATTATGCCTAAATCTTGAAAAATAGTGCTTGCTTTCAATCCTGAGATTGTTTTTCATTGTCCTGCATGTCCTCTATTGTAGTGTAATGTGAAATAATCCATGCCCAGATGCCAGAATGTTGTTTTAAAAACAAAAACATGGGCAGGATGGTTTCTGCTCACGCAGCCCTGCCTTTGCGTCCTCACCCTCCACAGTTATGACTTAACTGAGCTGGGTTGTCTTCTGGCCTCAGAGTACCCTTTGTCAGAGCCTTGGGCCCCTGGGCCTCTTCACTCAGGACTTGGTGGACCACTGTCGCTCAGTGGCCACTGGCTTGTTTGGCTGATTGATGTGGGAGAGCTCTTACAGCCATGGTTTTGTCTAAAGCCATCATGGATGGGTGGCTCAACTGCTCTGGTTCCTACAAA
Source organism: Ailurus styani (assembly GCA_002007465.1). Taxonomy (NCBI): domain Eukaryota; kingdom Metazoa; phylum Chordata; class Mammalia; order Carnivora; family Ailuridae; genus Ailurus; species Ailurus styani. The sequence continues at coordinate 1,473,811 of LNAC01000234.1, forward strand.
CCTTCCTCTTTGGGATGGCCTCTCTCTCCATCTTGATTGCTTATAGACCAAAACACCAAAAACATACGCAAAGAAGATATCGAAAAACTTTCTCTATACTTTTGATATTCAACTTCACTGTTTTGGGGGCGGGGGAGGGGAATGCTGGGGGCTGCTGTTAGAAGAAGAAAGATGATCTTTCTATTTTCCAGAAATTGAAGACCCTCTAGTTATTCACTATTCTTTCATACGCTCTGGTTGAGCTTGACCAGATTTCAGGAAAGGATTTAAGCTTCCCAGTTCTGCAGACTCACCTGTTTGGCCGAGGGCTTCCAGCTACCCTCTTGAGCTCCTTGGCAATGTTGGTGCCTTTCTATCATCTGGATTAAGCTGTGTACTACAACTGCTTGTTGGTATAACTTGGCTCCCACCTTCTGACTAAGACACCATACCCTTACCACCCTGTCTTCGCTCTCCTTTCCCCCAATTTTTTCCACCTTTCTGAACCAAGACAGAATGACACTTCCATGACCCATCAGTTCCATACACACCCGGCACCTGTGAGGCAGGATCTTACCCTCTCAAACTTCCATTTCTCACACCACCAGGGAAGGTAAGGAAGATAAGCAAGTGCCTGGAGTGGGCCAGGCGGAGCAGTAACCTAGAGGCACAGAGGACAAGCTGAGTACCGAGAGGAGAGGGTGGAGGAACGCTTTCCCTGATGGTGCCAGCCAGAAGCCGTCCTTCCCTCCACGTGGCCCCGAGGACAGCACTGTGTGGTGTGCAGGGGTCTGATGGCCACTCCTAGATGGCTCCTTCCGGTCAGGATCACATCTTAGACAGCGTGATTCTTTTTCAGCAGCCATCCCTTTGCCTTGCACACAAGTGTTCTGTGTTTTCTGAACCATGGATGGAAATTCTGAATTAACTTTCCACTTGTTCAGTATTGTTCCAGTTGTTATCTGAAAACTGTGGACCCCACTCAGTGTATTCTCTTCTCTAACAAAAGCACAGGGCTGCTCTTGACTGGTGGTGCCCCTTTCTGTGGGTCCCCCTGGTAAGAAACTTGTATCTTTTTCATACTTGCCAATTTTTAGTCATTTTCTCCAGACTCTCTAACGTCTCCCTCCAGTCCCGGCTTACTCAAACCCAGACATTCCCGAGCTAGAGATTCTAACTGGAAGCTAGTTACTACCTCTTTCACTCAGCTAGTTAGACCTTTTTACCACTGACTGGTCAGGGCAGGAGGGTCACTGACTCTGTCCCCTGATATTGGCAGAATGTCATCTAGGAGCCCTTGGGGTTCCTTTCCTGGAGGACCACCTGCCTGTTGTCCTGGGACTAGACCTTATTTTCCTTCTGTGATGCAGTAGGACGTGTTCTCGCTTTTAAGGAAGCATTTATGAGAGACGGCCCCCTCCCCCACAAAAGAGGCCCCAAGTAAGAGTACAGCCCTGAAAGATTATGGACTATGAATTGTTTCTGGTGGAGATCACTTTCTACAACTAAATCTCAGTTTTCCTATTTCTCTTGTGATGAAGGGGTGGCCTTTTGGTAAGGAAAAAGATTTTTATAGAGTTAGACATCATGGAAATCCAACCTAGATTTTTTAAAAGCATGATCCCAGGGCGCCTGGGTGGCTCAGTGTCTGCTAAGTGTCTGCCTTCAGCTTAGGTCATGATCCGAGGGTCCTGGGATCAAGCCCCTCATTGGGCTCCCTGCTTAGCAGGAAGCCTGCTTCTCCCTCTCTCACTCCCCCTGCTTGTGTTCCCTCTCTTGCTGTGTCTTTCTCATCAAATAAATAAATAAAATCTTTAAAATAAATAAATAAATAAAAGCATGGTCCTCTTGAAAAAGAAATCATAGTGTAGTAATCTTAACATAACAACAATATGGCAGATTATTGAGTGAAGTGGATTAACTTGAATAAATGCTGTGAAATGTCTTCTCTTAAAAAATAAAAAATGAAAATGAAAATTTAGTTGGCAAAATATTCCAAAATTTAATTTTCTTCATTTTCATCTAAACTATAACTTGAAAGAGCAAAACTTCAAATTAAGGCATAAAGGAAGTGCCAAGATATGGTTCACACTTCATATGGGTACGCTTGTCCCACATTATTTGCCCACTATTTGTAATGGGGAGAATGACTCCCCATTACAGGTTGAGGAAAGACTTATTTCAGTTAGTTAAAAGAGTTCCCTACTTCTGTAGCCAATGCATTTTTTTTTTAAGTAGTTTCCACGCCTAGCATGGAGTGCAGTGCAGGGCTTGAACTCAGAACCCTGATATCAAGACCTGAGCTGAGATGAAGAGTCAGACACTTAACTGACTGAGCCACCTGGGCACCCTGAGCCACTGCATTTTTAAGTGGAATTTAAAATGTTATTCTGTATTTTTCTCTCAGCATTCTTGCCTCTTGTTTTTCAGAGAAAATGTGGGAGTTTTTCTTTCTTCTTAAGTTTCCTCCTAATCGGGCAACAGTAGCAACAGGGGACCCCCTTTGAACAAGCGTGAGTGGAACTTTTTTGCTGAAAATAGAAGAGAAGCTTCTGTCCACTTTGCTGTTCCTGCCTTGCCTGTAGATGCTCCGTGATAGGAGTTATCCTTGTTATTCGTGGCATTTAACAGGAGAATTTCCCTCCCCTCTTTTTCATAAATAGTTATGAAAGCAGTTGTTTCTGTAAGTAGGGGTAGTCACACTGTGCCGTTTGGGGCACATGGGGAGGAACTATTCATCCTGCTGGTTTTTACAGATCGCGTACCGCGTGCACAGTATTTTAGGTGTACTCCATGGTTACTAATACACAGTAGGCATAAAAGGCTTACAAAAGCCAAAGGTACATGAAATGATACTCTTAAAAAAAATACAGAGCAGAGAGCACAGTATTTGAAAGTCTACGAAACAATGCAAACCAAACCCATAAGTATAGTGCGTGACCTCACCATCAGCAAGATTGGTGATGTTTTTGCCCTGCTTTTGATGGAGAGGGCAAAAGGGAAAAAATGGCATGGCAGATGCAAGGAATAACTTCTACTTAGGAGTCATCCTTGATTTCTTCTTACCCTCATGTCTCCCAACCCCCTGGCCATATTCAGGTCATTGACAAGTGGTGTCCATTTTGTCAAAAATCCAGCTCAAATCCTCCATGTGTCTTCAGCTCAGTGCCACCTCCCTGGCCTGAGTCATCGTCATCTCTAGTCAGGTTGTCAGCAACAGTCATCTAACTAACTGGTCTCCCTGTTTCCTCTCTTGCTTCTCTTGAGTCTGTTCTCCACAATGAAGCCAAAAGAACTCTTGAAAATATGCATCAAATCATGTGATTCCCAATTTAAAATTACTTAGTGCTTTCCCCTGTTCTCAGTCTAACACCTGAATTCACAGAGTGGTCTGTGCTCTCTAGCTCCTATCACTGACTCCATCTCATCCCTGGGGTCCCAGACCAACTGCCACTACTTCAGGGAAACACCATCCCCACCCTCTCCATGGAAGTGGCCTCCCCCAGTTTGTTTTCTGTCATATCCCCATTTATCGTGACCGTCTTATTTTTTAAATTATTATTATAATTATTATGATTGTTACTGTTTGTTATAGTAGTAGGAGTTCACTGGCTATCTTCCCAGCTAGAACGTGTACTTCATGAAGTCAGGGCTCACTTGCCTTGTTCCAGGAGTAGCCCCCATGCCAGGCACATAGTTGACACTCGGTAAATATTTTGAAAGTGAAAGAGCAAACTGTACAAAGAGTAAAATAATTAAATCCCTCTGCCTGGATCAGGTTGTATTGAATGTCATTGTAAAGTTGGAGATTAGGAGGAAGCTAGAGAATTCAAGGAAGACCTTCCGTGATGAACAGGGAATTCATACTTGATAAGATAAGCAATACGGGGGCCAAAGCATGGCACTTTGTTTGTTTTTTGAGACTGATTATTTAAGCAGTGATGCCCCAGCTAGATTGTACTAGAGGAATTAAGAGCTTTGTGTTAGGAAATGATTGTACCCACGCAGAAAGGACTTGGATAAGGAGATGCTGGGGAAAATAAGAAGGCGTCGATTTAAGATTCCACAGTTAGGAATTTTGTGGTAACGATGCACTGGAGTGGCCTAAATAGACAGTATTATGCTTTCTTCATTACGTGACCATAAACTACCAGCCAAAAAAACCCTACATTGTTTAAAAAAATGTTCTCAGATAAACTTGACAGAAGCTATCCTAACTATACCCCAACTCCCCCTTGGCTGAAGCACAGTACTGACATGCTGATGTCAGGATAGGTTTAGGTGAAGAGAAGAAATGAGAGCAAACTTTTCCACTGCCATTGATTTAATAAACAAGATAATGTACATGAAAAGTGCCCGGTGCAGTTAGTTAAACTTTCAGCCAAATAATTAAAAAAATAGTGCCGATATTTACATTTTGTTACTCTACCTCACATTGTTTTTTCTTGCCAAATTACCATCTGAAAGAAAATGATCTGAAACTCTTTTCTTATGATGCTACATTTTTTAACATTGTTTCTCTTTTCTTTGTTTAAAGCAATTGAACAAGAGGAAGAAAACAGTGACAAACACGTCATTGTGACAGAAGCTGGAGATGTTCCAGATTCTCAGGTAAGATCAGTTCTGTGGCCGTCCCTCATGATGCCTGTCTTTTGCACTGAGAGTGCTGACATTAGGCAGGTGTTTGCAGATGATACAGGTTTGACCTTCTGTGTTCTGTAAAGAGTGGTTTTCCTGGGAACAAAGTGCTTATTTTTGATAGAGAGGCATTTCACAGGAAGGGCCCTAAATTGTTAATTATATTTGTAATTTGATTCATGAGGGAGGGACAGAGGGGCAGACACCCTCCACTTCCCAGAGAAAGCAAAGAAAGTAAGTGAAGAACCAGGAGAGACCACCTTAGAGTAGCCCACCCCCTGGAGACGGCAGAGAAGAATGAGCTGGCTGACAGTGGGACAGCAGGGCTGGGCTACACGGAGGAGTGTGATGCCTCACCCGCCAAAGAGTCTCTGCCAACGCCCAGCATCTAACTCCCAATGTGGGTGTGCTTTGAGCAGTATCTTCCCTCCAAATAGTACTGTGGCCTCACCACTTCAGACGGCCTGGCGCTCTCAAATGCTAACTTGGTGTAGATCAGAGCATTTAAAGATTCTTGGCTTGGCTGACACGTTGCACTTCCTTTCCAGTTCTAAATCTGTTGGTTCTGGTCAGAATCATTCATTACATTAGCTTTTTCAGTCAAGATGACACAGGTTGCACTAGTCCAGTAAGTTGATAGAAGGAACTTGTTTTGCTAGAAGGAGTCATTTTGCTGTGGAAATACTGAAAATGCTGCAGTCACCAAGTTCATACTGAAATTGCATTGCAGGTTTTCAAGCAAACATGGGCAGGGACTTCCCCCACTGAGTGTTCCAGACTTTCTCAAGGGTTTCTTAAATCATTATATTATTAGTGAGACGGATACTTCTAAACATAAATTGTTGTTCTTTACTTGTTTTGAGCTTATTCCGTGGACAAAAGTCTGTTTTAATGGAATCATAATTATGTCTCAAGAGGGTACACAGACCTGGCTTTTCAAGATTCTGTGGTTTTCTTCAGCTGTGTCATGAGTGTACATCCACGGGAGGTACCGAGGGTCGAAATCATGAAACCAGACAAAACCAGTGAATCGATAATTCTGTCAGAAACGGATTCAGTTTAGGTTTGAAAGGCAAGAGTTAAGTTCACGGGAGGCATAATTGTGGGTGACAGGCCGAGGCCATGGGGGAAGGCAGGGAGCTGTCACCTCATCTGACATGTCTAAGAAAGCATGACCTGCTACCACAGGACAAGCACTAGTTTTGCTGATTTTCGATTCTGCAGACCATCTTTCCAACTGCTCTGGGCTTAGCAGTTCGAGGCATGGAGGGTGAGCTCAGAGAAAACTTTGAGAATTTTACTATCAGAATTGGAAATGTTTGTGTGTGCCCATGGGTGTCTACATTGACTCCGGAACATGCTACTTTGATGTTTGGTGTCTGTACGTAGAACAGGTGGAACATCTATGTACCGTGCTCCGTGGTATTTCACACGGTCGCTGTCTTCACTCCTTGCATATTTTAAGCAAGCAGAAAATGATTTTCACTCCTTCCAGCCATGACCAAATATGTCACTGTGGGGAAAATGCCCTGGGGCTTTTGAATGCTTTGGGTATGTGAAAGGTTAAGATGGACAGATAGGGTCTCCTATACACATTTCCCACCTGCGCGAAAACTCTAATTCTCTCCTCAGATGTTCACTCCTTTCTTCCTTTTCTCCCTAAAAATATCTTTTCTGCCTGAGATACTCCTTGTGTTAAGGCAGTGACGTGTGTGAGGAGTGGAGCGAGCACGTAGACTGGGGTTTCCCTCCCATCCCTTCTCCACAGCCTGTGTCCTTACACACGCTCTTCAGCGTCTGAGCCTGGGAGTTCCTGCACGGTGACATCAGTGTCTTCGTCACCATGGTGCCCTCTCCAGCCAAGCCTTTCCAAGTGACCGGCATGCAGGGTTTTCACTTCTGTGAAGTAGAGATCGGGTGAAGTTGTGTGGGGCTGAAATGAAGCCATGCGGGACAGGCCTGCGCCTAAGAGTTTCAGTAATTGTTAGGCAGCGTGCCTGAGGTCCAGACTGCGGCCTTCGGGGCCTGGTCTCTCCTCCTGGCTCTGCCGCTCAGCCTGGCAACGTGTTCTCTCCTGGCCTCAGAGCCCTTTTCTGTAGTAGTACTGACAGTTCACTTGGGCAGCCCTTTGGATGCAGTAGGCGCTCGCTGAAGCTCTTTGTTCTCTTACCTCAACGACAAACTCTGTACTTACCACCACCTTACAGGTACACTGGCAAGTGCAGGGCCAGGAATGAAACCCAGACAGTCTGGCTCTGACACCCTGGCTTTTAATGCCTGTGCTGAACTGCCTTTCTAATGTCTGTAAGATGGGGGTCATGGTTGGGTTTTTTGAGGATTCGATGAAGATGTATGAAACAGAACAGTGCCCAGCACATAGTAAGTACTCAGAGAAGTTCGTCCCTGTGAGTCACTACCGTGATAGTGATCATCTGTCACATTGCTTTTTGGTTTGGATATTTAAGGTGTCTGATGTGGCTCGGTTGTTGTATTACTCTCTGTGTACTATTATGTTATCGTCACATACATAAACGTTCTAGATGCATTTATCACTCTTTATATAGGACTAAAGGATTAAAGAATTTTTTAATCAAAATGTGTAAAATTGGGGGGTGCCTAGGTGGCTCAGTTGGTCAAGCATCCAACTCTTGATTTTGGCTCAGGTCGTGATCTCAGAATCATGGGATTTAGCCCCACATCGGGCCCTGCCCTCAGCATGGAGTCTGCTTGGGATTCTTTCTCCCTCTCCCTCTGCCGCTCCCCCAGCTCTCTTTTGAGTAAAGCTTTTAAATATATAAATAAATAAATGTAGAATATTTGAGGTACCTGGGTGGCTTGGTTGGATAAGCATCCAGTTCTTGGTTTGGGCTTAGGTCATGATCTCAGGATCGTGTATTGAGCCCCACATTGGGCTCGGTGCGCAGTGGGAAGTCTATGAGATTCTCTCTCCCTCTGCCCCTCACTTTGTGCTTGAGACACACTCTCTGTCTCAAATAAATAAATATTTTAAATGAAAAAAAAAGTGTAGAATTTTTGCCGGGTTCTAGTTTAGGGCTCTTAATGTGATCTTTAATGAGTAATTTATAATGTACTGAACTTTGGGAATTCTTCCTTGGCTTCAGGTGTCCATTGACCACTGGTTTCAGTAATTATTTTCATGTCTCCTATCCTCCATTTGTATCAATCATTTTAATATTAAGTGATGGTAACTGTTAATTGTATAAAGTAATTTCCAAATATTTTATGATTATCAATAGTCAAAATGTGACTTCTTTTTTTAAAAAAATATTTTATTTATTTATTTGACAGAGAGAAACACAATGAGAGAGGGACACACAAGCAGGGGCAGTGAGAGAGGGAGAAGCAGGCTTCCACAGAGCAGGGAGCCTGATGCAGGGCTCAATCCCTGGGATCATGACCTGAGCCAAAGGCAGACACTTAATGACTGAGCCACCCAGGTGCCCCATGACTTCTTTTTTAATATACGGAAGACAACTGTTATTTAAGGCTGTGATAGTGATCATAGAAAACAGATGATCATTTAAAATCCTTTACATTGGAATTTATTAGAATTTGCTTTTTCCTTCTTTATTATTTGTCAACTTTGCTGCCCTGCTTAGCAGGTGGTCAGTAATGTTTACAGACCTGAGCTGTAATTTCAGGTCCAAACAAGACAAAATATTAGTGTCCTCCCTACGCCACTATGAAAGTTCAGGGAATCAAGCATATGAAATAAGTGAACCTTTTACTTCATCAGCTGTGTAAATGTATGGCAATGTATTTTTTAGTTTTATCAGAAGAGCGAATTATGTAAGTATAATGGATTAAGAAAATATTTGAGGGAAACAGCAAGTATAAATTCCATGTAACTATGGCTTCTGCCTCCTTCCCTCCTCCCACTCTGCTCTGGCAGGATGGAGTTTCATACGGTGTTTGTATAGAATGGGTATGTCCAACCAAAATGTAATTCCAGAAAGGAGGAGGATCTGAAAAGTCAACAGTTGCAGTTGGTGACTCACCTGTACAGTGAGGGGCCAGGAGCCCCTGAATGACTCTCTGAGGCTTTGCGATGTCCCAGCATGGTATCTGAGGCCTGTCCTAGTGATGCCCTGGGCCTGAGTAAACCTGCCTCACGCTCCCCATCACATGTGCTTTTCTCTGTGGGCGCCCACGGCCCTTTCCCTCAAGGAAGGGGTATACTTTTCTAGCCCAACCAGGAGGAAAGTTTTCATAGTTTTCTTTCCCTCTCTGAAGAAATTTGAGAAAATGAATACTTGCTGCCCTACAAAATAAAATAGCTATCTGTGATTATTATTATCAACTTATAATTTATTATTATATTTAATATATTATAAATAGTATGATTATATAATTACCATATGAAATATTCTAGTATATATCATACTTTGTTATATTATTGTTATATATTTTAATGAATTGTATTTTATGTGTTTGTTATTAACATTACATGTAATTCATTATTATTATTATTTAGTGTGAATTATCTTCAGAATTTTCCTGGAAGGGATTCTTAACATTTGTTGTTTAGAGAAGATGTGCATAGAGTAGAGTCATGTAATATATCTTCCCATCCCTTCAGTGTTTCATCATTTGGTTTTCTGTTTAAAGTAGAAAAAAAGTTACTTTATGAATGTCTGTGTGAGATTGAATTGTTAAAGAAGTTACTCTATTTAGTAATGAGCAAGACTTTACCCAAGTACTGTGAATCTGGATTAAGTAGCATTCTGTTACTGCAAAAGTACTTACTGGAAAACTGGGCTCTTTCGTCCGGTTTTCCTTCTTTTTTTGCATGATGTTTTATATCTAAGTGTTTTAGAGAAAGTGATTTTTAAAGTGAAGATAATGCAGACAGTGTTTTCATACATAAAATGTGCTCTTTCACCTTCCGTCATGACGGTTTTTCATATATCATCCTTGTAGCTTTCCTAAGGGAATCCTGTCCAAGCACCATTTTACCACTAAAAGAATGGACCCAACATTTTTATGACTCCCTTTATAAAGGAAACAGACTTTAATTTACATTCACAACATTTCTCTTCTCAAACACTGAAAATCATATGAATAGCTTTAATTATACATTACAGAGATTGTTTTTTTTTGCAAAGCAGACCTTGAAATGAGGCTCTTAAATAACTCTTCTGACAGTTCCAGATTAATCTTTTATTTTTTTTCTGGCTTAGCAGTGTAAGGTAAACTGTTTATAATTAATTTCGTATAGACAAATTAAGTAGTTCAAGAATGTGAAAGTCTAGATCAAGGGCTGTTACTTATCTTGCTTCTCCTGCCATAACAAAGCTCCCAAAATATATTAATAAATTCATGGGTTTTTCAAATTAAATCACTAAATTACAGAGCTGTGAAAGGGACTTCCAGAGAATATCTGGGTGAGCGTGGTGCTTCCACAGAGGACTGTCTTAGAAACTATCCAGGATGTGTGGGCATCTCTCTGGGCTTCAAGTTCTCCAGGGAATGAAGAAACATTCATAACCCTCCTTGAAAGCCTTTTTTGGTAGTTGTTATGTAAGGAGTGCTGTAGAATTATCTTACAAAAATGCATCCAGAAATTATGCAGAACCAGAAAATCAAGACAGCAATATTCCTTTTTTAATTATAAGATGTTCTAATTATAAATACGAAATAATGAAGTTGCTCTGAAACCCATTCTTAAAAGTAATAACATTTTGTGTTTAAAATATATAACTTGGGGGTACCTGGGTGGCATCAGTGGGTTAAAGCCTCTGCCTTCAGCTCAGGTCATGATCTCAGGGTCCTGGGATTGAGCCCTGCATCAGGCTCCCTGCTCAGCAGGGAGCCTGCTTCCTCCTCTCTCTCTGTCCACTGCTCTGCCTACTTGTGATCTCTCTCTCTGTGTCAAATAAATAAATAATCTTAAAAAAATACATAATTTGTGCACCCAAGTATCTTATTCTAATAAAAATGTATTTCCTCATTAAAGAAGAGTCTGTATTCGGAATCCTAAGCAGATGATATAAAGCATGTTTATTGTTGCTTAAACACTCGTGTTCCCACAGAAACCAAAGAAACAGTTAAGGTGTCTTACGTTTTCACTACTTAGTCCCACCCTCTTCTTGCTGATGATGTTATCAGTTGTTTTAAAAGAATGTATATGATGGAGTACATGGGTAGCTCAGTTGCTTGGGCTTCCGATTCTTGGTTTCAGCTCAGGTCATGATCTCGAGTTGTGAGACTGAGCCCCACGTTGGGCTCTGTGCTGAGCCTGGAGTCTGCCGGACATTTTTTCTGCCTCTCCCTTTGCCCTCCTCCCACATACACACACAGTCTCTGTCTCTCTAAAATAAATAAATAACATCTTTTAAAAAATTTAAAAGAATGTTCATGGGTCTGTCTCCCATGTACATACCACGGAAAGACTGTCTCTGAGCCCAGGGGAGCTTAATCTCCTTAACTCTGGAACCCGTGCTGGTGAGAAGGAATGGGCTCAGTTTTGTGCCCGTTTAGTTCCAAGATCCGTTCCTCCTGTGTATCCCCCTTCCTGGCCCCGTCCCCCACACAGCCTCTGGTATACAGGGCGCCGCACTGGGGAGCATGGAGAGATTAGGACTAATCCGTCACACTAAGGAATAAACAACCACGGGGCAGGTCCTAAGGTTGCAGGGTCACGAGCCGCCTCTCTCGGCTCACAGGACAGTATGTTAAACGCTGTCAGGATGACATGGATGGAGAAAGAAGAAACTCTAGCTGGCCGACATCAATGAATTTTTTAGATAACAGGAATTTATTCCTCTAAGTGTCAAAGCTTTTAAAGGATGTTAATCATTTGTAATATAGGAATCCACCCCCAAGTTTCCTTGTCTTTTTAGCTTAGAGGAGGATATTTAACACCACTGATCCTCTTATACCCTCTCTAGTATTGATTAAAAGTGCCTCTTCAAGATCAGCCCATGTATTCAGCATTATATCAGGTAATCGGCTCCATTAAAATTCCAACAAACAGAAATACGCTCCAAGGAACATGGCTAGTATGGTAAAAGGATCTAAAAATAAAATCAAGTGGACCTTTAGTAAAATGCTTGACAGTCTTATTCTACTTTCCTTGTCCTCCTTCCTCCCAAGTCAGGAGGGGCAAACCCCAGTTGACTCCCAGTTTTTCTAAGTGTTACTGAACACAGCTGTGCTCTTTCACCGACCTACTGTATCTGCTGCTTTTGCACTAAAACTACAGAACCTGGGTAGTGGCACAAGAGACCACATCACCCACGAAGCCTGGAATATTGACACTCTGGCACTTTCCCAAAAATCTGGCCAACCCTTGCCACTGAAATGACCACCACATGCCTTCTTTTCTTATACCTCCGCAGCATCTTCTCGTATTCCCTACTCTCAGCTAATACCTTGACTTATTTTTTTGGGAAATAGAAGCATTCAAAAAAGAATTTCCGGGAACACCCGGATGGTTCACTCAGTCAAGCGTCCAGCTCTTGATTTCATCTCAGGTCTTGATCTCAGGGTCCTGGGATGGAGCCCCATGTCTGGCTCCTGGCTCTGCTGCGAGTCTGCTTGAGATTCTCTGCCTCCACCCATCCCTCACCTCGCACACGTGGGCATGCCGTCCCTCTCTCTCTCTCAAATCTTTAAGAAGAGAAAAAAAAAGAATTTCCACATTTCCCACCACCAAATATGCCAGCCTACCTGCATGTTTACCCCTGTACTTCACCTTCCCTACTGTTACAGTGAGTGACATGTTCACAGTCCTGTTGCTGTCTGATAGTAGATCTTTATGCTCTCTTTGCACCTGAAGGACATTGCTCCTAAAAATGCCCCCTCTCCATCCCGCATCCTTAGGTTTCCCTCTCTGCTGGGTGATTTCTAATAAGATAAGTAGACTGAGGGTGCCTGGGTGGCTCAGTGGGTTAAAGCCTCTGCTTTCGGCTCAGGTCATGATCTCAGGGTCCTGGGATNCTGTCTGATAGTAGATCTTTATGCTCTCTTTGCACCTGAAGGACATTGCTCCTAAAAATGCCCCCTCTCCATCCCGCATCCTTAGGTTTCCCTCTCTGCTGGGTGATTTCTAATAAGATAAGTAGACTGAACATCCCTCACCATAAACAAGCAAGCTAAACTCCTTTCAGCCTCACTCTTTAGGTAGTGTCCTATTGCTTGTAACAAAACTCCTCAGGAGAGCGGTTGCTCATTCTCTGTTGAACCCCAGGCTAATACAGCTTTTTTTCCTACCACTTTTTTGCTCCAAAAAAAACCCCCAAAAAACAAAAAAACAACTGTCATCAAAGCCACCAATTACTTCCATCAGATTCTGTCAAATCCGTCATTTCGAACCTGTCTTCCTTGATATTTCAGCAACATTTGATACAGTTTTTCTCTCCCTCCTCCTTCAGACACCTTCTTCACTACTCACCGACTTCTCCTCCTAGAGGAAGGTCTTGGTGTGGGGCTCCACGCTCAGCAGGGAGTCTGCTTGTGGATCTGTTTCCCTCTCCTTCTGCCCCTCTCCCCACTCCCTCGCCCTCTCTCTCTCTCTTTTTAAGTAAATAAATCAATGTTTCTTTTTTAATACAAATAAAAGGCAAAACTAGCACTCATGGTTTGAAGTTGAATGATTTCAGTTTGGTCTAGTCTGGTAAGGGGCTTTCCAATAGCCATGGCTCTCCAACAGTACACAGGCTATCCTAAGATAAACCGGATCCTTGTGCAAGAAACCTTGGAGATGAACTGGAGGACTGCTTGTGCAGAATGTTTTAAAAACAAATACCTGACTTTGGGGGAGGAATTCCACTTGCTGTCTCCTGGGAATCTGTGATTTGGGCCACTTGAAGAATTGTGTTTCCTTCCTAGTTGTTGGAGAAGCTTTTAGATAAGGAGCTATCTCTGCCCGTGGGAATAAAGATAATAGTCATTGTTTTGCACGGAGGACCCCATTTCTTCGAAGCCCACCCAACAAAGTGGTTATCTTTGGCACAATTAAGACTATGAAGCTGAGCATCACTTGCTGGCCCCTTCTCCATATTTGGTCCTGTTGCAAAGTCCATTCAAATCCTGTACATTAAAAAAAAATCCTGTATAGTTGTATTGTAGATTCCCAAATTTTGACTGCTCCTGCCAAGAATAACTTCAGATTTCATTAGATCATATCCTGATATGTCAGGACATTTTTTTTTAAAGAATTTGAGCAGAATTTGTGTTAAAATGAACATCTTTTTTTCTAATGAAAGTCCTAGATTCTTCTCCTTCATATTATTGTTACTTAGGTACTTTGGCATAAAAAAAATGTGACCCTTTATGGTTCGTTTCCAATCCCTGATGACATTTGAAGCTTTCTTTTTGCAGTTTATTTTAATAAACTTTTTTTTTTACCATATTTCATGCAACATTGGAGGTATTTTGCTAATAATGCCCCATAGTAATTTTCCAGTTGTTAAAAAAAAATCTTGTGATCTTGTTAAACTGTGTATTTGTACATGGAATAATCTGGTGGAGTGAAAGAATTAGGAGCCTGTGTACTGTTATTTTTAGTCCTCTGTATCATTTCACCCTTTTTGTCGGAGTGGTTCCTGGCTAACTTTCCCATGAGTTTTTAACCTCTTGTGAGGCTTTGCTTATGTAACAGGAAACAGGCTGTCAGGAACAAATAGTGGCATATCAGGAGCTCGCTTCAGTAGCAAATGATTTAGTTTGCTCTGCCCTTCCCTCTCTTAAAGTGGACCTATACGTGATCTGAACTTTAAGACTTGTGGCATGGCCTTCCTAGGTTAAAATAATTCAATTTCAGTTTTGGAAAGGCAAACTATTTTACCAAGACCATGCGTTAATCCAGGCAGTAGAGAAGATGAGCTTATCATAAGGCGAATTTTGCAGTGGTGTCATGTCCTGGGACTGTGGATTTAAGTATATCTTCGCTTTTTCTCCAACTCTTAAGGCAGGAGTGATGTGCAAACTTCAAGAGAGAGATGACATCGGACGAATTGAACTGGTCCAGAAGCTGGCGAGAGAAAACTGTCAGTTTCTACAGACAGACAAAAAAGAACAGGAGAAATCTGAACACGTAAGCCCTTTTTCTCTTGGGGATGCAGGTTTGAAGGGGGTGGAAAATGTTTCCGCCTGGTTGTATGCTTGAAGGAAAAAATTTTTTAAATTCTTTGGTTTGGGTTCTCTCCCCCACCCCCAGTCATCCTCCTTAGTAAAAATGACAGCTGTTCAGAACTCAAAGACAGCCATTCACAACACTAGATAGATAACCCTTCTCAAAAGTGAATCTTGTAGAATACATGTAAGCTAATATGAATGCCTGTGTATGATTTTGATTTGATGGCTTTCAAGTTTGCTTTTGGGAATTTCGCCCATCAGATAGTTTGTGGAATATGAATTTTGAAAGAAGATTCTGATGTACTTTGATGTTGAGTATGGCGTGGCTCTCTAGTCACCAAACAAATGTACCCCGAGTCAGTAGGAAAAAGTTAAGAGCAGAGTACCAGATTATAGATGCTTTCACCACTCGGGAGAGTCAGAAGGGAGTTTTCCCAGTATCTTATGAATGTTTGTGTTCCAACAAAAGTTCCCTTGTTGGCAGGAGTTAAACTGGAGGAAAGGGACACTCTGCTTGGTTCTCCTGAAAGCAGTAATTCAGATTGAGCTTTAGAACTGGGAATGCTGTCCTCACGCTGGGGGGACAATGGCACCGCTTTCTTCTGCTTCACATTGTTGTCTGTTGACTTTTTGTTGTGGTTTGTAAGACTGCGCTCTCAGTGCTCAGCTATCCAGGGTTGCTCACAAAGGGGAAAATTCTTCAGTGTTCGTAAACATGTCTTCCTCTGACTTTAATTTTTCCTTGGAATTTTATGTCCAGCCCCTTCCAAAGGGGAAAAATTGCTTCAAGCTTTTTCTGCTCTGAGGCTCAGCACACATGCCATGGTCGTACTGAGCAGGAGGTGAGAGGAGATGTGGCAGGGCGCAGGCTGATCCGGTGAACATAACGCCGCGCTAACAGCGCAACATCGGATGGTAACAGTTGGTGTCTCGAGGGGGAGAATAATGAAGCAGTTTCCGAGCCTTGTAGCTGAGCTGTTTCAGGGCTGACCATCGACTTTCAGTGAGTGAACGTCTTAGGAGCCTTTGCTTCACTAGCTACTGTTGAAAAGTCCAGGGGCTTGTTTAAACTGTTAAAAGCGCCCTCGTTGACCGTATCAAAGACTGACTCTTAATCTCTGCCGTGTCCTTAGACTATTTGAGTATCCTAGTGTGTGACTTAAGTTTCTCAAAACAGTGTTCCTTTTGGCTCATTTTAATTAGAAGAGCAACAGTTTTCATATGCCATGTTTTGTTGATTTCAAAATGCACATTTCTCCCACATTTTAGCATCTCTGAAATCAGGGTCAGTCTTAATGATTGATGATAGGAAAACACCTCATAGGTTAACTGTCAGCATTTTTCTTTCCTCGCAGTCCTTAAAATGAATGATATATTTTACAATGAATTGCATATTCAGTGAAGTGGACCAGTGACAGCCTGGGGGTAGGGCCAGATCTTTCAAAGCCAAACTAACAGTAGAGTACCAGTTCACCAAGGCTAGAGATCATCAGCCTTAGGCCACAAACAACTTAAGGCTTATTTTAAAAGCTACCAGTGTTGCCTTCACCTTGTATTTCATTCAATCCGGAATATTATAGTTCAAGCTAACGAGACTATTATAACCTCCAAATATATATCAGAAATCCGAACTTAGTGCTGGTAATTGTAATGACTTCTAACATGAGACAGAAATGTAGTGGTAGAAGATTGGCAACTTTGCTTATGGTTACCTACTATTGCTGTCTACTCTCTACAGTTATCTAAAGTGGAGGTTTAGTCCTTCATTTTAAGATGGTAAAATAGAACACTAGGGTTTGTTATTTCTTGCATGAATGTCATGATGTGAATGCATTAGCAGCTCTGATAGTGTTTATGCTCCTGAGAGGAAAGACTGTGTATAAATCAGCATTGAAATTATGGCCTTTGCTACACAGACTTTTCCTCCTGGAGCTTTGAGTGAGGAGAGGTGAATATTCAAGCTCTTCCTTCCTTAGTGATGAATATACCCTCGGCCGTTCTGCCATGTCCCACCTGCAGGGTGACAGCAGTTGAGCTGATCAGTTCTCCAGGCTGTTACTGACACCGTGTTCCACTCCGTGGATTATTTAATACTAGACGCTTGCGCTTTTTGCAGTCATGTATTAGGAACAAAAACCATCTGGTAGATGATCTGACTCATTTAGGTCTTGAGTGTTTAGGTCTTAGCTCGACCTTTGCTTACCCACGGAGTTCACCGTGTTCCTGAGCTGGGCACAGCGTTTGCCTTTGTCCTGCCCTCGCTCTCTTTTCAGGGGCGGTCATCTGCTCTGGCTCACGAAAACTCCATTATAACACGCAGGATGTACAGAGGAAACTGCCGTTTACCCAACGTAAACCCAGGCCCCCAGTTTCTTCTTGTAATAACAGTAACAATGATGACCAAACCCTGGAGTTACATACTGATTTCCTCTCTTTTATGATTTTAAATCCTTCATCTACCTCCTCTGCCGTTCCTGGGACAAAGCTATTTAAGGAGACAATGGTAAAATTTCAGTTAGAGTCTGAGTTACCCATGGAGTCTTTTTTTTTTTTTTAACTCCATTGCTTCTCCAGATCTAGAATACCACATCACTTTAAATACGCATGTGCCAAAATGAGAAAGTGGCTTTAAAGTACCACTGAGTAGAAAAAGAAGCTTTTGTTGCCGGTGCATCTTGTTACAAATAGAAGGCGCTTCGAGCTTTCCGAGCAGGCATTTCTCCTATTTTCTCAAACTGGTCAATGCCGTGATTATAAGTGCACCAATTAGAGACACACTTCGCTCTGAGCTTTTGCCAAGGTATTTCTGAGAGAAAAATACTTAAATGTATAATTACCACAAGTTTCTCAGGAAGCACTTGGTTTTCTTATTTTATATTAACAAGCTGTAGGCACACAGTCGTTACTAAGTGTCAAAAATCATGTGAGAACTTTAAGAAGGAGACAGAAATTGGTTATTTCTTCTAAACATTATGATAATGGGATTAAACTTTTGTCATTAACTCTTGAAAGAAATTACTTCTTTTGTAGGTAGGCATCACATTTCCTAGTCTTCGTCTAGTTGTATTAATAAGGGAAGGGGCACGTGTTACCAAATGGACCTTTGAGCTTGACCTGGAAGGCTGACTAAGGGTCCCAGCAGGGTGGGCCAGGGAAGCGCCCAGAAGACAGAGGGATTCTCAAGAATGCACGTGACTTGAGCACTGGGTGATTCATGGGGAATACAGGGGAGTGGGTTGTGAGGGAGGTTCCTGTCCAGCTGCATGAGACCTGGTAAGCCACTGTAAAGAGTTTAGACTGGCCTTTTTGGCAAAGAAAAGCCATCCAAGAAGCCAAGTGGCACAGTCAGATGAAGTCTTTGTAAGACCTCTTTGGCATTGGCTTAGAGGAAGAAATGAGTGGAAAAGAGGAAAGTGTTGGAGAGAAACCTTGGAAAACTATTGTAGTGAGTCAGGTGAAAGGTGAAAGCCTGATCCAGGTGGTAGATAGGAAATGAGAAGGCTGTAGATGTAGACAATAGATGGTAAAATTGGCAGGATTTGTTAACTGGTGACGAGCAGGTGGAAATGTGTATTATTTTCTGTTAAGTGTAGACATAAGATTGTTCTGTTTAGCAACAGAATGGTTGGTCACCTTTACCAAAAAGCTACAAGACATTTACCATGCTGTTGTGTTCCTGCAGTGTGTTTCAGGTGTCTGAGGTACCAACTAAAGCACACAGTGTTTATCTCATTGGCAAGTTGTGAGGTGGGGACTCTGGCTAGCAGCATGGGGACTACATAAACCATCTTCTCAGACCAGACCTTTTGAAAATACCTTAGGCAGATGGCATCTCTGGTGGCCCCCAAATGAATTGGATTATTTAGCCAGAGTTTGGCATTTGCTGCAATGATGTGTGTGCCTTCTTTAGAATTAGCTGTAATTTCAGGAATGCTCTCTTGACCCATATAGTCTGAATTGGTATTACCACACTGTTATTTTACAATACTCTAAGTTATTATTCATTGAGTATACCTTTAGTAAAGCAGTGTCGTGGGGGATTCAGAATAACTCTGGTGGCTGCTACCCTGAAGAAGTATAGTCATATTATAGAAAGAAGACGTTGACACAGGTAACTGAGATACAAGAAGACAGTGTTGGTAATCTCCAGAGAGGTACACAGAAGTTAGAAGAAGAATTTCCACCTGGGGAAACAGGATTCTCTCTTACAGGAGAGGTAAACTTTGATGTGGATGGACCTTAAAGTGGGTTTGGGTTGGATTAAATGCTTTGAATTGAAGAACAGCATTGCTAGAGGGGAGAACAGCACTAAAAAACAGCACAGAGATGTCCAAGTACCAGTTATTTTTGGTCATCAGAAGCCATTCTGTGTCACCAGTGTACCAGAAGTGGGGCTGAAGGGTCAGCTGATGACAAGGAAGCAGGAGAAGGAAGACTTCATGAGAAACGAGTTTGGGACCAGACCATGGGGGATTTTTGAGGGCTGAAGAGTTTTACTGCATTCTAGAAGTCATGAGAAGTCATTGATGACTTGGTTTTGTTAGTTTTCCTAGAAAAGGAGGAAGGAGTGAGGTGGGGGGGGCACTCTTGGAGGTAAATGATGTCCTTCAGTTTGACACATTAGAAAGCTGAGGCTGATGAGTGACTAGACACAGCTGGGCTAAGAGTGGATTCAAGTCTGTTGGCTTCTGGGATGTATCTTCTCTCCACAGTCATTACTAGGGGAAGGGCTGATCAGAGAGCAGGAAACCAGGACAACAAGAATCATGATAATCCCAAGAAAGAGGAATGGCCAGGACCACCCTGGAGGAAAGAGACAGAACAATTATGTATTGAAGGGATGGTGGTGGCAGATACGGGAAGGATTACAGAAAAGAGAATGCTGGGCGCCTGGGTGGCTCAGTGGGTTAAAGCCTCTGCCTTCGGCTCAGGTCATTGATCTCAGCGTCCTGGGATGGAGGCCCGCATCGGGCTCTCTGCTCAGCAGGGAGCCTGCTTCTTCCTCTCTCTCTGCCTGCCTCTCTGCCTACTTGTGATCTCTCTCTCTCTGTCAAATAAATAAATAAAATCTTTAAAAAGAAAAGAGAATGCTAAGGTGCTTGCTTGGTTTGAGTCCTAACTTAGATTTGAAAAGCATGGAAGTTGTTCATATTTTCATATCTGTGAGGTAACTGTATTAAAGTATGTATCTACAGGTAGGTCCTTTTTTTTTTCTTTCCTGGAATACAACTGTACTCTTGACCAGAAAACCACAACTATTTTTCCCTAACATGGAGCTTTGTGGCGTATTAACTTGTAGGGTAGAAATGCTGGTAGTGGCTGCTACACCGAGTTCCTAATTTCCGAACTGCAGAAACGTGGATGTGTGAAATGTCCGGGAGAGCCTTACTAAGCAGTTCTTTCCCTAGGGACTGGCCCATAGCCCGCCCTCTCCCCACTGGTTTTCTTCAGTTCCTTTGTTAAGTCTGAGGACCCACCCTACTTCCTTCCCCTTTTCTCATTCACTTCTGAAAAATGGGTGGGAAGGGGATTTTGCTGAGACCAAATCTTGGCATAGCCCGCTGTCAGGGTAGGGTCCCTGTCACTCAGCCGGACCGGGCTTCCTTTTCCCTGTTTCCTGCAGCCTCATCCTGGAATTCTGCCTACGTCAAAGGGTCCCTGGTTCACGGAGGACTAGGGGAGAAGTGGTTTGGGGTATCCTGGCGACTGTCCTTATTTCACCTACTAAAAGTTAGTCTCTGCCTTTTTCCAACTTTCATTTGGTCTCTTATTCTGTTTAAAAAATAAGGTTAAGAATAAGGTGAACCCTGTTTTTACTCTATGTGAAATACTAAAAGCAAAGGTGGTTTTACCATTCTGTATTCAAACTCGCATTATGTATCTAGTGACGTTAAGAGCAATCATGGCATTATTTAAAGTTTATCAGTAATTTCATTTAACCGAGAAACTACTTAAATACAAACAGGATTTTATTATTTATACTATGTTATTGCTTAATTAAAAAGCCAAAATTCATATATGATAGGCAATTCATTATATATTAAGTTGCCTACCTATAAACTGAGAAATCGCTATATAGAAGCGATGTTATTTTTCTTAATAACAGAATCTTGACTTTGTGTTGGTTTGGTACTAAAGTACCTTTTCATAGAAGAGAGACTGTCTTTAACGAACAGTTTTAGTTCATTTTTGATCCAGATTAAAATGGCCACAGAGTAACACAAAAATGGCAGAAGGGGGGCAGCTGGGTGGCTCAGTCGGTTAAGTGTCTGCCTTGGGCTCAGGTCACGATCCCAAGGACCTGGGATGGAGCCCCATATAGGGCTCACTGCTCAGTGGGGAGCCTGCTTCTCCTTCTGTCCCTTTCCTCCCACTTGTGTTCTCTCTGTCTCTCTCAAATAAATAAATAAAATCTTTTTTTAAAAAAGTGGCAGAAGATAGTTCGTGCTTCTGAGAAGTTTACAGTTGAGCTGGGAGTGGGGGAAGTATTTATACATGGAAAACAAGGAATCATCCAAGACAGGATTTAATCAAGTGTTTAAATACTTTCATAGGCATTGAGAGAGAAGGAGATACCTCTGATTAAACATTTTTCACAAATGCAACAGTCTATACTCTTCTCCAATAGACAGCAAGCTTTACAAGTTTGGTTCTCTCCACGCGGTCTTTAAATTCTAGTTTTGTTGGGTTATTGATGGATTGATTGATTTACCAGAAAAATGGCCGCCAAGCTGCCGGTGAAAGTGATGTGCTCATGCTGTCTGGTGGAACCATCTGCTCATTAGCTATATTTTTAAGTTCTCACAAGAAGCCCACTTGCAAGTCCTGACATTTATTTTAAAAAAAATGAATTTCAGCATTTTTAAAGGGAGGAATTTGTCATTACAGTATTTATTTTTCTGAAAATACTCAAGTTTATTTTAAAAGGCCCATTTAAGAAAAGTGATAGTGGCTCAGTTAGATGTATCAAAATAACATTCTTGAAGATCTCGTATTCCCCATGGGACAGATGCTGCTCCCTAGGTTTCTTGAGTTCTTATTCTTATAAAATTAAAAAAGGCATATCCTCTCTAGAATGTCTGAGAAATCATTAAAGTGAAGTCTTGAGAAATAGGTTATTTTTCTTTGGTTTATAGCCCCAGACCCTGGGCAACCTTACATTCTTTCCTCTTCTACCCCCATCACGGCCGGATCGGCATTACTATTAATAATACAACAATATGATTACCTTCCAGATGGTTGTCTGATTAGATAACACTAGAAATCTTTGGTAGTTTAGTTCCATTCGAGTTTGTAATGGACGCTTCATGACAGAAAGGGAAAAGATGCACAGACAGACGGACAGTCCTTCATGACAACTATGTACCACTGAGGCTTGGAGAAATAAAGACGTGAAGAGATCTCAGGGAGAAGGGAGGTACAGATGCGAGCTTAAAATGTGCTTTTGTTCTCATGGACCGCCCTGATGCATCCCTGCTTTCAGAGAGCAGCTAATGCTATAAGAGATTCCGAGGCTGAATTCACAGTTACCTGGGATGTGGGGGTTAGGCCTAGTGCTATGGAAGCCTGTCACAGGGAGCTCAGCAGGTCTTGGGAGACATGCACGTGTCCCTGAAGAAGAGAGACTCTGAAGGGCCAGGTCCTGACAAGGTGAAGGGCTCACGCAGAGAGGCGATGCTGTAGCTCCAGAGGCAGAACCAAGTGGCCTGAGCATGGCGCCCCAAAATTTTGTGCTCCTCACAAAATAACTTTGAGCTCTTGTGAAGAACTTAATATGCAAGAGAGGGGAAAGGTGATTACATTCGAATTTTGGAGATGTCTCTGCAGCACCACGGGAATGGGTTTGCAAGGAGAAGAATGGGTCCCCTTCACTCCCTTTTTTCACGGTCCTCTCTGTTGGTTTTACATGAAGCAGTCATCAGCATTCAACCAAAGATTTCACATGAGGAGCTCAAGTCTGTGTCCACGGACTTGAGCTAAGTCCCTGGGAAGACAGAATGTCCAATTATAGCTGAATTCCAATTCATTAGCTTTACCCTAAAATACACCACTACATCATCATTTTCTTTAAAAAGTTGACTGTGATTTGGTCCTGTTTTTATAGAAGTGAAGTTTGAGCTTGCATGTTGTATGAATACTTTCTGTTAGTGAATACTACACAGACTTATATGTTCACTGTAAATACACACTCTGCTTTATGATATTTACCTCATACTGATTTAGCCAAAGTTTGGTGATTTCTGAGTGATTCAAATACTTCAGTTGATAAAGATGAGGAAGAGAAATGTATAAAAAATGTCCATGTTAAAAAAAAAAAAAGATTTCCATGTAAGATGCAAAGAACTTTTTCTTCCTTTTGCAGTGGGAAATGGATGGAAAGGAAAAAAACTCCATCTGGCATACAGCAGCCCTAAATGTTGTTTTAAGATAGCAAAAATAGAAGATTGCTTAAAATATCATAACAGAACATAACAGACTGTGGGCAAGTGTACAGTACATATTTCTCTGATAAGTCACGTTAAATACCCCTATCTTATTTAAAACATGACCATGTTCTTAATTTGCATTACATAAAGATTTGTCTTTAATTTAAAAAAAAGTCCAGGGCGCCTGGGTGGCTCAGTGGGTTAAAGCCTCTGCTTTCGGCTCAGGTCATGATCTCAGCGTCCTGGGATCGAGGCCCGCATCGGGCTCCCTGCTCAGCGGGGAGCCTGCTTCCCCCCTCTCTCTCTGCCTGCCTCTCTGCCTCCTTGTGATCTCTCTCCCTCTGTGAAATAAATAAATAAAAAAATCTTTAAAAAAAAAAAAAAAGTCCATTCTGCTGAAGCAGAAAAGACTTGTTTTAGTCTGTAGAAGTTGATGTACAGCACTTGGTTTTACCTGGAATAGGTTTTTCTTAATTTGTTGTTGTTCTCCAATATTTTCCTCCTATATTAAAAAAATGGAGAAATAAGATATGGTGTGTAGATTCATTTAGGGTACATTTGTACATAATTAAGTGAACAAGGCTCAACAATTTTAACAAACCCTTGTAAAGGTCCTCTTTGTTCAGGTTCCAGGAATGGCTGGGCATGATCAAGGCAAGCTGAGTCAGAATAAAAGATTAGGGGCTCCTGGAGATCCAAGAAACACATAGAGGGAAAGAATAATGGTGATGATAATAAGACAATTAAGATGGCAGGAAGTGGCTTGGGGGTAGGGATTTGTAAGGAGGCTCATGAAAACTTAATGAGTCATAAGAGCGTATCTCGGTGATTACAAAGGTTGGGGTAAGGTAGAATGTGTCAAGGTAAAAATTTGGCCCTGTGCAATCAGTGAGGGGAGAGAATGGTACTTTAGACAGATGAGTCTTTAAACCTTTCATGATCTTGCCTTGGCTAGGATTTATAGAGGTAAAACAAGCTTCATATTGACACTCATATGAATAGAGAAGTCTAATGATCCCCAAATGGTGCAGTGCATAATAAAATCCCAAACTGAATTTTATGCTTGATGGATGCTATCACTTTCTCCCTGCTCAGTGAACTTACTGTTATTACAAGTTGGGGGATTGTGATGATGGCGTTATTTTTTGCAATCAGTCTGAGTATCCTGGAGTTTTCCTCTGAGAGTCATAGCCATTGGAAAGAACTTTAGCTATCCTGTGTCTTGATTGTTTGGGTAAGAAGAAACCTTCATTTAAAAATTGGTACCTGCTGAATAGGATTATAAAGAGTTTCCTCTAAAATGGGCAATAAATACTATACAATCCATTAATTCTGTTGGAAGTTCGTTAATCACAAGGAAAGGTTAGAAATATTTTCATTGATAACATCCTCTTAGTAAAATAGGTCCCTTTTAACCTTTGCTATCAGAAGCAAAAGAAAAATCATTAATAAAAATAATAACTAGAGCTCTTTCAGGTTTGTTAGAGAAAGCTGCGATTCAGTCTTTGTGTTTTTACATGTGTTCCTAAAGATTGATTTTGTGGGGACCTAAAGTGAGGCTAGCCTGATTGAAATGACCCTTGCCCCCGTAAAATGTTTCTGATGAGCTGCTTCTCCCCTGCTTACTAGCAGTTACCCTATCAGAAAATTAACCCAGCAACTCCTGAAAGGAACAAAAATTTTGTCAGCAAAAAATAAATGGAATCATCCAGAGCTTCTCATTAAATATCCATAAGGAGCCAGAGATCTAAAAATTAACTCAGTATTAAAACAATACTCAGATACAACTATAAAAACATGGGAACTGAGAGGGTAATTGAAGCCATGGAGATAATACTGTCTCCTCTAGCAACGTGTAGGACTGGAATGTTAAAAGATGAAAGTGAGTAGAACTACAGAAAATTAGTATGGCAGACACAGTAGCACCCATGGGCCCAAGTTGGTGCTGATAATTCATCAAGGTGGTAAAGGGAAGATTTTGAGGTTGGATGAGGCAGAATACAAACTTAAAGTCCAAGAGAAGAAACCTTAGAACAAAACAGAGAGCCAGTTTTATTCTGATTGTCTTCTCAGGAATATACTTGAATGCCAGATGCATGTGGACAGAAACCTTTCATGACTTGTTGAACTATTAAGTACCATTTCCATTATAATTTGGCAGTAAGTCTGACTTTATCTAAATTTTGAGTAGATTCCATTTCCGTCCCAACTCAGTAAATCTCAAATTCCTGTTCTTCAGTATTACTCATAATCTTGGCATAGGGAAGAGATACGCACGGACCTGAGAAAAGCTGACCACACCCTGGAAAAATCCTTGGTACTGAAGATCAGAGGGCCCTACGTATATTCAACACCTGCAGCTGCTCATCCCCCTGAGGTGTACCCCTTACGGTTTGCCAGGTCTGCATCTTTGCCCCAACGTCTGCTCTTAGGTGCCACATCTGGTGACTTCAGAACCTTTGGGGAAGAATGTAGGGAAAGACAGTTCTGTTGGTCCATTTTGGCCTACACCTAAGTTTTTGAGACTACTTCAATCCAGAATAGAACAGCCAGGAATGGTGTCTCTTCCTTGTGAGTGACAGAGGACAGCAGGCTTCAGGCAGATCAGTCTGGGGGTCCCGAAAAAGAAGAGTTAGGTAGCACAGGCTTATGGAAGACCCAGAGTGAGTTGAATATGCATTCCTTGGTTGAATGTGGTGACCCATCAACACTGGGGAATTTGGTTACTTACCTAACTGCACTGAGATCTTCAGACAGAAGCCCGCATCCCTTCATCAGTTAGCTCGTCCACCGTTAGGAGCTCATCTCAGATGCCCATTCGTGAGCTC
The DNA here is from genome assembly GCA_002007465.1 of Ailurus styani. Taxonomy (NCBI): domain Eukaryota; kingdom Metazoa; phylum Chordata; class Mammalia; order Carnivora; family Ailuridae; genus Ailurus; species Ailurus styani. Next base: position 1,499,783 of record LNAC01000234.1, read on the forward strand.
ATAGAGATGATTAGAAAGAATCCTACCAGGTGAGGGTGGATGGCAGCCGGATAGCTCTCTAGCTTGCTGCTACCAGTAGTGATCAGCCAGCCACTACACATAAAATTAACTTTGTTGAGGGCCAAATTTTTAAGCTCAGTAGGCTTTTCTCCTTCTCATATAAAGAGCAAATTTTAAAAATACCTAAGATTAATTTAGTCTTGCCTGCCTTCATTGAGAAAAGCATTTGTTGAACACCTGTGAACGAGGCACCACACAAAACAGAGCAGGGGCAGGAGTGTGCAAGATCTGAGGTGAGCCCCAAAGCACCCTCCAGTTAGTGAGGGAGAAAACAAAGACAGGAGAATGAACCGCACTCTGCACGGGGAAGAAAGAAAGGGGCCTAGGTTGAATAAGGTATTTGTTTGCAGAGAGTGGTTGTTTCACGTTCCTGTGAGGCATTTGCTAAAGTAAGCGTCATCTTTTTTACTTCCTGGGTTTTGACTGGGAAAGGACATAAATCATAAAAGGCAAAAGATAATAAATCTCAAAGCTAAAGAAAGTTACATATTGTTGGCACTTACCATTTTCCCTTCCTCCCACTTCCTAGGTACAAAAAAATTTTTTTAAAGATTGATTTATTCTAGAGGGGGATCGAGAGAGAGAGCGCACGCGCGTGTGCACGGAGGGGGTGCAGAGGGGGACAAGCTGACTCCCTGCTGAGTGGGGAGCCCAACACAAGGCTCCATCCCGGGACCCTGAGATTGTAACCTGATCAAGAATCAGAAACTTAACTGACTGAGCCACCCAGGCGCCCCAACTACAAAATATTTTTTTAAAAATAGTATATTGTATATAGCTCTGGACCTGTTTTACTGATTCAATTTATTTCTGAAAACAAGCTTCTTGAAGAGGTTTATAGGTGTCTAACAATCAAGAACAAGAGATCAGGCAACTTAGTGGAATTTATAGCACTTTGCTGCGAAAAGATTTTTTTGTTTGAAATTGTTCTAATTGTAGAAGTAATACATGCCTTTTGCAGAAAATTTAGTAATAATAGAAAGTAGTAATAATAGAAAGCTACAAGGAAGAAAAATTTAGTGAAAACTAACCATGATTCCCCCTCCCTTGCCCAGTATATTCAGAATATAGGTTATGAGTCTTTCCTTAGGTTTTCATGGCATACTTTACTTAATTACCCTTCCATCTGAGCACAGATATGTTTACAAGATTTTGCTGTTACAAATGATCTGACATGCACATCTCTAGAAAAATTTTTACCTAATTGCATATTTCTTAAGGATAAATTCCTAGCTGAGTAATTTCTACTTATAGGTTTGAACTGTGTTAATCTCTTTTATGTTTTTCCTCAGTAACTTTGATAAAGTTTGTGCCCATTTTCATTTATATCAGCGATACATGAAAACACTTGTTTTGTAAGGCTCTCATCATTAAATTCATTGAGCATTATGATTCTCAGTGGAACAAAGTAATTATTTTTTTTAGGTTGATGAGGGAAGTATTATCTTGTTCAAATTTGCTTTTTGCAAGGGTGGATATTTGCAATTTATATCAATCCATTATCTTTCTTCTGTAAATAACCAAATTACCCCCTTTGCCCATTTTTCCATTGGAATTTTTAATCTGAATTAATTAATCCAAATAAGCTCTTTGTATGTTAAGGATATAAATCCTGTTTGTTGCATATAGTTTTCCCCCATTTGTTTCTTACTTGTTTACATATGTGTGTGTGTGTGTGTGTGTGTGTGTGTGTGTGTGTGTGTGTGTGTAATATATATATGAGCAAAACTGTTGATTTATATTTTTTAAGTTTTAAAAATACCCTTAAAATGAAAAAGTCCTTCCCTATTCTATGGCCAGATACTCAATTTTATTTTGTCTATTTCTTTTAGAGTTGCACTTTTCACTCACATCTTAAACATCGCTAGGATTTATTTTTGTAATGTTAAAGTGAAATTTCTTGATTACCTATCACATACGAAATTTTTTGTCAGTTAATTTACTATTTTGTTACCAGCATTTTTTAAAAATCCATTTTATTCTGGAGGAATTGAAATTCTATTAATAAACTTCCTCCAAATTAAATACGTTGAGTACAAATTTAGTGAATCACATTACCCCTCTGAGCTTGACTTTTCTATAAGGTTAGGAGATTAGAGATCTAAGATTTCTTCTAGCTCTGAAATTCTTAAGTTGAAGACCACCCCTTAATAATTCAGCCACATCCATATTTTTGGAGTGTGGAACACTTTTTGGGAAATGTTGCCATTTTATAGCTGATAACAATCGATTACCCAGGAGGCTTTCAGTAGCCACTTTTTACTCTGATCGAACATGCCTGTCGATGCCAAGAATCATTCTGTTCTTTTATGTTCTAAAAATACTCATGTGGATTGAACTTCTAAAAATTTACTTTTTGTGAAATAGCGTTGATATGGGACAGATGGCTGATCTAGCATATCCAGCTAGAAGTATCTCTGCTCTCAGGGTATCATAGTTATATTACATGTCGAGTCATTAAATATTTGGAATTGTTTTTCTGAGTTCAGAATGTCCTGAGGAGGATTTAGAAATGCAACTCCCAAATAATGACAAACTAAAAAAATGTGAGATCTTACTGCCTTGAACTCCTAGAAATAACAAGAAAGTGGCCTAGTTATTTATACTGGCTAAGTTCATTAATGAACCGCTATCTACAGCCTAGCTCCAAACCACTCCTTTTTTAAAAAAATGCAGATTTATATCTCTCCTGTAAAGAATTTATTCTCTGAGGTCAATCCCCATTTTTATTTAGACTTTTATCCCCAATGTCTAGCACTAGGCTTTTAATCAATATTTGTGGACCTGAATCCAGGAGAGAAGGCAATTGTGGGTGATTCGAAATGTTTCCCCAGTTCAAGCACCCACACCAAATCTGTGCAAATCCAAAGTTGTACCAGCTCCAGGCTTCCAGTTCTTTGGAGATTTTCAGCTTGAAGTGAAAGGTTTTATACTACAGGGAATTCACCTGGAAGTGACAATCAGAAAAGACAAAGAGGTTCAACACCAACAGTCAGTTTGTAAGTGTAGACAAGCCTTTGGGAGTATTCATACTTGGTAAAGAGTAGATATGAGCTTTCAGTCTTCAGTGAGTCACAGTTGGAGTCAAGATGTTACCTAGACAGGTTTGTCTGTGATGATTTCGATATTCTTTGGTACCCCAAGTGCAAGTTAATACTCAGAAAAATAGAAAATGTTTTTGTATTATCACTGAAGTACTTCCATTTCTTTTCACTTGGTCTTTCCTTCCCACACCCCCAGCCCCACCCCAGAAAAACGGAGAAAGACCAATACTATGCAAGGAAATTTATTTTTGTCTTATCTTAACCAAGTCTCCGTTTTTTCACCTTCTAATTTTGTTTGCCTCTCAGAGAGTTTAGCAATATTTCATTGCATTTTAAATTCTCTTGACGTATTTTAATACCAACTTTCTGTGGTTTTGCAACGAACCAGGAGTGAAACAATCCTACCTTTCTCCCGGTCTGCTTTCAAACTGTGAAATGAGGTTTCTGAGATGGTTACTGCAGAGACTGAAGGAGTACCTCTCTGAAAATACCAAGGAATGTACAAAACGTGAAAGAAACAGTATTAACTTACATCGCTTGTATCTCTTTGCCCCCATGCCATATGATCTAGCAGTTGCTGCGCTAACTAGGAATTTGTCATTCCCTAACTTGCATAAGTTTTCAGGCTGCCTTTCTTATTGCTGCTTTGCCCTCTCTGAAGTTACAGATGCGAGCATGCACGTGCACACATCTGTAAACACACAGGCACATACACACCGGAGAGATTTGTAGTTACAGAGTTCCTTGACTTTTTCCAATTTTCCATTTCCATTTTCCAAGCATATTATTTTATACTTTATTTTTTATTTAAAAAATTGTTTTACAGGAACACCTGGGTGGCTCAGTCATTAACTGTCTGCCTTCGGCTAGGTCATGATCCTAGGGCCCTGGGACCAAGCCCCACATCGGGCTCCCTGCTCAGTGGAGAGCCTGCTTCTCCCTCTCCCACTCCCCCTGCTTGTGTTCCCTCTCTAGCTATGTCTCTCTCTGTCAAATAAATAAATAAAGTCTTTTAAAAAAAAAGTTTTATACCTTAGGTATAATTGATAAGTAAAAACCATATATATTTAAAATACACAATGAAAAAATATACAATGGGATGTTTTTATGTATGTGTACATTGTAAAGTGTTTATCACAGTGAAGCTAATTAACATATCTATACCTCACATAATTACATAGTGTGTGTGTTTGTGTGTGTATGTGTGTGGTGAAAACACTTAAGATCTACTTTTAACAAATTTCAAGTATCCACTACTTTTTAAATTTGAAGAATACTTCTGGGTCTATTCAGAGTTAAGAGCTAGCTTTTTCAAGTAACTTCAGTTTATAAATTAGGTTTTCATTTAATCAAGAAGTATTTTCAAACATCTGAATTTCCTACAAGAGGAATTTGGGAGGAGAAGCCAAAGCGATAGGAAACAGGGCTAGCTATTAAGTGCTGCTCTAAAAATCCATACTGTCCTCTTGTTACTTAGATTTTAAAGGCTTCTATAAAACTGCTACTGTGAATTATTCAAACCCCAAGTGACAAGTATATCTGCAGCCAGATTGTGGAAACTCAGTCTGAGTCATAATTTAGCACAGGTTACCATCCCCTCTCTGGGCTGCTTGGGGAGAGTGTCAAGATATTTTCCCCTTAGGATAACTTGGCACATATGTCACATCCATACAGACACACACACACACACACACACACACACACACACACACACACATATGCACTTGAAATGATTTGAGAATACTTGGAAACTAGAAGGTATCTCTATGTAACATTATATTTGTCATTTTTGTAAAATCTCCTAGGAAGCAAGATTTCAGGTATTTTGTAAGTCTCACCTACATATTATATTTTGATGGCCATCAAGATAAACCAATAATGAGAGGTAGAAATTAGTGCTGTTCTCAGCACTAAAGTTATCTCAGCTTTTTGAGGTGTGTCACAAATGTATCAGTCTGCATGGAAGCCATGGATTGATGGAATTCACATTTTCAAAATATTGATAGTTTATCTCCAGCGACCCTAGTCGTTGAATTTTTCCCCCTTTGTTCTTCTGCATGTTAGGAGATGCTTACAGATCTAATTCAGAACTTGAAGCATCCTCCTCTCTTCTGAATCACCTTCACATAGGCCTCTGTCAGATCATGTATGCACAAGGCAATGCCCTCAACTGCCTTTTGACCTAGACTTCTTAATTCCACAGAAGCCAAGAGGTGAGTCTTGGGGATTCCCAGCTGACCCTTTGTATATTTCCTTGGACCCACTAACCAGGGTGAGTGGATGTGACTCGTGAGTCTTAGCAGAGTGCAATGACCATCACATCTGGGACAGAAAACCGACAGAGGCCGTGTAGCTCAGTGCCCTCACCCCAGGGACCATGGCTGACCCCACACCTTCTTGATTGCTGCCGGTGTTTTATCCTGTCTACACTTTGGATTTGCCGATGCTAAAGGATGGTGACTACTTCCTGACATTAACCAACTCTTGAAATTTTATTTTAAAAATGTAAGAGTCAGAGACAGCTGAAATTCATTGTCTCCCTTCTCTTAGATTTTCACTTCTAGAAGCGTATGGTTTCTTGGCAAGTGAGATTTAGGGTTGAGGAGTGAGGTGGGTGCCAGGGAGAAACAACCCTGCATTCGAACAAGAATGATCCATTTTCTCGATCCTGATCCCAGTTCTTTAGCAGAAGGACTTGCAGCCGGGCGCCTGGGTGGCTCAGTGGGTTAAAGCCTCTGCTTTCGGCTCAGGTCATGATCTCAGGGTCCTGGGATCGAGGCCCACATCGGGCTCCCTGCTCAGCGGGGAGCCTGCTTCCCCCTCTCTCTCTCTCTCTCTGCCTGCCTCTCTGCCTCCTTGTGATCTCTCTCCCTCTGTGAAATAAATAAAAAAAAAAAAAAAAAGAAGGACTTGCAGCCTTCTTTCCTCCAGATTCAGTGAGCTCTGTAATTAACTTGCTGGGATGGCCTCTGGCTCTCTGTGGCACTTACAGCACCATGGGGAGTAGTTTCCAGTGCAACTGAAAAAGTTTGATGACATTATTTGTGTTTCTTTAAATATGGATGATATTTAAACACACGTACACTTGAACAAATTTGTAGCGAGGCCCTGCTACAAACTCAGTTTGTAACACTTCAGTGTTAATATACCAAAATGGCACAGCATACAGTTACCATACAGTTTGTATGTTTTTCTGCATCCATTTACTGAGGGCTTTCTCTATGTCTAGTGCTCATAACTCGGTTAATAATAAGGTAGATATTATTCCATTTCATAGGCAGGAAAACTGATGCTGAGAGAGATTGAACAACCTTGTTAAGATCTCCCAGCTAGTAAGTGGCAAGTCTAGGATTTGAACCCAGGCAGGTCTGTCTTCACTCTGGTGACTATCAGTTTAATTGAATTCAGGTCATAGGTTCTTTGAAGGGCTTTGATCATCTGAGTTTAATTTTTATGCTCAGAATTGATAATAGAAATGGACCATACTTCTGGAATGGGATCTGGTGGAAGGGAGCTTAGGAAGGTGTGTTGATTGTTAAACAAATTATTTTTTCTAGTCATTTGTGATAAAAGGGTAGTTGGGCAGGACTATGCTAAGCCTTTTGCATACGGTCTTTTTTTAGTGCCTAAAAACCTTCTGGGAGGTATAATATCCTCATATTTCAAATGACAGTTTGGGATTTGGGGAGTACATTTCTTCTCCTAGAACACAGCTATTAAATGGTGATAGGCTTTTACGCTAGATAAGGCAAACCCTGTAACTTCTGTCTGCTCAGGATAGATTGAGGCCACGTCTGCAGCTGTGAACCCAGATTCTCTGTGAGAACAGGGCTGTCCCTGGATGTGAGTGGCTCAGAAGATCTCAGAGTCAGAATCAAGCGTCGTTTCTGTGATGGTTGAGTCTAGTCCATTAATCAGACCCTTTGCCTCCGTCTGACTTTGGAGCACTGGTTCCTAGCTACTGGTGGCCTAGGTCTTGTCCTTTGGTTCTGCAGACTTGTAGCTTGAATTTCTCCTCTCTGCCCTAACCTGCTCTCTGGACTGAGTCCCTCGGTGGCTGAACCTCTGCCTCCTACCTCTCCTAATCTCTCTGTCCTTGATCTTGGGCCACTCTGATGCATATCGGTGCACCCATCCATAATTCTCCAGGCCATTCATTCATTTAAGAGGCACTGTGACAACAGCCCAGAGAACAAAACAGACCAAACCCCTGTTCTCATGCAGCTAATATCAGAGTAGAACTTGTCCTGCCACTTCTCCAGAATTCTCCCCTTCATCCTCACGCCCAAATCTGCTCTTCAACCAAAAACTTTTACACTGGAACTAGAGGAGGACTTTCTGGGAAATATTTATCAAAATCTTAGCTTTTATGGTAAAAATGACACCTGTATGGTACAACAACTTTCAAGGGTCACCTGGGGAGTGTCGGGTATGAAGCATGTTGTGGGACTGGAATTGCAATAAACTGATGGAGGAAGACTGTTAAGACGTGGAAGCCTGCAGGAATGAGAGTAAGTCAGTTGAGTAATACTGACATGCCCTACTCAAGAGGGGCTAGATCTTTGAGCTCCTTTCCGGAAGCAAGATGCTGGACTCCATGACCCATGTGGAGGCATCTCCATTCCTGGTGCATTGACCTCAGCTTCTCTGGGACCAGAAAGGCCGATGTCCTGCATCATCTCTATCCACATCCTCTCCTTCATTTCCACCTCCACTCTGTGCTGCCAGCCTAGTGAGTCCTGACTCCTGCGGACTGTTATCACCCAGGCGCTTTTGACTGCCACCTCCAAATGGGACCTGGCCCCTGGGAGCCACCGCTGGACATCAGAGTGGAGGAAGAGAGGAATGTCTGGTGTTGCTTGTTCTCACATCTGCCCACTTCCTCCTGCAGTTCCGACCATGACCACACCCCTCCGTGACTGCCACTCCTCACTTACCTCTCCAGCTCCCGGTGGGATCCCACACTCACTCTTGTCCTCTTGCCCTTCAAGCCCAAGGGTGGATAAGATCTCCCTCTATGCTTGCTATGTCACCATTTTTTTTGGTTAATTTCCTCCAAGCTAGCGGCACTTCTGTAAATAGTCCCTTCGTTAAGTACTTTCAGAACTCTAGCTGAGTGGGCCCCCTCCTCTTTTTTTTTTTCCGGAATAATCAGTCAAGCTAATACGGCATATTGCAATATACTTGGGATCAAAAGATATTTCAGTCTCTTCCCATTTCTTCTGCTCTTACTGCTCAGTAGGTTTACTCACTGACATTGGCGGATCAAAGTCCTAGGCTTGCCCCTAATATTAGGATTCTTCGACAGCTTGTTTTATATCAGAATAATTACTAGAGGCAATGAAATTTAATAATTACGGTTCTTCTCTAGCAGCTAGAGCTTTCCATCCAGACATGTTTACCGGAGTTTCCTGTGGAAGTTTGGCCACGTTCACTAATAACTTTGTGTTTGCTTTTATACCCGTGGAAGTCAGACTGTACCTAGATTTTGTGAGTTTGGGGATGATAAATCCTATTAGCTCCATGTAGGCTTTAGGTTGAGTTATTAATCTTAATATGTGTGGGATTGAAAAAAAGGAACCAATTGTGATTATTAAAATATTCTCTTTGTGCCTAGAGTAGCCTCTGCAGAGAGGTAATTGTCAGGTCAGCACTCTGTGGGCCTATAAATCCAAGCTGCCACTCACCTTGACACACATCTGCTTACTTAATCTTTCTCTTAGTGTGTTCTCTTAATCAGGTCTGTCTTGCCAGCAATATTCTTCTGACCTTTTTTTTTTTTTAATTCTGTTTACTTTTTTTCCATGAGAAAAAAGAATCATGAGATACCTTGTCAGCAAATTCTATGAAGGTTGCTTTCAGACAAAATTGGTTTTGGGCTGGGGAGATTTTTTTTTTTTTCAGATAAGTATTTTAATTCTGCTGTACCCACATTTATAGTGCAAGAATAGATGTGGGCATTGGTGGTTTGGTTTTCTAAGCTGTGTGTGAATTTCCATAGTACAAGATGAGAAGAGATAACTGCTAAATCACATGCATGTTTTGTATTTAGGAGAGCCAATATTTTGGGCTTCTGTGAGAAAAGTGAAGTCAAAACAGGTGAATTTTTATAGAATCTTAATGCTGGAAAAGATACCAAGATCATCTTGCCTGGCCCCCACTCTCCCTGAAGAACCATCTTCCCTTGTTCCATAGTGTTATTGACAGGCTCTGCTCCAGCTTGAGGGAGAGCTCATTCCACCTCTGTTGTTAAGACTTCCTTAAATTGAAACATAATCGGCCTCTTTTATCTAGCCACCCATTAATGGAAGGTCACCTTTCTAGAACATCATGAGTAACCCTGTGGCTCTTTCTCCCACAGGAAGGGTAGGGTAGCTCAGAGAATGGAAATTACCTATCAGGATTTCATTCTCCCAAGCTTTTCTTTCTTAGACATTCCAGCTGTATGAACTGTTATCTCACAGGGCTTATTTCTCAGAGCCCCTTGTGGCTCCTTGGTGTAGGAAGCCGTGTATCCCAGTCAGCAAACTTCTATGCCCACAGGCTCATCACAGCCCTGTTTTCGGTTGGTCTGGGTTTTTCTTTTCTCTTCTCTTCTCTTCTTTTCCTTTCTTTTCTTTTCTTTCTCACTCTCTCCCTCCCTCCCCCCCTCCTTTCCTTCCTTTCTTTCTTTGTAAAATTCACATTTTGGAATGTATAATTCGGTATCTGCCCAAAGCAGCTAATGCACTGGCTGTCCCACCAGCCTTAAGCTGCATGTCTCTGTGTACCCAAGTTGTGTGGGTGCAGGTGCCCAGAGTCTCACTCTTCTGATCCCTGCCATGTTTAACTCTGTTCTGGCTAACACTTCATTTTTCCTTTGCTGGTTCTTGAGCGCTGCCCTTGCCTGAGCTGGTTTAGTTGTGGTCCTGATACTATGCTTAGCCCGTTTCAACCCTCTTCTCTTTTCAGTCCCTTGATGGTTTTTCCAAATCACATGGGCCATCTAGAACTGAAAACTGGCAACCTAGTAGTTTTGAGCCTCACCGTGACTTAGACGTGCCTGTTGTCTGACCCCCAAGCAGATTGGCCTGCTTTGGCTAGCAGCACCAGGCTAAACCAAGTCCCCTCCTCCAATAGTTGTAGTCTGTAATGTATGTTACTGGCCATCTTTAGGGGAACATCTGTGGTTCTGATTAAGAGCTCTGTTGTTGAGCCTATCCAGCTTCGGTCTCAGCTTTACCATACCCTCATCCTGTGATCTTTCTTGGCTAAGTTACTTTATCAAAATGGGGCTTTAGTAGTATTTACCTCATAGAATTGTTGTTAATGATAAGATAATGGATGTGCAGCTTTTAGATTTGCCTGGTGTATGGTAAACCCTCAACAAATGTTTTTTATCATACATTTATCTGCCTGGGTCCTGGCTTGATCCCTTCCTTATCTCCCTCCCTGGTTAATCTGTTTGTTGCATATGGTAGTGCTTTTTCCTTATTTCTTGAGTTGTGGTTACCTCCATTCCCATGATATTAGCTTTTAATGGTCTAATAATTAATAATTGCATGATTTTTATTCTTCACCAAATATCAATCATGTATTCTCTTGATAGGGGCCAAGTCTTGGAGCTACCTTGCAGTGATTTTCACATGAACCACCCTCAGGCCAAGACCCTGAACTAGAACAGGTCGTTTTGATCTGGTCTGTAACCCCTTGTCTGTATTTATCATTGTCCAGTTGGAGGAGCTTGCCAGCTATTCTTTTCAGTTTACGCAATCTGAGTGCCTCACCCAAGTTGATGGTCAAGATGCACAACAGCACAAGCCGCTGTCATCCACCACCAGAGTAATTTGATGACCCTCCCTTAGGATGAGCACAGCAAAATGTGCTCCACAGCACCATCTTTGAGATGGATTCTTTGAGTTTTAAGGTGTTTCTCTTGAAATGATTCTTTGAGATATAAGGTGTTCTCTAAGCCTTCATTCTAAAATGCATGTTTACCCATTCATCTTTTTGTTCATTTATTCATGCTGTGTTCTTTGAGTATCTGTGAAGTGTTAAGACCTCATTGAGAATTCAAAGTTGAAGATTTGGTATCTGCCCATAAGTGAGCTTTTGCTTTGTGCTTCTCCAAGTGCTGAGTCACAAGGAGTCACTCGGTACCATGGGGTCACAGTGAAGGGCCAGCCAAATCAGACTGGCGAAGGGAGCGTGTTTCTAGAGGCAGCAGTTCTTGAAGTGAACCTTGTGGGATGAATAAAGGTTAGATCAAGAAGGTTGTGAGATGAAAGGAGTCATAACAAGCTATTGGCTCTATGTCTTAGTCCATTTGGGCTGCTCTCACAGAACACCACAGACTGAGTGGCTTATAAACAATAATAATTTATTTGTCACAGTTGTGGAGGCTAGAGATCAAGGCACTGGCAGATTCAGCATCTGATGAGAGGTCGCTTTCTGGTTTGTAGACAGCCATCATTTCACTGTGTCCTCACAAGGTAGGAGAGGGGAGGACACTTTCTGGGGACTCTTTTATAAGGGGACCCGCCCCATTCATGAGGGCTCCATCCTCGTGACCTAATCACCTCCCAAAGGCCCACCTCCAGACACCCTCACACTAGGGATCAGGTTTCAACCTAGGAATTTCTGGAGGGGGGCACAGTCAGTCCATAGAAAATGCCTTCTTATAAGTAAGTTAGCATCTTCAGGTACTGTTTTCATGAACTTGAGGGAAAACAGCATTTCAATTTGTGCAACTTCTTGAATGCCATGGCATCAAGCCAGGTGAGTCTTTGTGTTCTCCATCTGAAGGGTTCTCTAGTGCTGCCTGCTTCAGATGGGTTTGATGATGGACCACAAGGCCATGTGAGGTTGCTGAAGATCCTGATTGGGGCCGAGCAGGACGGGGGGGGGAGGGGGAAATAGAGGATACAAAATAAACATCTTGCCCAGTTCACAATTTATCCCACAGTTTGACCTGTTCATGTCCACCCCCTTTTTATATGCCCTAGACCAATGGACAGTACCGTTTAGTGAATGCCTTCGTAATGCTGTCTTAGTTACATGGCTTCTTATATATTAGTTGCATGGGAGCTTGGTTTGGTAGATAAATAAATAATTGTAACACTCAAGTTCAAAACACAATTAGCTCTTGTGATGAGCATGTAACAGGAAAGTGACTGAGTGGAGGGTAAGGGAAGCCTTGCAGTGAGAATACCCTTTGAGCCCTGCAACGTGTAATTCTGTCTTTTAGAGGCAATTCATTCCCCCTCTTGCTTGTTCATTAATTTGTATGTACAGTAAACCTTTATCAAGTGAATATCATGTACACTGAGCTGTGCGTCAGAAAGAGAAGTAGAAGGCACAGTCCCTCCCGTCAAGATTGGGTCATCTAGTGGAGAACACGGAGAACAAATGAATAGAGGTCACTGTGATGGGCATCATGATTGGGTTCTTTGGGCATCTCATCCGGATGGAGGGTGTTAGTGGCAGGACATGCAAAGAAGGTTTCTTAGGTGAGATGATAAGTAAAATTTCCATTGTATGGAACCGTTTGCACTTCTTTGTTTTCATAGACTTGAGTGAGACTGAGGACTCTGGACTCTGCCTAGAAAAATGTATTTACACATAAAAATTTTAGACGCTTTCAGAGGGTTCTCTGAGTCCCTAAAGGGTATGCATGAACCCCCAGTTAAGCACTCTTGTAAGAGTTTATGCTCATAGAGCAGCAGGAACACAGTGCTGTAGAGAATATCAGTGGCTGCTTTATGTGAGTATTTGGGAGAGGAATGTTTTCCATTATCTGTGATAATGAAAAAATCAAGCAAGTAGTTGTGACAATTCCATGAGGCCTGAGAAATCCCTTAGTAATCACTTTTTTTTGCTAGTGCTGGTGAGAAGTGAAAATATAAATACAGTCAGAAACTTGGTTCAGGATAATACAAGTTAAGACCTGCTAAATTGTGAGCATCAATTCTTCACCTTATTTTTTGAAAATCAATAGTTTTATTATTAGGTATTTTCATCCTAAAAATAAATATCTTTCATGTGAATAAATGAAAGAAAAGAAGTTTGATTTAGAAGTACAAAAGCTGATCACGATCACTGAAGTCAATCTAAACTAAGTCAAAAGTACTGGTTCTATATAATTCATTCAGAATTGACAGCCAAGATAGCAGTATAGCCAGAAAAAGGAGATAAATCAGAGATACCCACACAAAGAATGGAACAAAGATGAGGAGCAGGGTCAACTTGAAAGCCCTCCTCTGTTTTCATGATCCTGATGGGCTCTGTTCAGTGGTTCTTTGATTCTGTGATCTGTCAGCCTTCCCTGTTGGCATTTATTGCCCCCCCCACACACACCATTTCAGCTGAGGACACCTGTTTGGTTTTGCATTTCCCCTCCTTCTCCACCTCCTCATTTATCCTAAATCACATCCTATAGGCAAAGCTGGGAAGACTCCCTCTGGCCCAGTTTTTGGAGTTTCTCCTTGTTCCCACCATCCCTTCAAGAGAGTGGGGAAAGAACTGGTTTCCGCAGATCTGGAGGCTCATGTGTGTTTTGGAAAGAGATGGGAATGTTCCCTCAACATGTACAAAGCAGGGCTGAACACCACAGACAAAGACGTGAAAGAGTGTGGTGCCTTCTGAGAATACACCCTGTGCCCCTCGTCACCTACCACATCATTGTTATACCTGCAGAATCCCCTTCTCTCCCCAGGCCTGTGCTCCCTGCTCAGGTCGTCTTTCCTTCCCTCCAGATGCTCTTCTACATGCCCTCAGTACCTTTATTATCTATCTCCTGCTTTATCATCCTTTGAGCCCTGTTCCCTGCAGTTACTCTCAGGAACATTCCTTTTTTTTTTTTTTTTTTTTTTAAGAGTTTATTTATTTATCCGACAGAGAGAGAGAGATTACAAGTAGACCGAGAGGCAGGCAGAGAGAGAGGAGAAAGCAGGCTCCCTGCTGAGCCTGGACCCCCGACACGGGGCTCAATCCCAGAACCCTGAGATCATGACCTGAGCCGAAGGCAGAGTGGTAATTGGGAAAGCAGCAGCAGTCGTTCATTACCTGGGCTATTTTGGTATTTTCTGGCTTGGCCAACATCCATGCTTCGTCTGTGTTCAGGTGTGATTACTGTGTGGCTGTGTGTTTCTCTTGTTCCATCACGGTCACAGATTGGCCTTTCTGATGCCGATTTTGTGCACAGTCGCTGATGCTCCCAGGACAAGCCCCAGCCTCGCTGTGGGTGCCAGGCCAGCTCCCCAGTACCAGGGGCTGCTCTTCTCTTTCTCAGTCTTCACCAGTCTGAACTGTTCCACTTCACGTATTTGCCTTCTTGATCAAAGCTTGCACCTGCTTCCTCCTCCAGCCCCTGCCTGCCCTCTTAGCTCCTATAGGGACTTAGCCTCAGCCCCTGCATGTTTTCCCAGTTCATCAACTCCTTTCTGGGCTCACTGCTTTCCCTAGCCAGACAGACCCTATATGTGATGAGCTACATTCCTTGGTATGCTGACAGCCACCCAGAAGCCCTCCCCTTGTCACCTCCAGTTTTTGCCTTTGTCAGCCCCTTCTTCTAGGTGGTCCCCATTATTCACTCCTCCCCTCTTCAGAAATTCATATAATCATCAATGTGTGTTTCTACCCTCAGCAGTCCATACAGCTGCCTAGCAATGCTCTTTTTCATAACTTATTTATCCCCTCTTGTACCCCTGGAAGCCATGTGTCCACCAACTTCACCCTGAACCCCCTCCTTCCAGAAGGTAGTCTCAATCTCCCCTCTACTAAGAAGACAGAAGCCATCTCATATCCTCTACTGTGGCTTCCTTATTTTCCCGACTTTATTTTTTTCTAAGTCTCCACCCATCCTCTGTCCCTTGAACCTCTCTGAGGGAAAGAAATATTCATCCTTGTTTAGCCTGCCCCCTCTACTGTGTTCCTGACCTTGCCCCTTCTTCTCAGTATCTACCTTCCCTAGCCCTACAGCCTCTGCAGTGTGACCCCCTTCCCTTCACAATGCAATTCTAGGAACTGGTCTTCTCTGTCTGTATAGTCCCTCCCCATTCAGTCACACCTTACCCCTTCTCTTCTCACCCCCAGACCAAAGTGAGTTTGTCATCTCTTTTTCTTAATCTCTGTAAACTCTACAGCATCAGACCAACATTTTCCTTGAATTTCTTGAGACCATGCCCTCCAGATTCACCCGACTCAGCTTGGTTTTACTTCTTCATCATCCCAAGACTCTGACCCTCTACCTATTCCCCAACTTTCTGTGAGTTTTTTCCTTCCCCTATTCCCATGTTTATAGTTCCCTTTCTCTCCTGTTTCCTCTTAACAATCTCAGCCATTCCCAAAACTTGACCAATTCACAAATTTGTCTCTGCCCTTGACCTCTATTGGAAGCCCAGTTCATTATTTCTAACTGCCTGCTGTGTATCTATGGGATGATAGATTATCGATACTAAAACATCACTTATCTAGAGCTAGATTCATCAGTCTCACCAGAACCAGAGTCTCTATATGTTTTTGTCCCATTTCATGGCATTCCCATTCTCTGCCACTGACAGTCATCTTAACTATCATCTCCCATGGGTTCTACCTTTGCATTGTCTCTCGTATTTGGCCTCATCTTCGGGTGCTTGCCAAGTTACAGTCATGTTGTTAGGGAGCCTATTAACTTGTTAGTGAAGGGCAAGGGGCTTATCTTATTCCTTTTTGCTTGCCACTAGGTGTCTAGCACAGCGCCTCCTTATCCATAGATACCATCACTGTTGTGTGAATGACTATAAATTAAGCATTTTAATGCTTTACTTGCACTTCATGAGCTATTTGTCATTGAACAGTTTTCCATCATTAGACCTCTAAGTACTTTTATTCTTCACCAAGCAAGCACCAGAACCAAGTTTCATACTCAGAACCCCAACCATGGTACTTCTGCTCTTTTTCAGGAAGAGCAATTAGGTAAGCATGCATGGGTCGCAAAGCATTCATCTTACCTTCCTTGTTGAAAGACAGATAGAATACCTAGGATTATTATGTTTTCATGGCATTTTTAGATCACTTACATCTCCCTTTATACATTGATTTTTCTGCTTTTTCTTTTCTTTATTTTTTTTTTTAAAGATTTTTTATTTATTTATTTGACAGAGAGAGATTACAAATAGGCAGAGAGGCAGGCAGAGAAACAGAGAGAGGAGGAAGCAGGCTCCCTGCTGAGCAGAGAGCCCGATGCGGGCCTCGATCCCACGACGCTGAGATCATGACCTGAGCCGAAAGCAGAGGCTTTAACCCACTGAGCCACCCAGGCGCCCTCTTTTCTTTATTTTTTAACAGGTTTTTCAAAAATGGAAACGATCACTATGACATAGATGCTATTGATAGTACATCAATATGATTCAGCTGTTTCCCTGCCCAACAGAGTGTGGCTGCTCTCTGCACAGCCCTGTAACACATATTAGTTACACAGACATTAGGGAAGCCCTTCCCATCCATATGTATGTGCGTGGCCCATGGAAGTTAATAATGCCATATATCACGTGCATGTAGAATGTAAAATGTACTTCACAGTGACAGCAGGCTCATAGCAAATGAATATTGGCTTCCAATGAGAGGAAAACCAGGGAAAGATTTCATCCTTTCAGATCCACTGTTGAGTGAATTATTTGTTTCTGTGTCTCGGTATCCCAGACCCACATTCTGCCTTTTTTTTTTTTTTTTTTTTTTTTTTGTGGTCAATATTATGCTCCTCTCTCCAGCCACCTTATTTCACTTCAACTACAGGGATAACAAAAGGACCCCTTTGGAGAAATGAAAGATAGCAATTACGCATTGGTATTCATGTTACAGGAGTCACACCGCCGTCCTCAGGGAGATGAACAATGAATATCCAACATTAATTGCCACAGTAACTGAGCATCTGACCTTGCTGAAATGTAATACACCAGTTTTACATAGTAAAATTATTTGCCACTAAAAGATTTTTTAAATTACCATAAAATTATATTGTTGTTTCGAGTGACCAATAATTTTTATTTTTGTCTCTACATTTTCTTGGGAGTCAGGACATCAGCAGTTGCAGTCATAATTTTATCACCAATTTGGTTGACAATTATGGCAAGATTAGCGCCTTTGTATTCTTAGGAAAGGTGAATACAATACATTGACATCCCTGGTGGATCTATGGAACTGATTAAGAAGGTGCAATGGACAAAGTATATTTTACCCACTGGGGAGAAAAATATTTTTTTTTTTTCTTTAATGTTTGCACCTAATTATCAGTTGGATTTTCTGCCCATGGCAGAAACATGCAAGGAACTCTGGGGCATGTTTCCCTTTTAAAAGAAGTGATATCATTTTTAAGGTGAAGCCTACCTACTATCAACTTTTCTTGCCTTCCTCTTTTGCTCAAATCCTCAGAAATACAGAAGCTAGCTTTTCTTATGTGCATTTTACAGTTCTTTTTTCTTGGGCTACCTTCCCCTTCCCGGGGGTCACACACTGGGAGAATTTCACACTCTACCCTCTGGAAGTGTTCATCACTCAGGGTCGGCCTGCATGCACTGCTGGGTCAGCAGTGAGCCGGACTCCGACAGAGCCACGTCAGCGGGGCCGCCCTGGCTCTGGGCTGTGGAAGCTGTGTGTGCAGAAATGAATGATTGTTTGGCCTGCTCTCCTTTTTAAAAGGGACTGAGGTGAAGAAAGTCAGTGCACTCACCCATGACATGTGAATTTCAGCCTAGATGAGATTCTAACTAGAGATCCATTTTTGCTTGTATCCGGCAAAACTGGTGCAGGATAAATTTGAAGGCCATTTTCTGTCTGGTTGCGGAAAATGAACTGAGCATGGGTAGTTTTTTGCCCACCTTTTCAAGTAGGGCTGTGAAGTAAATGAATATAATATGTGTCTACTAGAACTACTTAATATGGCTTGCTCATTGTTTTAGTGTTTTAAATGATTTATGACTTTGCAGTTTTAATACAGTGAATATTTAATAAGCATTAACAAGATAAAAGAATACATATGCAGTGAATTGGTTGCATCTTTTGAAACTTTGAACTTTGGATTCCTTAATTCAGATCATTCAGGTAGTTTTAAAAGCGAGCTCTCCGAATCCCAGCCCCACTTTATTTTTTCCCATTTCCTTGACAGTATGTATGTCTCCCTAACACTTGTCTATGTCTGTCAGAATTTGAGCCCAGACACTCCACCGTTAGAGAGAGATTCTTGCCCAGACTCCTCCTTTTTTCAGGATCTTTCAAGAAATCCTGGTGGACAGCGACTTGAGAAGACGCAGCTTCAGTGTGGCCCCTTTTGGGGGGCTGGGGTTTGTTTGCGGGTGNGTTTTGGTTTTGCGTTTGTTTGCGGGTGTGTCTAATTTTCTCTCCCCTTTGTGTCCCGTCCACCGCCCCCCTCCCCGATGAGAGCAGGATGACGAAGTGGCGACCGTGGAGGTGAAGGAGCAGGAGCAGAACGTCCTGGTGCTGAAGAGGGTGCAGAGCTGCGGCCCGGCCCCCCCAGCCGGCAGCGCCGAGAGGGACTGGAGGTGAGTTGGCCCCGCGCGGCGCGCGCCCCGCTCTCCTCGGCCCTGCCCGCCTCCCCTTCTCTCGCTCCGTCCCCCTCGCTCCCGCTGCCTGGCGGCCCTCCCTCCCCCTCTTCTCTCCGCCTCTCGAGCGTTCTAGCTGACTGCAGAGCCCTTGGCAGCCAGATGGACTCCGTTCCCGGCGAAAGGACAGACACGGCAAGATCTTTCCGCTCTTAGGGGATGCCTTTGTTGGTAGCCGGTCACAATGGGCAGCTCCCGGCTGAGGGTCCTTGACCCTCAGCTGGAGAGGAAGGAATCCGCCGCGCTCTCGGACCGAGAGCTGCCCCTGCCTACCTTCGATGTGCCTTATTTCAAATACATTGACGAGGAGGACGAGGACGATGAATGGAGCAGCCGCTCGCAGTCTTCCACCGAGGATGACTCGGTGGACTCTCTGCTCTCTGACAGATACGTGGTCGTGTCCGGGACCCCCGAGAAGATTTTGGAGCACCTTCTGAATGACTTGCACCTGGAAGAAGTCCAGGACAAAGAAACAGGTAAGGGCAGGGGGTGTCTCCAGCTTCCAGACCCGCAGCGGCGCCCGCCCTTGTCCGTCCCCGCGGGGGCCAGCCTCCCGCCGCAGCCGAAACCGGCAGGGGCAGAAAGAGCATATGCTCCGCGCGCCGCCCCCCTTGGCCTCGTGCTGTTTTGTTGCAATCCAGTAAATGGACACATGTAGACCCACGCAGCTGCCTGGGAAGTCGCTGTACAAAGAAAACCATAGGAAGGCAGATGTTCTGGTGTCTTTGGCAGTTTTCACCAAATCTCACTAAAGGCAGTTGGCAAGAGGCTAGTGTTTTAATAGCCAGTGTTCATTGGGAAGAAATACAAGGGACGAGCGTTCACCTGGTCTGTGGGAAGCCCTGAGCTGAGGGGAGCAGCCTCCCTGCAGATATGTCCACAATTAATGCAACTACTCAGCAACTGTCAGCTTAGCAGCAACTTCTACCGTTTTCCAGGTGGGTTTACAAACTGCTCAGAGCAAGCCCGGCTGTGCAGAATATCCTACTCGTAGCTTCGCAGACCAGAAACTATAATTCACTGAGGTCTTATTGCTCAGACTTCTTGTCCTTTCTAGCTAACCTGGGAGTCAAATACCCATTTAGCTTTATCACCCTTGCACTTTGGGAAACAGTACCATTCCGTGTACAGAACACCCCAACTCAGCTTCCTTTATCACCAAAGGGCAAGTGCTTACTTCTCTTCACCAGAATTTGTCATTTGTTCCAGCGCGGAACAATTATTCCAATGAATAGGCCTCTGGCTGCAGCCTCGATTCTGTAACTTGTTCTCCTGACTAAAACGCGCTGTTTGCTGTGATCAGAGCACCTGTGTTTGTGGGTTGAATTCCTACAGAGTAACACCCCTTAGGTTTTTTCCCCTCGTAGGAAGGATTGTGAAATGACTGTGTAGGTGGGAGCAAGTTTCCTTGGGTCCCAGTAGGTTTTTGTCTAAACCTAATTGATATGTGACTCTACATTGCATTATAAAGGACGTGAAGAGAAACGAAGTTGTGTGAAATATGTAAATGGACTTAAAAAAAAAAAGGAAAGGAAAATGCCCAATCCCATACCCTACAGTAACATTATACTTTGATTTCAAAAATCAGATAGATACTTTATTTTGCCTATGTTTGGGGTGGGGGAAATTAGTAGCTGTCATTTATAAGCAGGCTAAAAGAAAAACATTCTCATGGCATTTGCTGGGTTGTTTTTGTATGTCTGTTTTTTAATATTTTGGGCATTTGAGCACTATTCCCATGTTCTGCTTCATCAGATATAATCACCATGGAACCGGGCATCATTTTCCATGTACTGATTACCATCCTGCTTTACACAGGTGGTTTGGACTAGATTACAGGCAAATAATCTGCCGCAAAGGGGACACCTTTCAATGTGGATAAGTGTTTCAGGGGATTGAATGCTTGCTTCTTCTTAACAGCGCCACAGTTCTGGTCTGTAATGTGAGACTCTGTCTAGACCGTGTGAGTAAGTGTAAAAATTCTTAAATGCAATATGAGGCTTACCTTGATTTCTTTTTATCTTTCTTTGTAATTGTCAGTGGTTCCTTGAGAAAGATGGCCTAGGTGCCTGTAACAGGTTCCCACTATCGGACGCTGGGTATGAGAAATCTCTTGGATTACTTTACTAATGCCAGGAGTGGCCTGCTGCTGGAAACCGTGTTGTGCATGGTGTCTAGTGACTGTTACACCACGCCTGGGACCAGAGATGTCACTCTAGCCCAGTGCCCAGCAAAGCAAAGAGGCCCAGAGCTCAGTGGTTTGCCCTCTGCAGGACAGGAAGAGGCCTCTCAGGGTCAGCCTCCCCTCATTCCTACTCATTTCCTCGGAGTTTTTCAGAGGATGCGTGAAACTTCAGATTTTTGTAGTGATATTTGAAAGAAAGCATGGTAGCAACTTTTCCTGTGACTAACAGTGAACTTTAGGAAAACGAAGAGTCAAACTTAGAGAGATTGAGGTGTATGTAATAGGGAGGTCTGAGTGAAGTCACATGTGGTTCTTCAAAACGTCACATTCCAGCACTTGGAGAAAACACAACAGAAAAGCCGCCATGTGGTTTTTGTTGCCAAAATAAAAAGAAATATGTATGTAACAATAAAATGAATTCCATGGGCACCTTGAGGAAAAGAGGTTTGTTAGTTTGTTCTAGTTTGAATACTAAATGGATCACATAGTTAAAGGAATTGAGGTCCCTTGTTACCAACAGAGGTGAATTCTCGTTCTTTATTTTGGTCAGGCCAGCAACCCTCATTATAAAAGGCCTATGTGTACAGGAGCCTAATAGCATCGTATAAACATATGGAAGACAGATGGAGGAAAATGAGAAGGGGCTGCAATAAAAGTATACAGCAGCGTTGTTATGTTCTCGAGCACCCCTTTTAGGGAGTGGGAGCCATATGGGGCTGGCTGGAGCCATCTGGTGGTGGTCCGCATGGCCCTGATGGCAGTGAGGAGGAAGGGGTACATGGGAGGCCATAAGTGCTCCCGTAGACCGGGATGAGCCCGTTCTGGATTGTTACATTCCTGTGCCCACCAGAGGCAGGGGAAAACAGCAGTGCAAGAGACGTGAGTCATTTCCCATCTCTTTACCACAAAAGTCACTTCGTTGTGAAAATGGAGGTACAAAGCCCGATAGAAGAGGCCTTCTGCACTCACAGAAGAGCAGTTGAAGTGACGACAAATTGATATGGACATGCAAGTGGAAAAACGTTGGCTTAATTGAATGGAATAGGAAGGAGAATGCCAGAGCTCTTGACGTAATGTGATCCTGTTGCCACCTGAATGAGAAGAGAAAATTCATATGGTATTCTATCACCAAGTCAAACTGAGTTTTAAAAGCAATTATGTGAGAGATGCTTAAGAGCAACCTACTAATGATTTTCCCAAGTGATTCTATTCACACCATGAATGCCGAGTGTTTTCATCATCCCCTGTATGCATACCTTTCCTCCCTTGTAGGACCAGGCACAAGGAGTCTTTCCAGGAATAGCTATAGAATGAATGAATGAATGAATGAGTAATGCTTTATTGTTTCAAATGGAAAAACCATCTGAGTCTGACCACTGGATATCTATTTATGAACATGGAAAGTGATCTAAGCAGCTTTCAAAGATGACCTTTTCTGTCAAGGTTCAGGTTCTGGCTTACACCTCTGGAATGGAAGAGAAAAATCAAGCAACTCTGTCTTTCATCTTCCTGGATATAGGGCATCGTTGAGCACTCCCCGCCCAGGAGAATTACAAAGCAGGCAAGGAGAAAGAAAAACAAGGAGTTGGAGTAGAAACCAGCCCTGGTCTGTGGGGTCTTCTGGGGATCCTGCTCCGATTTAACTCTTCCCGCTCCCTGGAAAGGATAGAGTATGATTTGTTTAGGGCTGCTGTTGTTGGAAATAATGACTTCTGGTTCAAAGCAGGGGGAAAATTATGTATTGGATGGATTACATAGAGAAAAACCTTCTTACTGATTTTTCTCCCTGAATCTGCATTATGACAGGTCCATCTTAGGGAGAACCCAGGAGGAAACACATTATCGGCTGGCCTCTTTTTTTTTTTTTCCATTTTCTTATTCTTTATTCATCCTTTCAAAGCAAACATGCTTAAGGGTGTGGGTTTTTAAGAAAAGTAAACGAACAGAGAATAGGGTAGTAGGAGCAGGTAAAGCCAAACAGCTCGTTCTTATTAGACTTAACCTGCTTTCTTCAAGGGATGACTGGTTCCGTTCCTCAGGCGGCTGTCCTTCAGCATGCTCTGTGGATGGGGCTCTGGGTGGAAGCGCCAGCAGTAACCACGTGTTACTGGTCAGCTTCCAGCAGCCCCTCTTAGGGTGAGCGTATCATTGAGAAACTGAGTCCTTTACCTTTGAAAGGAGACAACCACCTCCATGAACGAACCTGCCTTACTTACATCATAGGGGTGCGTCACTCGATGGGTAGCGTCCAAAGGTTAACCTCCATTGTCAGCTTACCGGTGGCTTTTTTAGAGCAATGCACTGACAGAACCTCGAGGAAAGCGAGGGCAGGCGCTGCGTTTTATGAACTTCTCTGTCTTCTTCCCGGCTAGCACCAAGCCTGTCCTAGGTGCTCAACGCATGGTTCTTGTGAAGAAAAATTAAGAAGGCTTTTTTCCTGGTCATTGGAAAGACAGAAGACAACTTAGGTGAACTTCTTCCTTGATCTCCTTGCCTTTTAGGATTTTCTGGAAAGATGTTTGGCATTTCTGTCCCGGGCTTCCTCTTGCAGGTGACAAAGACCTCGATGACCATGTAGCAGCGTACCTTGTGCAGAGCTAAACAGAGTTGAGGCAAGACCCAGAAAATTTTTAGATGGTTGTAAATCTCTCTATGATTTTGTGTGATTAAGAGGCATCTAAAATTATCTTTTGTTTTTATTTTTGTAATGTCATGTAACAAATAGACCAGTGGATCTTATGTGTGGCTGCACACTAGGGGCTCATGGAGCACTTTTTAAAAATACCAGTACCTGCGTCCCACCCCAGAGGTTCTGATTCAGTTGACCTGAGATGGGATCTAAGCGTTCTGGACTCTAAAATCTCCCAGGTGATGCTAATGTGCAGCCAGATGTGAGAGCCACGGAAACAGAACATTGACCTTGTCTCATCTACCTCCCCCCAACTTTTTAAGATTTATTTCAAGTTTCTAATAGTTACAAATAGAGATCTGCCTTGGAGAGTTAGGGGCATCATTTCCCCTTTCCTCCATCTCCCCTGCATCCCCCACCTCCTCTCCAGGGCCTCATGGCCACTGGTCCCTGCCTCTGCAGTCTGAGAATTTCACAATTTACACGCCTGCACTGCCGGTCCACCCTCTGAAATCATTTTGAAAAGAAACAGTCAGAGGAGACAGAGGTACTGGACACACAGCTGTTGAATTTCTCAACTCTTAGAATGAGGAGGTGATGATACATAGTGAACAAAATCCATCTGGATTTTTGGCAGGATTCTGTCCCACCATAACAATCCCTGGGTGGCCCTTGGGTCTCACAGCCAAGATGCCTACTTCTGCAAGAAATCAGGTTTTAAGAAAGGAAAAAATGCACATAGCAGAGGAGAACAGGAACTAAAATGAGATTCTGAGGTCTTGGGTCCCAGATCTGGGCTCCATTAATAAACCAGCCTGACACCTTAAGCAAGTCATACAAAATATCTTTGGGTTGTCTTTCATCACTAAAAACCTTGATTCAAAGGGATCTACATCAGCCTCTTTCCAAATGTCACAGAGCCATGGAATTCTAGATCTGGAGGAGAGACCCTAGACTTTGCGCAATTCTGGAATTGCACAATTTCTGGAAACTTGTGGTCATTTTATGCTGAAATTACCATCACTTAGCCATTGCACAAGGACATAGGCTGTTCAGTCTACCTTTGTATTACTTATGTTACTGCTGCATTTCTTCGGAATCATAGGGTAGTTAGAATGTTGATGGAGGAGGTAAGCTTGGAACCCACTGCTCAGTGGCCATACCTGTTGATGATTTATGTGTGTTTGTGTATAACCTTGTTCAGTGGGAAACTTCGTAAGCTCTTTGAGAAATTATGCTATAACATTTCCAAAGAATGGCTTTGATTTATCACCTACCAGTAAAATCCATTTACAAAATTGTATTACTAAGCCATCTTGGGATATTCAGAAAGAGTCTGTTGCCAAGGAAAAGTGGCAGTTTTCCCCCAGTGGTGAAAGATACTACATCCTATCTTTTATACTAGCCAAACCCCTGTAATTTCTTTACTTTTAACTTTATACACTGCTTCTGTGATAAAATACAACTGTGCATTTTTAATTACTCAGTATCTGTATGCCCATGAATGAATGAATACCTTAGAAAAACGTAATTCCTTCATTCCACAAATACCTTTAACACTCCTCTAGTCCTAGATGTGGAAATACAGTTGTAAACAAAACAAACTCCTTACCTTCATGGGGCATATATTCTGGTGGAGGAATTCAGACAAAAAAAGAAGTAGGGAAAGGGTAGATATTAAATGCTGATCATTATAGGCACTATTTTATAATAGCTGTATCCACATGTCTTTAAAAATAAGCTACTGGAGGGATGCCTGGGTGGCTCAGTTAAGCCTCTGCCTACAACTCAGGTCATGATCCCAGGGTCCTGGGATCGAGTCCATCCGGCTCCTTACTCAGCAGGGAGCCTGCTTCTCCTTCTGCCTGCTGCTCCCTCTGCTTGTGCTCTTTGTCTCTCTCTGACAAATAAGTAAATTAATTAAATATTTTTAAAAATAAGCTAGAGGATATTTTAATGTATTAAAGTATTTTCAAGGCGCACCTGAGTACTTTTAAAAAAAGTATTTTCAAGAATTAACATGAAACTATTAGTTATATGCAACAAAGTTCAGAACCAAAGAAAATAGACTTAACTGAAGAAAAAAAAAGAAATTTGAAGAGGATATAGGTATCCCTGGATGGTACCAACTAGGACTATAAGCCATAGAATCCGCATCCTTGGAAATGTTTCATATCAGGCTTTTACCATCTTGACCTGTGAAAATAACTTTTTCATAGGCAAATACCTAGACTAGGTTGCCGTTTGAGGTCTTTTTCAGCTTTTCAAAACCGCCACTTTTAAATAACAGGGTTAATTTTGTTTGCAGACATGCTTTAGTGAAAAAGTCAACAGCAGCTAAATTCATTAGCACCAACTCCAGCTGTCCTGGGTACGCCTCCGATGCACGCACGGCACTGCTGTTTGGTAAAGACTGACTTCTCCAGATAGAGCCAGGGCTTGAAATAGCTGTCCGTGTGACAGTGAAAATCCCCGAAGTGCTGTTGAGAGAGAGAGCTGGAAGTAGAAGTATTCACGTCAGAATATAGTCACCGCTCTGCTGTGCAATCTTGGTCCTGTGGGTTTGGTTTGCTCTGGTTTGATTCGGTTTTCCGGCAGTGCCCTTAGTGACCCTGCCTCTTACTATTGCAGAGAATATAATGTATTTGCCGACCATAATTGAAGTGTTGGGAGACTTTAAAAATTAATATTGACAAATGATGAGGTCTTAGAACTGTGTAGAAGTTGTCTTCTGGGTTGCCCCATTGATGAAAACAGAGGACTTAGTGCCACATGTTGTTGGAGGCCCCTTCCAGACCTGAGAGCTGGGATTTGAAGGTTACTCAAGATACCCCTCCATTTATCCAAACTTCCTCACTGTTCGGATGGATTTTCGTACAGGATAATTGTCCCCATCTAATGGACCTAGAGGCTAAGGTAGAAGTTACCTAAACTGCTTCAGAGATAAAATGATCATTTGAAACTGGAAATGAACTCAGGTGTATCCCTAGCTCTTCCCCAGAGATCTTTTTTTTTTTTTCCTAGTGACTAGAGTCATGGATAAAAGGCTTAATTAAGGTAAAAACCTACCATTCAACTCCAGCTATCAACCCCCAAATCAGGTGCTTCAGTAGCTGCTTAAGAGTGCTCTAATCTCGCACAAAAGCCTGCTTCCAGGTTTCCAGCTGTGTGCTCCTTGGCCCCTGGGCCAGCTGCCTGCTTCCCTGCTTCCCCCAGGTTACAAAAGAAGGGGTGTGGGGGAAGAGGTCCTAGTACCTGCAGATACGGTGTCAGCCCGCTCCCATGAGGAGTGATTAAAAATCAGATTTTGACTGTGGATTTCACAGGAGGTGTTCCTCATCTGGACTAATCTATTCACACCACCTTTAAACATGTGATAGTATGTATGATAACAAGGGATTGATGCTTTTATGCTGCCAGTAGATTGTGGGTTAATTAATACTCTTGTTGGTAATGAAGCAAGGTGGAATGAAGTGAGACAGAGCTGAAGCATAAGGTCATTAACATACACTGATTAATAATGGAAATGTGGACATTTTCAATACCGCATAACCAATGGGCAAAGGAAGGTGTTTACTGCATGAGTATATGAGTAGGACAGCATACTTTCCAGGCACACAATCCCCGTTGAGAATGAGAACAGATCACTGGAATGCATTTCTTTTAATTGCATCATTTTCGTGTTGAATCCACACAAACTCTTCTAATACTTGATGTTCAACTAGAAGTCCAGAGCACACAAGAAACAAACTAAAATATTGTAGGGCTATGGAAAATTAATTTCCAGAGGATTTCCTGAAGATTAAAAAGAGAAAATAAGATGCACGAGGAGCAAGAATTACCTGACCTCGTGACTGTAAGTATGTTGAAAAGCTTGGACATCTCTGCAAGTTTCTAGACTTCATTCTAGAAACTTGATATTTTTAAGATATTTTAAGAAAAATATCAACTACCTTCTGATGGTTTGAGTGAAGCCCTTGTCCTAGAACCTGGAGGTGAGATAGAGGGTCTTTGAGGGTTCCCTTCACACTGTATTCTAAATGAAATTCCCATGTGCCTGTTTCTATACACAGTCCTGTTGCTGATGTCCTCAACCCGTGAACCATGAGGGGTTTTCCATGTAAACTGCAGTCAGTATGAAAGGTGTAGGAAGGAATAGGCTTTCTCCTTCATTCACCTTTGCACATTTTATTTGCTTTATTTCCCTTATTTGCATTTTATTTGCTTTCCCTTCACCTCAAATGCCCAATTTGACACATTGTTAGGAAACAGGTATTTTGTTATAGTTCAGTGAATTTCTAAATTCCTAGGATGGCTGGACAATAAATTATTACAAATAGAAAAATACTCTGGTACGTGGAAAGTTGCTGTAAGTATGTACATGAGTTGTCAATTTTCAAAGAATCTGAACAGTCTTTTTAAATATGAACTGTAGAGGCCCTATCTGATAAGACACAAACTTCAGGTAGAATCATGAGGCCCTGAGAGCCTTCAGCTTTATTATTGTGCGAATAAAATACTGGCTTAAATCTATCTAGTCTCTTTGATGTAGGATGGAGGTTGCTTATGAAACACAGATCCTCAGTGCAACTGGAATTTTCTCTCATAAAAATAAATTTGAGAAAGGTAACAGCTTTGTTCAGTTTTCATATTCTGTCTCCCTAATGTATGCCTGTTAAGAATCTCTATAGTACAGGGGCGCCTGGAGGGCTCAGTCAGTTAAGCGGCTGACTCTTGGTTTCGACTCGGGTCATGATGTCGTGGTCATGAGATCGAGCCCTGATTTGGGCTCTGCACTCAGTGTGGAGTCTGATTCAAATTCTTCCTCCCTCTTCTTCCAGCTCAGATGTGCTCTCTCTCTCTCTGTTTCTCAAATAAATAAAATTTTTAAAAAAGAAGAAGAAGAAGAAGAATCTATGTAGTACACCTTCTCAGTTTGGTACTGACTGATTTCTTTGTTCTTATAAATTGTTTATTTTTTTTATCTTTTAAAAGAAAAATGGGGGCACCTGGGTGGCTCAGTCAATTAAGCATCTGCCTTCAGTCAGGTCAAGATCTTGGGGTCCTGGGATGGAGCCACCCTTGGGGCTCTCTGCTCAGCAGAGAGTCTGCTTCTCCTCTTTCTCTCCCTCTCTCTCTCTCTATCTCAAATAAAATCTTTAAAAAAATAAAAGGAAAATGCATTTCTGTTCCTTTAAAAAGAAATGCTGTTCTCAAATCTCAGAGTTTCTAAAATTACCATATTTTCTTAGTGAGTTTTGTGTCTTTGGGCATATTTAATGTTGTACTTTAGTGAAAACACTATTTTGTCATGTCCAGCTTTATTTCCAGAAACTTGCTTAAATGTGTAATATCAGTCAGGCTCTTTTGGAGGAGCAAATTGGAAGGAGCAACAAATTCTGAAATTCATGAAGAAAAGATAGTATGTCAATAGAGTTGACAATCTAGTGATTTTAGAAGACCACAGTTTTACTGTAACATCAGCAGCTAAAGTTGGAGACTAAGACAATGTCGAAGGATGGGAAAAACTCTTCTCTTTCTCCTCTCTCTCTCTCTCTCTCTCTCAGATCTTGTGTGTCATCTCCCCAGACAATTGAAAGATTTAAAGTGAGATCATCAGTTGTCCTTGTCTGTATTTTAAAATGGTGTGGCCACCTTCCGCAAGCAAAACTAGCATCCTATCAGAAAAAAAATTTTTAAGTCCTTTTTCTGTGTAATAGTGTGTACTTTCAGGTAGCCTCCTAAGGGTGAGGAAGAAATGTTAGTGAATGGCAATTTGTTGATTATAATCACTGCATGTTAATCTCTCACAGCATGTTTCAATCAAATTACTGCTTCATTGAAAGGGTGCAGTGCCACAGAATTGCTGTAATTGACAAGCACATGTCTGAAAGGAATATTCTTTGAGCAGGAGAATTTTTGCCTTTAACATACCTATAATTGAGCTTTTTCTCATTTCTCTTTGCAGTCTTTCTCATTATAACGGTCCCCTCCCATTTCCCATTATCCTCATTTTCTGCCCTTGGGGCTTTCTTGCTCTACAATTGAAACCATTCTTTTCATTCTGTTTGCAGCTTTTTGCCTTATACATAAGGCTGATGAGTGGCTGGCAGGCCTTCCCCCAAATCTTTCAATAAATATGAAATTAGACGGAATTGTTAAATATGAGTGATCAGAAAATGTGGAAAACTAAAATATCTTGTAATCCCCAAAATATCTTATTGTAATCTGAATTGTGCTAGGAAATTATTTTTAGAGCAATCCTGTATCCTTTTCTGCTTCAGACTTACTGTTCTTGTCTGTTTTCTGCATACAAAATACTTTGTGAATCTTTTAAATCCTTTAATCCTGTATATGAGCTTCACTTAGTTTGATGATGAAAAGCACAAGTTAGAATTGCCTTTTGCATACCTGGATGGGTATTTCTACTTAAATGCTCAGCCTTAAGTGAGCATAGTTTTTGGTGAATGACTTGTATATATCAGGACTCATGATGGATAGTAGTTCTAATATTAAAGCATCTGGCATACTGCTTCAATAATTACAGCCCTCTCAATGTGCCTTAAATATACTTGTTAGGAAGAGAGATTTTCTAGTACTTAAAGCAAGTTAGGTTTTTCCCCCTGGATTTTCTTCCTTGCTTGATATCACAAATTTTGTTTTTGCGTAACAGACTTAAAAATACCATAAATAGTGGCATGTGTTTTGTTAAGAAAAAAGAAGGAACATGGCGAAGATATTTTCATCCTAATTTTGGATCTTATTCCCTAGAGTTAGACATATAAACTGTAACCTCTTATTATCTTGTTTCAGTTTGGTCTGAATTTAAAGGCATTGCAAGCCATTTTTGTTTGCCATTGTGCTGACTTTTGAAAAATATTGTAGTTAGCTCAAGTTCTGCCAGTGCTGATTGGCACAATGCAAGTGCATGTCTCAGAATTATTATGACAATCTACTCTGTTTTACAGTCTCCTAGGGAGAGTGTTTGTTGTTTGGGAAAAAAACATGCAAGGCAAATGTGTCTTCATCAGCGTATTCTAGAAATCCACAGTAGTGAGATCAGGATAAAGTCACAATACTTATCTCTCAGTAAACGGACTTTGCTTGCTTTTGATAATAGAGAAACTTGAGAAGCAGACCACATTACTCATCATGTGTTTGAACTCCTAAGAATTTTCTGTGTATATAATTTGTTATTGGGTATGGCTGCGTGTAACAGAAAAACAGATGACAACTTAAGGTATAAATATACTTCTCTCTCACGTGAAAATGGGGTGCATGGGTGGCTCAGTCATTAAGCGTCTGCCTTCAGCTCAGGTCATGATCCCAGGATCCTGGGATCAAGACCCACATCGGGCCCCCTGGCCAGTGGGAAGCCTGCTTCTCCCTCTCCTGCTCCCCCTGCTTGTGTTCCCTCTCTCACTGTGTCTCTCTCTGTCAAATAAGTAAATAAAATCTTTAAAAATAAATAAAAGAAATTTTAAAAATACAAGATCTTTTTTTAAAAAAGGGTTTTGTTTATTTGACAGAGAGAGATCACAAGTNTAAAAGAAATTTAAAAAATACAAGATCTTTTTTTAAAAAAGGGTTTTGTTTATTTGACAGAGAGAGATCACAAGTAGGCAGAGAGGCAGGCAGAGAGAGGGGGAAGCACGCTCCCCGCTGAGCAGAGAGCCTGATGCAGGGCTCGATCCCAGGACCCTGAGATCATGACCTGAGCCGAAGGCAGAGGCTTAACCCACTGAACCACCCAGGGGCCCCATGTTTTGGAACTCTTATGTACCTGTTACATACCTGCCGTGTGGGGTCGCATCACCATGAATCATGTGATTTCAATGCTAGGAGAAAGACCTAAGCATATTCTAAGGTATGTAAGCAATACATTTATTTTGAAACAACACAAAACTGACTTATTAGAACCATTTGAGATGAAGGAGTTTATATGAATGCCTTTAACCAAAAAGACGAAAATACCTTAACCAGTAACAGTTAATACATGTTTGATGGCTTGATTACCCAGATGTCGGAGTAATAAGCATATGTGATCACTGAGTTGAGGAACAGACAAGACTTTGATGTGGAAGTCAGTTTTTTTTCTTTCTTTTAGGAAAGAGAGGACAAAATAAAATGTGACTAACGATTCTCAGTCTCTGTGATGTTTAATATGGAGAAGTTTATCTAGAAGGAAAGGAGTTTTATGGTTTGACCATCTTAAAAAATTGTTTTAGTTTTTTTTTTTTTAAAGATTTATTTATTTATTTATTTATTTGACACAGAGAGAGAGATTACAAGTAGGCAGAGAGGCAGGCAGAGAGACAGGGAGAGGAGGAAGCAGGCTCCCTGCCGAGCAGAGAGGCAGATGCGGACCTCGATCCCAGGACCTCGATCCCAGGACGCTGAGATCATGACCTGAGCCGAAAGCAGAGGGNAACGCTGAGATCATGACCTGAGCCGAAAGCAGAGGCTTTAACCCACAAGCCACCCAGGTGCCCAAAATTGTTTTAGTTTTTGCCTTTACACTTCAACTCCCTCTCCTCCTCCCTCTCCCCACCTCCTGTGCTTGTACGTGTGCTTTCTCTCTCTCTCAAAAAAAAAAAATCTTAAAACTATTAGGAGTTTGTGGACTATCTTAATCCTTTCATGTGATTTTCAGTTCTACCTTTAGAAAAGAAAATTGGCTGATCCTTTATAGCTCTTTTTTAGTTACCAAGTGTTTGCTAGAAAATAAAAATGAAATTTGAGTAGGAATAAAGGAACTCTAGCATGCTGGTCTGTAGATGGAAAACAACTTTATGGGGGCATTTTTGGCAACTCAGAAATAAGGACACTAAGTTCCTCTATCTGTGGCATTCCTCCCTGTCCAAAACCAGGACTCTGCTACTTTCCTGTACAGCCATGCCCCCCACGTGTGGTATGGACCGTTTGGATTCAGCCTCAGAAGAGCAGAGTCCAGTGACGTCCACAGCTGGGGACCAGCCCACCCCGGGACCTAGGCTCCTTCTGATGTTTCCCTGCAACAACTCAGTAGTGTCTCACCCTACTTAGCTCAGGCGTGACGTCATCATCCCACGGAGAGTATCAGTCCTGCCTCCTAGAAAGAATACGAGGAGCATAGATCGTGTGGGTAGAGGTCCTGGTACAGCACACAGTATGTGGTCAAGCGAGGGGGGCTGTTTGGATTATGTTCGAAGAGAATAGCTTCTATCTTCCCTCCTCTGCTTTTCCTTGTTGCCCATCAAAGCTGCCTTGGGCTTCCTGGAGCACACTAAGGAGTAGATGTGGTTCAGAGCAAATTTGGGGCTCTCTAGGGCTAAAATGTGTGCTGGGTGCGGGTGGGGGATGCGGGTGGGAGTGGGGGTGGAGGTTTGTTCAGACATTCCCATGAACAGACTATTCATCAGCTTGGGGCTGTAGGCTGCCATATGTGGTCCTTTTATGATCTCACCGATTAAATTTCAAACCCTCTAAAAGTTGAGGCCTTAAAACTTGGCCTTCTCCGTGGCAGCAAGCACAGCGCTCAACCCCAAGCAATACGTGTTCAGTCAGTGGTCGTGACCAAACCTTTCTTCGTGACCCTAACACACTAGTCTCCCTTTCACTGGTGTAAGAAGGCAGCTATGTGTTACTGAAAAGAACTCCAAAGATTGTTATGGAACCTACAGCATAAAGACGTCCCTGCTGTCAGTTACTGGATGAAATATTTGTCCTAGAAACAATTTTAAACATGGGCTACACAATAAAGTAAGTTTTCTAATTTTGGACGTTTTCCATTTGTGTAAGATCTTGTGCCAGATTGTTTAGAAAGAGGTTTATTATGTTTAATTGTGTTTAATTGGTTTTTTTTTAAATACTTCGGGTGTTTTTGTTTTTGTTTTTGTTTTTGTTTTTAAGATTTTATTCACTCGGGATGCCTGGGTGGCACAGTCAGTTAAGTGTCTGCCTTTAGCTCAGGTCATGATCCCAGGGTCCTGGGATCGAGTCCCACATCGGGCTCCCTGGTCAGCTCCCTGGTCTCTCAAATAAATAAATAAAATCTTTTTTTTTTTAAACGATTTTATTTATTTATTTACACAGAGAGAGAGAGAGAGATTACAAGTAGGTAGAGAGGCAGACAGAGAGAGAGGAGGAAGCAGGCTCCCCGCTGAGCAGGGAGCCAGATGCGGGACTCAATCCCAGGACCCTGAGATCATGACCTGAGCCGAAGGCAGAGGCTTTAACCTACTGAGCCACCCAGGTGCCCATAAATAAATAAAATCTTTAAAAAAAAATTGTTTCTTATTTACTTGTTTATCAGGGCAGTGGGGGTGAAAGATTGAGCACAAGCAGGGAAGCAGCAGGCAGAGGGAGAAGCAGGCTCCCCACCAAGCAAGGAGCCTGACATGGGACTTAATTCCAGGACCCCAGGATCATGACCTGAGCCGAAGGCAGACACTTAACTGACTGAGCCACCCAGGCACCCCTAAAAGATTTCATTTTTAAGTAAGCTCCATGCCCAACGTGGGGCTCAAACTCACTACCCCTAGATCAAGAGTCACATGCCCTACCAACTGAGCCCACCAGGCACCCTACTTGTGTTTAATTTAAACTAGTAAATTGGTAGAATATCTTTGCATCTTTAATATATCTAGTTATCATTCTTAGCTTTAAGGCAGTTGACTCTTGCTCAACTTGGAGGAAAATAACTTCTTATAGCTCTAGAATTTGTTAAGCAGAAACAAAAAACAAAATTTTACTCATCTGAATTCAGTGATGATGATTCCTAGTGNCAGAGAGAGAGAGAGAGATTACAAGTAGGTAGAGAGGCAGACAGAGAGAGAGGAGGAAGCAGGCTCCCCGCTGAGCAGGGAGCCAGATGCGGGACTCAATCCCAGGACCCTGAGATCATGACCTGAGCCGAAGGCAGAGGCTTTAACCTACTGAGCCACCCAGGTGCCCATAAATAAATAAAATCTTTAAAAAAAAATTGTTTCTTATTCACTTGTTTATCAGGGCAGTGGGGGTGAAAGATTGAGCACAAGCAGGGAAGCAGCAGGCAGAGGGAGAAGCAGGCTCCCCACCAAGCAAGGAGCCTGACATGGGACTTAATTCCAGGACCCCAGGATCATGACCTGAGCCGAAGGCAGACACTTAACTGACTGAGCCACCCAGGCACCCCTAAAAGATTTCATTTTTAAGTAAGCTCCATGCCCAACGTGGGGCTCAAACTCACTACCCCTAGATCAAGAGTCACATGCCCTACCAACTGAGCCCACCAGGCACCCTACTTGTGTTTAATTTAAACTAGTAAATTGGTAGAATATCTTTGTATCTTTAATATATCTAGTTATCATTCTTAGCTTTAAATTAAGGCAGTTGACTCTTGCTCAACTTGGAGGAAAATAACTTCTCATAGCTCTAGAATTTGTTAAGCAGAAACAAAAAACAAAATTTTACTCATCTGAATTCAGTGATGATGATTCCTAGTGATCAGGGTGGAAAAATTAACATTCAGAATGGTGATACATTTCAGGTTTTGGAAGAAAGCTGATAGTAGAGATTCTTCGTGGTGCCTGGGAGATAAAAATAGAATACCTTGTCCTAAGTTGATTCCACTATTAGAGTTAGTGCTTCAAATAACCATGGCCCAGCCTTCTAATTTAGGATTTGATGTTTCAATTAATTTTTTCTTAGTTTCCTGACATTTTGGGATGTTTAATGGACAAGCACTTAGGAAGACAGTTTATGTCTTTAAGAATGCATTCTGTAATGTTAATCACACCAGATGGAGCAACTCTGAGAGTCGATTGTGTTACACTGAGTGACTCTTGCAACTGGCTATTAATTTTTTTTGGTAGATGCTGGCAGATTGGTATTGAAGGCTCCATACCCATGACACTTCCCACGTTCTAATCTATACTGTTAAATAAAATGATACGTGGATTGATCAGGAGGAAATGTTTCCTGCCGGCTTATTTGTGAGAGCTCCTGCCTTACTAATCAGGAAGCTATGACCTGCAAGAAGAGTCTTTGGGGAAAAACAGTGTGATGGATAGTGTGAAGGTAATTATCAGAATATCCTTAGTTTCTTTTCGTCTAACTCAGATATGTCCCTAACATCTTTCAAGGGGCATCTCTCCAAAGCCGTCAGACATCCACACCATCCCCACACCAAATCCTGTGGCCTTTGGGTGTGGGCAAAGGCTGATGAACCTCCCTGCAGCAACTTTTGACACTCAGGGTCTGCTCTCCTTTCCATCCTCCTTTCTTGTTGGCTTCTGTTACATTTGGGTCTCCCTGTTCTCCTGTTCCTCTCTCTCTGCTCTTCCCCCTTCCTGAACTCCTCCTTCTCTTAGCATTGCCCAAATGCGAACATACACCCCAGCTCAACCCTCAGTCCCCTGCTTACAACTTGCTGGGATTGTATCTGAGGGTTTATGTTGTCCCAGCCCCGCTCTCTAGACCCTGTTTATATGGTAGCTCCCGTAGTCTTCCAGACCTCTTTAGCAAGCTCCGGTCTTTGATATTTCTGCCCAGTATCTTCACTTAAAGTAACCTTAGCCTACTCAAGCTCCATGTATTTAAAAAAGTACACTCATCTTCCCTCTCCCTATTTTTCCTTTATCCAGTCTGAGTGTCCTGGTGCAGCAAGTGCAATCTGTATCTCTTGTTATTTCTCCCCTTGAAAATTTCCATTCACTTCCCTTTTCCTATAAAACAAGCCCCAGGCTTCTTGCTCTAGGACTCAAAGACCCTCCAGCAATTGGCTCCAACCTACTTTCTAGCTTTACTTTGCAGTTACACATGTGATTCCTTCCATTACTGTTTCCAGACATTACCATAGACCAAGACTTCTAAAACTCCCCTGTCCACAGACCACTCATAAGAACAAGTGAAGCCGGGTGCCTGGGTGGCCCAGTGGGTTAAAGCCTCTGCCTTCAGCTCAGGTCATGATCTCAGGGTCCTGGGATTGAGTCCCGCATCGGGCTCCCTGCTTGGCAAGGAGCCTGCTTCCTCCTCTCTCTCTGCCTGCCTCTCTGCGTACTTGTGATCTCTCTCTCTGTGTCAAATAAAGAAAGAAAGAAAATCTTTAAAAAAAAAAAAAAAGAAAAGAAAAGAAAAAACAAGTGAAGCCAACGAGAGCAGAACTGTGATAAACTGCGGAGTGTGCCCTGCATGAAAAGGCCAACTCAGCAGTAAACCATGTTCACTTGTGATATGTGGGCCTGGTGTTGCCAGATCTTCTGATTTTTAAGTTTCGTTTTGTTTAAACATTTATTTATTTATTTGTTTGTTTGTTTTAGAGAGAATATGTGAATGGGGGTGAGGGGGCAGAGGGAAACAATCTCAAGCAGACTCCCCACTGAGCATGAACCTGACCCTGAGATCATGACCTGATCCAAAATCAATAGTCAGATGCTTAACCAACTGAGCCACCCTGGCGCCCCCAGATCTTCTGATTGTTAAATATTGTCACATAACAAAAAATATCTTTAAAGGTTAGACAAGGCCCAGAGGCCACGGGTTTATGACTTGGCAACAGGCACATACACTGTCACTCCTTCGCTCACATTTATTTCACCTCTTTATCCACCAGTTCTCCTTCTTCTTCTTCTTTCTTCTTTCTTCTTTTTTTTTTTTTTAAGATTTTATTTATTTATTTGACAGAGAGATACAGCCAGAGAGCACAAGCAGAGGATATGGCAGAGGGAGAGGGGGAAGCTGAGTAGGGACCCCCCGACACGGGGCTTGATCCCAGGACCCTGGGATCATGTCCTGAGCTGAAAGCAGACACCTAACCATCTGAGACACCCAGGCACCCCTCCACGAGTTCTTAGAAGTTCAGGGGTGATCTCACGTGGCACCTTCCCTGGCACATTGGAGTTTCCTTTATCCCTTAGAACATTTATGATTGGTGCTGAAGTTGAAGTGTTGCCTTATTTAGTTCATTTCATGGGGACAAATGTCTCAGTTCCCTGACTAATTCTGAGCTTGAAGCCGTGGATCCCTTTGTGCTTTCTTGTCTCCCGCCCCCATATCCCTTAGCAAATGCCTTTTTTTTTTTTTTAAGATTTCATGTATTTACTTAAGAGAGAGAGAGAGAGAGAGAGAGACTATAACCAGAGCAGAGGTTGAAGCAGGCTCCCTACTATGCAGAGAGCCTGACTCAGGGCTTCATCCTAGGACCATAGGATCATGACCTGAGCTGAAGTCAGATGCTTTACCAACTGAGCCACCCAGGTACCCCAGCAAATGCCTTTTATACAGTCAGTTCTCAGTACTCAGTTTTTGTTGGTTGATGGGTAGCACTTAGAAAATTGGGACAGGATCTAAATATTATTTTATGAAGTTAAGAACAGGTGGTACTTACTGAGTGCCTAATGTATACCAGGTTCTCTGCCAGGTACTTGAGAATACCCTCTTCTGTTTAATCTTGACTGCAGTTCTGCTAGGTGTGGATATGATACCCACTTTATAGCTGACTTAACTAAGGCCCAGAGAGGTTCAGCATTGTGCCTAAGGCTATCCAGGTAGAAATTCAGCTCTCTGATTCCCTTAGTACTTTCCACACTGTTTTCTAAGTTTCCCAGCAGGTTTAGGAGACACAGATGCATGAGCCACAAGTGGGTTGTAATTATAATTGTGCCTAGACGCTGAGAGCAGCTGAGGGCTGGGACAGCCGGAGCTCATGGAGCCTGTCACCTCTCTCCCCGCCAGGGTGACTCGCAAGCACGAGCCTTGGTGTGGAGAACGTGGGCAAGTCAGGGTTTATTAGTCCATGCTCTGTCTAGTGACATTTTTAAAAGGCAGCATGTGGAACGTAATATCGTTCAGAACATAATTCCTGTTGTATTCAAATCATTTTTTTCCTAAAGAATGATGGAATTCCAAAACCCAATTTTTCAAGTTACAATAAAAACAGATTTCATTATTTGAAGAGTGCCACCCAAGCTCTGTGTAGTAAGCTCCTGTCATGAAAGAGGTGACCTTTAAAATTGGACGTAGAAACAGCATTCAGTGAGTAAGCGTTTCTTATGTAACCAATAAGGAAAAATAAAACAAGATCTCAAGATTTGGTCATTTTAGAATGGCTAAGCAATACTCTGGCAAATTATAAAAATATGCAGGAATTGAGTGAATTTAAAAGCTGTGGTAAACAGCTGCATTTGAGGTCATGAATATTGCTTTCAGAAATGTCAAATAAGGGTGCCTGGGTGGCTCAGTGGGTTAAGCCTCTGCCGTCAGCTCAGGTCATGATTCCAGGGTCCTGGGATCAAGTCCCGCATCGGGCTCTCTGCTCCGCAGAGAGCCTGCTTCTCCCTCTCCCCTCTGCCTGCCACTCTGCCTACTTGTGCTCTCTATCTCTGTCAAATAAATAAATAAAATCTTTTTTTTAAAAAAAAGAAAGAAATGTCAAATAAACTGAGAAAAAGGCATAGCTCTTAAGGGCGTAGCACTTTAATCTATGATTCAGGCATGAACATTAATTCTTTTAAAATTTGTGCTTAATCAAGTTACATGGTACATTTTGGCACTGCTTCTCAAAAAATAATGGCAAGTTATAATATTCCAGGACCAGAAACAAGACCTTTCAAGTACAGAGTTTTCCTTGGCTTCTCGAAATAAAGTTTAAGTAGAACATACCTTAACGTGCCTTAAATTCCATTGCATCTGAAGTAGAAATATAGGTGAAACAAAACTGCTAACAGTACTTTGGGGAATACGAGTCATTATAGAAATGCTGAATGTTCACATTATCATACTTAGTTTAAATAGCGACTATAGGCAGTTGTCTGTTGAATTTCTTATCAATTCTTTCTTGGCAATTCACTTATACAAAAACAAACAAAAAAACCACTAAGCTTAGACCTTTTTGAAACATTTAGATCAATTCTTCTGGTTTGATTACATTTACATAACAGAACCCTATAAAAAGGATCTGTACCAAACCAATTACTAGTCCACCTGACACAACTCCAGGATGCTCCAGAAACACTTGTGTTTTACAGAAATAAATGGACATTTTAGTGCTTGATACACTTAAAGTGAGAATGAGAAGATATTTTAATATCTGCATAAAAGAAAAATACATTCAAGTAAAATCAAATGAAAATG
Source organism: Ailurus styani (assembly GCA_002007465.1). Lineage (NCBI taxonomy): Eukaryota > Metazoa > Chordata > Mammalia > Carnivora > Ailuridae > Ailurus > Ailurus styani. Next base: position 1,539,368 of record LNAC01000234.1, read on the forward strand.
GACAGTTCTTTTCTTATACCTAAAGATTTAAACAGTAACAGAAGAGAGAAAAATGCTGTATTAGCATCATTATGATAAATAGTAGTCCTGGATTTTAGAGTCCTTTCTATCAAAGCTTTAGATTTTGATTGCACCTTGATGTATTTTATTTCAAGTGAACATAATGCTTAAAACTGTAATAGTGTTTGCTTTCCAGTTTTGATTGTTATCAGCATGTTTCTTTTATACTGCAAGAATACTTCCTATATTTAAAAAAGCCACAACATAAATATTCTTTTATTTGGATGGAGTGGGGGAGTATTCCCAAAAGAATGGCTGATACTTTTGTCAGTGATGAGCCAAGAATTTGGTATTAGATTTAGCGATTGATTTAATGAATAGAATTTCAAGGGAAAGGTTTTTGTCTATTAATACCTAGGTATTCATGGAGTTAGAAAGCAAAATGAATATATCTTTTTATTCATATTGTTAGTGTATATGGCAACTATGAATTTGTTTAAATGAAAGATACTTTTATACACCAAGGTGCTTTTCTGCCTAGAGTCTTAAATTACTGTTAATTAAGCACTATATAATATAATAGATAATTATAGTGTTTTAATGTGTATGCCAGAGGATGTGCTAGTCTTTCTAAATGGCTGTTGTTGGCTAATAGTCTTCAGGGGATCATTTGTATAGCCATTGTGGTTCTAAAAATATCTCTGAATACCATGGGACAGCCTTTTTTGATACATGGCTATTATAAAATGCATTTTTATTTGGAGTGTGTCATTTTGATTATATCATTCAATTACTTTTGTGTGCAGCAAAAAAATACCAGTGCTGAAAGAGAGTAAGTTTGGAAAGCTTTTTATATAGAGAAAAATTTCATAACAATATGGTAGTTAAATAGGGAAAGATTTGAATCAGGGGTGTTGGGAATCTGTTCTATTCATGAGGATTTTTAGTGCTTCAGTAGGACTTTAACTGGAGATGTTTTTATGTAGTCTCGTTGTTTTTATTTTAATTAATATTTCTGTTGCAAAGAGATAATTAGGTAAATGCTGTTGAATATTAAATATGTTAGTAGCTTAGGGGAAAGCATTTCTGGGTCAAAGCCCTTAACAAAATATCGTCATATGTGAGCTCATTAATTGCATCGAATGCCAAATGGTTTTGCCACCATATAAACCAGACTTCTCACAGTCACTCAGCTCATTATCCAGGGCTGTTCCAGAATGGAATGACTGGTTATGTCAAAGTTTAATGGCATTCTTTTTCATCTCCGTTGCTAATGGAGTAAATTTTGATTAGAGAGTAGTTCCAACCTCCTTAAATCAGCTAAGTGTAAGAATATTCTAAAGACTCTGAACCTATGTGCCATCTGAATGGTGAGGTTCTCGGGCTCTCCGCCAGTGGCTTCTGTATATTGTCGGCTCTGATCTGTAAGGGCCCACAGAGAACCTGCCAATAGATTTTAGGCTACTCTGTGGTTCTTGCTGCCTGCATCTACCACTGATTGCAAAAAAGACGCAATTTCTAATGAGCAGAGAGCTTGAGGATCTTCATCACCCACATTTAGTACTGAGCAGTGTTAGAATTGGTGACCATCCCTGCTTAGTAGTGTAGTGTCCCAGCGTGATAGTTTTCCTACTTCACAATATCCTAGGGGTTCAGACGTTATGCCATTGTTGGATTTTTCTTGAAACTATTTTAAAAACTGGGATGAAGGACACACAAAGCTCCAAAATGGGTATTTCAAAATTTTCATTAGGATAACCAAGTGATGAACTTCCATTGCCAGGTTAACTAGTTTTGGGGGCCGGTCTTAGAATACAGTTTCTCCTGCCTTTTCATGCAGATGAATATTTGAAACTGCATGGAATCTTTCCCGTGAATTTGGAAATTATGTTGGAGGTCACAGCTTGCCAGTCACTTTTGTAAACAGGGGCTCTAGGAGTGAGCTCCTAGGCCTTCTGCGAGTGCAGGCTGTGCCTGTGTTTTTACACCAAGTTGTCCAACCAACCACACTCCCACAGTTACCTTCAGCAGAGAGCTGTAGAGCACTGTACCAGGCTATTCTTTCCCCTTACAGTGAATAGGTCTTAGTTTATGCCTAACGAGGCTCAGACACATCTGTTTGAGAACTTACTTTCACAAGTTAACAGTAAGCCTGGAGCAGTAACTGTTTTTTCTTTTTTTTTTTTTTTTAAGATTTTATTTATTTATTTTACAGAGAGATTACAAGTAGGTAGAGAGGCAGGCAGAGAGAGAGGGGGAAGCAGGCTCCCTGCTGAGCAGAGGGCCCGATGCGGACCTCTATCCCAGGACCCTGAGATCATGACCTGAGCCGAAGGCAGGGGCTTTAACCCACTGAGCCACTGAGGTGCCCCAGTGACTGTTAATATATTGTGGTGTGATACATTATAAGTGTAGACATGTTTGACATTATGGGTGCCATTTGTCAAACTTATTTTTTTAATAAGGAATACTGTTACTTAGCATAAATAAGTAAATATCTTTGAAAACAACTTTTCTTAATACTCTTTATTAACATCTCTAGTTCATTTCACTTAAGGCCATTTTGCAGTTACAAAGCAGGTTTTGTTTTTGTATTAACATGACCATTTGCAATCACTTATTGGTGTAAATTGGGATTATCCTGATGTTCTGCAATCAAACAAAACAGAATTAATGAAGCAGGGGCAGCTGATAAGGACTGGAGATAATCATTCACTACCTCTTTATATCAGAGTTTTGTGTTCATAAACATAGCCTTGTTATTGTGCATTGATCAGTTTTTACAGTAAATGTTACTGGTTATTTCTAAAAATTCTGGAGTTTTTCCAGTCCTCAACATAGACCTTCAGAGCTCTATACAGAGCAATTCTTTCTATTTAAACACTTAGTATAGTGTATAGTTCATGAAGAGTATAAATGGTATTGCGTGCACAAACTCATTCTTACAACTGATTAACTATTTCAAACTACTAGAAATTTTTGTCCAGGGTGTAGAAGACATAAAAATGAAATCATATAGTAAAATGAAATTTAAATTAAGGAGGTTGGATAAAGACGATTATGGCAAGAGCTCTACTTTGCATTCTGCATGTGATTTTTTCTATCAATTTGGAAATGATACTGAGGGGTCAGAGTTTACCTGTTTAGCTGTTCTATATGACATGTAAGCTGGACTTTAACAAGAACACTCAAGGCCAAGAGGCAATAAAAATCAAAGCTGTTTTGGTCAGTTGAGAAGGTGGGGAAGGGATTGGGAGGGAGTATATCGTGGTACGTTATCCCTGCTCCCCTTATTTAATGGGACTTAGCTCTGTCACTCTCCACCGCAGTACCATCACCCACCACGTTCCCCACTTCTCATAGATGCATTTGAGAGAGAAAGGTGAATGGCTTTGGAAGCTGTTACTTGTCCTCTAAGTTTGATTATCCATTGTTCTTGCCCTAGACTTAGGTAAATGACTTTAGAAAGCCTTAATTTATTAGAACATGTGGGCTTCATTCCCTGTAGGACTGGAGTATGTAGCCCAGAAATACTATAAAATTTATCTTTAAAAGAACATTATCTATGCATTGGTTTTCCAGAACATCTTTACCCACAAAAATAAATGATATTTTAGGGAGCGAAAAAGATGACAAAAGTTGTATGTTTAGAGAGCCTTGCAACAACAACAACAAAAAAAAAACCCATTGCTTGAGGTATTCTGTGTAAGGAGTTTTAAAAAATCTTATCATCAACAGATAATGTATTTTGTGGCTAAAATCCTTCTATCCTAACCCGTCCCACACCCACCACCACTTACTGTATTTCTGCCACACAGGCTGTTCGAGAGCCTGGATAAGCAGTTGTCCTTACCACTGGTGTGCTTACCTCGTGTTTGTTTTTCTTTCTTTGCAGAGACCCTCCTTGATGACTTCCTTCTCACGTACACTGTCTTCATGACAACTGATGACTTGTGCCAGGCGCTGTTGAGGCAATATCCTTCATTAACTTTAGGATGCTGTGTTGGCTTCCTCTCAGACAGATGTCTCACATTAGGAATTAACTGCCTTTCTTAATTTACTCAGCCCCTCTGTAGAGTGTGGCTCTGTTAAATATTAATGTAATGATAGCCAAGGTAAAAGATGAAATGAGACAGAATAGACAGGGGGAACTGGAAGGCAGGGCTACTGTTCTCACCTTCTGGGTTGTGGTTAAATTGTACTGTTTATATTATGTTTTCTTCAAACATAGGTCTCAAGACGAGAAATCTGGAGGCACGTTTAGCCCACTGGGTAAAGCCCAGAGTCAAGAGGTTGAGTGGATGGGCAGTAAGTGAACTTGTAAGACATTCAGACAGTTAGTGCCAGGGACCTTGGGCAGGAAAACGTACATCCGTGTTACCATGTTTCTCTGCAAGTGTCCTGGGGCGAGGTGAGCCATCCCCCACGTGGGAGGTCGAACCTACCCCCTAATCAACTGTCATCTTTCAGAAGCTTTGTGAAGACATGTGCTGTTAGAATGACAGGTGTGGTGAGAAGGTTAATGACAAGTTAAGGCAGCTTTATGATTTAATACATGAACTAGAAGGATACAACAGATGAAAGGCCAAAAAGCCAAGCCAAGTAAACTTACTCAGAGTCTCCATATGGGCTTCTTGACTCACAATGTGCAAGGAAGGTGCTTCGGAAGCATTTAAGAAGCTTGTTAACTGTCAGGTATTTATCGAACCAAACTGAAGATTCCACTAGAGCCCAGGTGAACATTTTTAGGAAGATGGAATTTTTTTTTTTTTTTTTGCATATACCTGAGTTTTATTGAGCCCTAAAAGTAATGGTCTTGGTAATTTTCTTTTCCTGTTAAATAATTGTTACATTTCTCCCCTACTTGATAGCCTTTTCCTGCTTAAAAGAATACCTTAAATCTCCATAAAGGGCATAACTGAAATAAAATCTCTCTTAATAAATATATAAACTAGAAATCGTGATTACTTGGTAGTACTTTGCTGTGTCCATATGGCCACACAAAGCTACATTTCTTAGGAAGCTTTTTCAAACCAGTTCATAAAACCGATCTTGAAACATTACTCGTTCTGAATTTGGAGAATTTTAAAAACAGATTTCTTCCACAGCTTCCAAGTGGGTGTTACTAAGAAATTCTGCAGTAATTACAAGGTTTTCAAGTTCTTCTTTAACAGCGTTTTAGAAAAATAGCTATGAGCTAATTTCTTCTACATTTTAATGCTGATGGCTTTTCCAAAAGTATTACCATCTATTAAAGCATATAGTTTGTTTCATAGCAAATAGATGCCTTCAAATCATTGTTTTTATTTTTTTTTTTAAGATTTTATTTATTTGACAGAGAGAGAGAGAGATCACAAGTAGGCAGAGAGGCAGGCAGAGAGAGAGAGAGTAGGAAGAAGCAGGCTCTCTGCTGAGCAGAGAGCCCAATGCGGGACTCAATCCCAGGACCCTGAGATCATGACCTGAGCCGAAGGCAGAGGCTTAACCCACTGAGCCACCCAGGCGCCCCAAACCTTTGTTTTTAAATAGGATCCTAATAGGGACACCTGGGTGGCTCAGTCAGTTAAGCTTCCAGCTCTTGATTTTGGCTCAGGTCATGATCTCAGTGTCCTGACATCAAGCCCCATGTCAGCTCTCCGGTAGGCGTGGAAGCTGCTTAAGATTCTCTATGTCCCTCTGCTCCTCCCCACATCCCTCTCTCTTTAAATAAAAGTAAATAAATAAGTAAATAGGATCCTAGTATTATTTATGATTATTATTGAGTAATTAATGCCTCATAGAATTTCATGTTTTGGGTCTTTGACCAAGACATTTTCTATGAAAATTTAGTTTAGATTCTTGACAGCCTTTTTACTAATTATCAAAACCCATGAAATCTACACTCTGCTTTTGTGAAATAATACAAACCACAAACAAAAATATGGCATCCATATTTAATTTGAGAGATTTTTTTGTATTCCTTAGTGAAGCTATCTCATATATCCCACTACTGTTGCCTTCTAAGGAGTGGTCTGAATTATTTTTTGTTGTTTGTCTCCCATTGTTTCCAAACACTATTTATAGGTTAGAGCCATTTATGCTGTGTTTGGGTATCTTAGACAGGTACTTTTACTGTGATAGAATTTTAAAGTTTTTGGCTTTTATCACCATAAAAAGTATTATGTAAGTTCCCAGCTTTAGGCTAGCTAATGTTCAGTGCACTACACTGAAGGTATAATTGTCCACCAATGCCTTCCCATTATTCCTCTCCTCTGGCTGTGTTTATAAATCAGTATAATCTAGCAGGGGCAGTATGTATAAGAGTGAATATACCCTGATAAAGAAAACAGAATAATCCAAACGTTAAATTTAATCATAAACTTTTTTTTTTTTAAAGATTTTATTTATTTGACAGGGAGAGAGAAATCACAAGTAGGCAGAGAGGTGGAAGCAGGCTCCCTGCTGAGCAGGGAGCCCAATGCGGGCCTCGATCCCAGGACCCTAAGATCATGACCTGAGCCGAAGGCAGAGGCTTTAACCCACTGAGCCACCCCGGTGCCCCTAATCGTAAATGTTTTTTTAAAAATACATCTCGTTGGCAGAACAAGATGAAGCAAATAAATGGTAGTAATTGAATGGAGAAGGACCCTTGAAGTTTTAGTCCCTGAAGTGGCTCTATCCTGCAGGTCTGCAATTGTAGAGCATAGATGCAGTGGTAATAAGAAGCCTACCTTTGTGGGGCGCCTGGGTGGTTCAGTGGTTAAGCGTCACCTTCAACTCAGGTCATGATCCCAGGGCCCTGGGACTGAGCCCCGCATTGGGCTCCCTGCTCAGCAGGAGGCCTGCTCCTCCCTCTCCCACGCCCGCTGCTTGTGTTCCCTCTCTTGCTATGTCTCTCTCTGTCAAATGAATTAAAAAAAAAAAAACAACACATGCTGACCTAAAAGAAAGAAGTTGTTAATATTTCCTAATTTTCTAGGTTTTCTTCTTTATGTTGGTTAGGCCATGATAGTCACAGGAAAAGAAGAACATGACCTTTGTACAAGTTGGATACTTTAACAGATTCTTTGTGTGTTTGCCTGAGTCTATTTCTCACATAGAAAAAAAAAATCCAATGGCCTGAATGTATTTTTGCAGGTTGGGGAGACAGTGACTAAAATATGTTTTAAAATATTTACAAAGGCTGACATAGATAGTCCTATTTTACAATTATATATCAGCATTAAATAGTGGAGAATCCTATCCAGCGACCCCAAAGCCTACCTGTCTTTGGTATCATAGCATTTCCTTTTCCTATGTAACTTTCCAGGGGGTCCAAGGTAGGGAGAAATGATAATTTGGGGAACAAAAACACTAGGTTGGTTTGGAAAATGCCAGGCTTCCATCTCATTCCCAAGGCTTCAAGCACATTGCTTTGGAGATTGTTATTTTTACGTAATTTGAACAGCACAGTTTGCCACTGTTAACTTTCAATATATATATCATTCTGGGTGATGAAAATTTTCTTATAAATAAGCATAGTTAATGGAAGTGGGTGATCCCAGCTATTTTCTTGCTTGCTTTCCTGCGCAACAATACACTGAATGTTCGCTGTCCATGAATGCACCACTAGACCAGCCTTTTTATGGCCTAGATTGCCTATTAATGGATATGTGATCATTTAGTTAACCATCCACAGTGTTCGATGCGTTTAGGTTATTCCTATTTTACTTTTTTTTTATTCCAATGAAATTGAAAAGTACCAGTCCTTTTTAATTATGTTTACATGCTTATCCAATCCTTTTTTCCAAGCAAATTCCCAGGGGTGGGATAAATCATACCACAGATTATACTCCAGAAATCAGTGCTCATCGGGGCTAATTGAGAAGTGACTGCTTTTATCAATTGTGAGTTTCTGAAGATCAAAGGATATCTGGCCTAGTTCTGATGTAACTTTTATGGAAAGTGTCTACCTATGTAATGAGGCCAGCTCTGCTGTAGCCACCCTTGAAACTCATGGGCCACTTAGAATCTCTTCGTGGTGGCATCGACCTGTGCTGCCTGTGCGGCTGTGTCAACAGCTGTCAATGCAAATCATCTAATTAACCTTCACGACCTGCCACCGAGTGCATGGACATCATTTTCCTGGGTTTACTTGCTTTTGTGCTTTCTGGTGCACACCTTTTGCTCTTGCTACACATATGCTTTTCTTCCCACATGCTTAGATACTTGCAGATTCTTTGGCAAACGCTTTAGTATGTTTTGTGAAAATAGGAATACATGCATCTCTTCATATTTTGATTTCCAACAATGCAATATTCTCTCTTAACCATTTGCACCTATTCTGCTAAGAAGTATCAAGGCAAAGAAGAAAACTCAGATGTTCCTTGTCGGAAGCGTAAGGTTTTGCATCTTGTGTCCCAGTGGATCGCCCTCTACAAAGACTGGTTACATGAAGACGAACATTCAAAAATGTTCTTAAAGGTAATGTAAAATTTCAAGATATTCTTCGTTGCCAAATGACTGAGTTTATTTTCAGTTCTGTACTTCAAAAATCTCTTTTGTAGGTGGCAGTCAAGCAAGTTTTTGTCATATTGAAGCTGTGACTCAAAGAAAACGTTAATTTGTTTTGATTTTTTTTAAAAGATTTTATTTATTTGAGAGAGGGAGAGTGAGTGAGCAAGACAGATCACAAGCAGGGGGTAGGGGAAAGAAGGAGAAGCAGGCTCCCCACGGAGCAGAGAGCCCTATGTGGGCTCGATCCCAGGACCCTGAAATCATGACCTGAGATGAAGGCAGAGGCTTAACCCACTGAGTGACCCAGGCGCCCCGATAGAAATTATTTTTAATAGAAAATAATTCATTTTGAAAAAAATGTAGGCAGCCAGTTTTACATTTGCTAAGTTAAGGTTATTTTATATAATTCATGGGAATTTTGATTACAGATGAAATAATTAAGGTAGATAAAACATACCTGAAAATTTGACACTATTTAATATGTGGAGATTTACTCTGAGTTTGAACTAACTGGTCCCATATACACAATATTTGGATAAAACATTATTTATCATTTAAAAACTACGCTGACAAGACATACATTATGAAAGGTTTTCAGACCATGATGAATTTCAAGCAATAATAACTTGCAAAATGGGTACTAACCTAGATTTACATTTGGAATTATATAAACTGATAAATCTTCCTCCTTTCCTTCCTCCCTCCCTTTCTCTTTCTCTCTTTCCTTTCTTTCTTAAGTAGGCTCCATGCCAAGCATAGAGCTCAGTATGGGACTTGATCTCACAGCTCTGAGATCAAGATCTGAACTGAGATCAAGGGGTGGATGCTTAGCTGACTGAGCCACTCAGGCAACCCTAGATAAACTGACATGTTTTTCTAATCATTAATGGCTGCAGAACCTTTTGAACACAGCTGATTCTCTGGAGACAATATGTAGACAGTTGGACTGACTCCCTTGGCCTCCAAAACCATATTAGCTATGCAGGTTAACACAGAGAAAGGGTAGAATGGAATTTGAGCAGGGAACAGGTCTACTTCAGAATGGACATGTGTTCAAATTGATTTTACCTTTCATGAAGGAAATCAGTTTGATTTCAGAAGTCAGGTGTCCTTTAGACATCCAGTTAAAAACCAGTTTAACCAACTCTGTGCCTAAACTAATGTTATTTTCTTTCTTTTTTCCTTTTTTCTTTTTTTAAGATTTTATTTATTTATTTGAGTGAGAGAGAGCACAAGCAAGGGAGCCACAGAGGTAGAGGTAGAAGCAGGCTCCTGGCAGAACAGGGAGCCGGACATGGGGCTCGATCTCAGGACTCTGGGTTCATGACCTGAGCCCAAGGCAGATGCTTAACTGACTGAGCCACCCAGGTGCCCCAAAAACTAATGTGATTTTCAAAACAATTGGGTAATAGGATTCAGTCCATTTTTTTCCTTTCCAAGTGACTATGTGGATATTATTTTTTTTAAATAGAGTAGGCACTGAAATCTTGAGTAGCCTTCCAGGTGTCTCTTAAGATTCCAGCATTGACTACTTACGGCCCCTGACAGCTTTGAGAGAGCCACGCAGTTGAGTGAGGGGCTAGGAGGCTGAATCCCACCTAGGATCTCACTGGTACTCCTTTAATCCCCTGCATGATCCCTCATTCCACCTGTTCCCTCAGCAGGTTAACCATTGTGTGAGTCCTAATCCTTACAAAATGGTCATTTCAGCTGCCATTTTTCTTTCTCCCCTCATCCCCCAGACCATATACAGGAATGTACTGGATGATGTATATGAATATCCAATACTTGAAAAAGAATTGAAAGAGTTTCAGAAGATACTTGGAATGCACCGTCGTCAGTGAGTACTTAATTTTCCGTATTACGGTTAATAAAAGAAAGTAGCAAATGTGATAGAATTCGAGTGTCTTACAAAGTTCATCTTGGACGCTTTGAATCTGGGATCTCTTGATTCCTTAGCTTTTTAGTAGTGAATTGTATATTTTGTCTTTATGTCAAAGTGATTGAAACCAAAAATTAAGCTTATTGACTATTTTTCCCCACCCACATACCAATTTTTTGTTTTTATTTTTATTTATTTTTACTTTTTTATTAACATATAATGTATTATTTGTTTCAGGGGTACAGGTCTGTGATTCATCAGTCTTCCACAATTCACAGCACTCACCATAGCACATACCCTCCCCAGTGTCCATCACCCAGCCACCCTGTCCCGCCCAGCCCCCTCCCCTCCAGTAACCCTCAGTTTGTTTCCTGAGATTAAGACTCTCTTATGGTTTGTCTCCTTCTCTGGTTTTATCTTGTTTTATTTTTCCCTCCCTTCCCCTGTGATCCTCTGCCTTGTTTCTCAGATTCCACATATCAGTGAGATCATATGATAATTGTCTTTCTCTGATTGACTTATTTCACTTAGCATAATACCCTCTATTTCCATCCAGTCATTGCAAATGGCAAGACTTCGTTTTTGTTTTTGTTTTTTTTTTTGATGACTGGATAATATTGGCAATTTTTTTAACACTGTATGATATGGTAGAAACCAGCTGAGTCATAACAACCTGGATACATAAAAACAATTCTTTAATAAGTTATTATTTAAGTTTAAAACTGTAAATATTTAACTTGTCATTGGGGGGCTCATCGCTGTCTCTAATAGAATAGGGGGGGAAAAGTTTTAGAAATAGGTTTCAGCAAGTCATGAAGCATTTTTAAAGCTCCATTTTATGGATTCCCTGGGGTTTCTTTATCAGTTTAGAAAGATTAAAGAAAACCATTTACTCCCTGACTCCTGGTGTGTGTAAGTATCCCCGAGGTGTGTCTCATTAGTCTTTCAGATCACCGATACCTGATTTACCACTAACTCTCCTTATTAATTTTGGTGAATGAAAACATGAGGTCATTATTCAGTTTTCAGATAGAGCTGCTAAATTAATCTAAAGGAAAAAGTGTTCTCTGACTTACAGTGCACTTTCTATTTAGTAAACATGAAATGCATGATGTGTAGTCAAGTTGTTAGAAACTTCTATGAAGATTTCAGCAGTCACAGAGGCACTTCTTGTAGAAAATGTTAATTCAGGCCTTTCAGATAACTAATTTGAGACTTAAAGCCTGACCTAATTTTAGTAAAGAGAGATCCTATTACAAATTAAATGTCTATATAAATTAATTTTAGGGCACAAACAAATCGGGTATCAGCTTTAGTCCTCAGCTGTGAAAAGCATACTTTTAGAAATTCACAAATGAGATGCAGTTTGGGACAGTGTTACAAATAAATGTTGGGAATTTGGATGATGTTCCTTTGTCACGGTCTACAACATGGTAAGTTCTCAGCACCTAAGATGAGTGTGAAAATGCGAATAAAGAAATGAAACAGGAAAGAAAAAGAGAGACATTTACATCAAAATAATCCCCCACGTGGAAGTTGGTCTCTGCTGTAAGGCAGGCCTGGTTACCCTTGGGAAACTTTAATTCATGGTTTAATACATTTATATGTATTTAGTACATTAACGCAACTTAATCGATCCCATTAAAAAAACTCAAAATGGGAAATAATAGATTGAAATAAAGTGATATAAGATACAACGCTTGCCTCTTTGGTAAAAGATTATGAGCTCTCTCTAGATTCTAGAAAAAGATTTGAGCTGGGGACCTACAGAATGTCTCCTACTTCCACCATACACGGAAACATTCTGGAAAAGATGTGCTTTGGCTAACTTAACCATATAAATAAACAAGAATTTCATCCAAAATCTATCAGTATATGAGAAAACTCAGAGTTTCTGTGGACTGAATAAATCCAGCTCTTCCTTCAGCACTCACTTTCTGTGCATAGAAAGGAAAATATATCCATCGAGGAGATAGCATCTTTTCTTCCTTACTCAGTCGAAACCCAGCGCCCAGGGTCAAGGGTGTTATACATAGTGACCTAATGAATACCAGGTCTTTATCTTTCTGAAAAGCAAAAACCTCTGCCCAGGGCCTGAAAATTAGTCTTCTGTGACAATCACTGCATTATTCTAGGTTTGGGATAAAGACTGACTTCTTGTCCTTTTCCTTTCAGCACTGTAGATGAATATTCACCCCAAAGGAAGGTGAGGCAGACCTTTCTCTATCCGAAATGGGGCCATCGAAATGGGAGACCTTGCTTTGCCTCAGTTGGCATTTCTTCATAATTAAAATGAGTCCTGCCTCAAGCAGAGCAGGGGCAGGCGGGGAAGCCTGGGGCTGTGACTTACGTGGACGTTGCTGCTTCACTTGGCCCTGCCTGTGCTGCTGTAGATCCAGATCGGGCGCTGGCCACGTGCCCTTGACTTGACATTCTGCATATTTTTGGAATCTCAGAGTTTTTCCAGTGTTCCCAGAGTGATATAAATTTGAATTTAAAACGTTGATGCTAAAAGAAAGAAAGAAAGAAAGAAATGCAGGCAAGAATCTTGACTGCAAGGGTAATAAAGTCTAGTAATAAGCAAAAGGTTTGTACTTTTCAATCTGACAAAAAGGTGAAGAAGGAGTGTGTTTCCTATTCACCTTGAAGGGGAAATGCAAAATGAGATGTCAGGCACACATTTCGTAGAAGCTGGTCTATCAAGTGGATAATCATAATGAATAATGTGCTTATTTCCCTTAAGCAAGTCCTTGTGCTACAGCAGAAGTATGCAACCATCTCAGAGTTGCTTTGTCCAAAAGCGTGGTTAATGATGGGGTGTCTGTCTCTAGAGAAGCATCTGTGGATGTTTGTAGTAGCCAGAGATTCAAAATCAGGCCAATACTCTCCAGCATGTTGTAGGCAATTAATTATAGGAGCTTTTTGCCTGCTCCTGGCTTTGGCCAAGGTCTGCCGTTGCTCAGAATCTTTACCTCCACATGCATGACTAGAGGCAACTCCCTATTTATTCCTCTAAAATTGGATGGGTGGATTTCATATTTAAAAAGAAAGAAAGAAAGAAAGAAAAATTGGCTAGCTCTTTTGGAACATGTCGTAAACAGCTGTGGTTTTCCAAAGGGCAGGAATGCATTCATTCATTGTTCTCTTTCTCACTTCTCACAGAATAAAGCCCTTTTCCACCAATTCAGTCTTAAGGAGAACTGGCTCCAGCATAGAGGAACTGTGACTGAAACAGAGGAAAGTGAGTGTGATTTTAACGAGGGTTTGGGGTAGGTGGAGTAGCAGTTAATCACCCTCATTCTCCAGCATTAGCACATCAGCCTACCTTGGAGCACGTCCAGCCGTCACACCCCTGTGACCTGTGAAGAGCATGTTCGCACCCAGTACGATGGTCTTTATTTCCTTGCTTCGAGTGTTGCCATTTTCTTGATCCTACACCAGTGTCTCAGGGACCAAGGATGTTTCTAATTTGGAAGGAAGGAAAGACGACTTTGAACAAGAGCTTCTTGACTGACTTAGGGAGAGGTGCAGAATTGCCTGGAAGGTGCCCCCTGTTCCTCTTGGCTGCTTTCTCCCTTGATGTGTCAGCCCATTGTCTGGGGCTGACTAGAAAGTCCACTAAAGCCAATGCGCAGGGCTTTTGTGGGGTCAGTCCCTGAGACGTAGAGAAGAGACTCTTGCAAGAAGAGTGGAAGGATGGGAGTGCAGCTGAAACACACCCCCACACCCCCATACCCCCCACACACCCC
>LNAC01000234.1:1553763-1574815 GCA_002007465.1 Ailurus styani
CCCCCACACCCCACACACACCTCCCCACCACTCCCAGGGGACAGGGCTTGGGACCCAGTCTAAAGACGGCTGCTTGCACAGTACCGGGGGATACCCTTTAGCCCCGTGAAGGTGCTGCCTTCTATGTTACTCCCTTGTAACAGAACAGGAAATGGTTTCCTTCTGTTTGCATAAAGGTTGAGTCAAGTGCAGAGCTCGGGGAAACACAACAATGGAAACACTCACGCTCTTGTGACTAGGAGACTTCTCTTGGAGCCCACCTCTCCATCTGGGCTGAAATTCTAAGTGCGAACCTTTCCTGTCTGCTCAGCTTCTCACATACTTAAACAACAAAGTGCCACACCCATGCTTCTTCTGCTACATAGTGTTTGTGGAAGCTGGGAAAGAAATGATCTTACCTCCTAATTCCATAGTTGCTGATCCTCCAGGCCGATTTGTCTTACAGTTTAATCAGATAATTTCCCAAGCTGAGTTACAAAGAGTATAAGTATTTTGAGACCTCTGGCCTCTTTTTGTTCATCAGTTTATTAAGCAGGTTGTAAACTTTACTCATATTCAATGATTTGTGCACTGGATCTTATCTTGCTCACAAATTTTATTTTTCTGTGGAAGCAGAAAAGCTTTTTTTGCCTCTCACATGTTTGCTGACAACACATAAAACAACTGTTAGATGCTGTTGTTTTAGTGACATAGTGAACCAAACCAAGACCAAAATATTGTCAGTGCCTTCTGGTGGCGTGTTTACTTTGAGGTTCTTACACGTAAACTCATTGTTTTTCTTCTGCTTCATTTGCCTTTCTGTGGGAACCATCCTGGGTTTATTTGGGGGGGGGTGTAAATTGCATGTAAGACTTCTCTAGGAACTGTGCTCCCCCTTTGTTCCTTATTTTTTGCAACACGGCAGAGAAGAATATCTAAGTATATTATCTTTTTGAAAGAAGCTAGTATTTTATAATTCGAAGTAGCTGCTGTAAGAAACAAATAATATATCAGTTATGTCCATGCTGTTAAATAGTATCTGCTCTCAAGTCATAAAGAAAAATTTTCCGGGACCCCAAGTCACCCTGGTAGTGATGCTGTCCTAGGAATAATTATTTGCACTATGGACAGTAAAAAGGAAATTGAAAGGGCTAGAAATGTGACTTCCATTTGGAAACCAAACTCACCCCCATCTTGATCAGGGTCCTCATTATGAAATGATCAAGACGCCTGAACGTAAAAACCATGGCAAACTGGCAGATTTTTTAGATAAGCTTAAAAGAGCTCTAAGGACAAAATATGGTGTTCCTGATTGAGCCAACAGTGACTGTCCGGAAATGGAGTGTAAAATAAAAATATATGGGTGAGGTATCTTAATATAGTGCTTTGGGAAATCTCAGTAACCCTCAAAGAAGGGACTCAGAGCTACAGTTTGTGTACCCCGTCCCCCCGCCATTCCCCTGTGCCATGGTCAGGCCGTCTCCACCGTGAGCGCGTGGCTTTGTGACATAGGTCTCTCATTACAGTTTGGGAAGCCTAAATCCTTGGCGTGCTCGTTTACCAGCTTTGTAACGTCTGTGTCTCCTGTGTGGCCAAGCACCTGCTTCTCTACAGATGCCCTCGGGCACCCATGTGCAGACTTAAGTATGTAAACCGAGCTGCGTGGGTTTTATACTGAAGAGAGCAGGCCGGTGGATGCCTTCATTTGCAAAAGTCTGTACCTCCTGCCTCCAGTTCTCTGTTGACTAACGATGCTTGTGTTGCGTGCAGTCTTTTGCCACGTGTACATGACCGAGCACTCCTATGTCAGTGTGAAGGCCAAAGTTTCCAGCACAGCGCACGAGATCCTGAAAGTTGTGGCAGAAAAGATCCAACACGCAGAAGAGGATCTGGCTCTGGTGGCCGTCACGTTCTCTGGGGGTAAACTGTTTTCTGTCCTGGACTATTACTCTTTGCCCAGATCGCGTCTGAGAGGAGGAGAGTCGACATTTTTATAGAGTAAACGCGCAGCTTGTCCCTTGTGGGTCCGCAGCTGGATGACCACAGTAACAATAAGATGCTGCCTAGCAGAGGCGTTTCCATGGCAACGGCTGGATACTGTGGGATCCTGAATTTCCTCCCCGAGAAGCGAATAAAGGGCAATGCCAGTGTTTTGAAATATATTCTAAAGCTTTTCATATTTTATACTCTAGATAAGCCTTCTACTTTCATATTTAAATTAACTTGGGAAATTTTGCTAAAGGATGAAATTACTTTAGGAAGAAAAAAGAAAGACAGCCTTGAACTAGTCATAATGCTGGCTGACAGTTTAATACTTAAAAAGACTCCCCGTTGAAGGAAATAAAAACTCCAATAAGCTGAAAGCTCACAGGCAGTGTTCGTTGAGGTGGACATGGGGAGTGAGGTCTGGTTATAGCTTTTCCTTCTGCTGGGCCTTATTTATCCTCAGAGAATGGTTTATTGTCTGTTTTGAATAAGATCACACAGATTACAAGCTGACACTATTGATCTACGTGACCTGAACGGACCCCTTCGTTTTCACTGGGGCCTGTCAGATCTCAATGTTGCTGGCCTCCTTTTTGGCTTACAGTCTTTATTTAATATCTCATTAACCCTGAGAAAAATACAAAGAAAGTGACTTAGCATCAGTAGTTGAAAAATGGGAGTACTGCGTGAACTAATCAACCAGAGGTGGGGGGGAGGGCAGATAACTACGTTCCTGTTCACCCTTTGTTACCATGCTAGGGGAAGGAGCAGAAGCTCAGAATTTAACCTGGTGTTCAAGCGTTTCTGTGACAGCATCTTCTCTTGCTTTGTTACTCAGAAGTGGGTAAAATGGTCCTATAAGCAAGTGGATTACAAATGCAAACTGTATAGCCCTTCTCCCTGGACCTAATGAGAGTCACTCCTCCCTCTCAAGGGGCCCTAATTGTGCATCCCATCAAAACATTATCTAGAGAAAAAGAGCAAACGTGGAAGACACATCTGGACTACGTGAATTTTAATGTGTTGAATTTTTCATAAAATATTTCAGGCATTCCAGATTGACATGATTAATGTGTATTATGTTTAATTTTAAGTGACCAAAAATATTAAGTGATTCTAAATAATACTACACTTCATCGAAACCAACATTTGCCTCTCAAGACAGTACTGTTACAGAAAGTAGTCGTGGGGTCCCTATTGTGGAGGGGAAGGGACCCTGAGTGAACCTGGAAGCACACCTGAGACCCCTCTCCCCTGGGGGTGACTCCGAGTCAGCCCAGAGCCACATGTGAATCTGGAGAGTAATGAGTAGCTCTTTTACTACTCAATATCTCTTTGATGGCCATGAAATACCATTTTATACTCTATTAAATTAGATTCATCAGGGAGGCCAATGTCGTTCTAACGTGTATAGACTCATTGCTGATCTTCTCTAGAAATATCATCTTACCTCTTGAAGTATCCCACAGATTTGGGTATGTGCCATCATTTCCCATCAATTAGTACTGTTGTCTGTTAAGAACCTTTCCTCCTGTAGCTTAATATCCTCCAAATAATAATGCTTTATGAAGAAAAAGAAGGAAAAAAAGTGTTTAATATATTCCTTGCTCTAGTTACCTAATTTTCAGTAAATAATCTTTTAAATACCACTTCAAAATGAAATGAAAGTGAGATCTGCTCTCATTTTCTTTTTGTCAAAAAAAGTTTAAAGATGTTGCAAATGTTGTAGGTTCTGTGGATTTTTCTGAAAGGACTGGGACTGTTATCCTCATCGCTTTCAGTAGGTTTCTAGCTGTTTTATACCCAGAGTAGGTGTAATGTATGTAGTAACAGAAACCTACCTACCTTGTTTTTCAGAGTTTAAAATTCTATGAGCTTTTATCTTGTAGACTGTAGTGACAAGCCTGAAAAATAAGAAAAAATATATATATTTCCTAGAAAATGGAAAAGTTACTGTTAGAAAGCCATGGCATTTTATTCTGTTGGAAGGCCCAAATGGCTCTTATAAATTTGTATGTAAGGTGGACGTGAGCACAGACAGGGCTGCAAGAAACTGTAGCTAGAGAGAGAGGGAGGAGAGATGGAAGAACTTCAGAGCCCAGCCATGTGGGACCATTTACCACACACGTCAATGGCCTGACATGAAAGTGCTATTGATCTTTATAATGCTGGGCCATAAAGAATATATTGGATTATCATTTGTGTACTCTGTGTTAAGCAGAAATGTTCAAAACAAAATTTGGCCTTTGGACTGATTAAGTTATCTGGAAGAAGATACATGGAATATAGTATTCCCCAACCATGCTGCGTAACTAAAAGGCTGACTTAGAAGCTGATTATGTTACAGTGCAATAAACTTGAGGATTAGTTTAGTCCGTTTCCATCTGTAATTTGTAGTTAGGAGAAGGACATTTTTCTACAAAGAAGGCTTTTGGGTTATAAGAGCGCTCCAATGCTGAGCACTCCAATTCTGAGAGACAGCAATAATTTGTAATAAGGGAAATAGAAGAATACATGAAAAATACTCGGCTTTTCTAGTAGTCAAGAAATTTAAAATAAACCAAGAAGTCTATTTTTGGTTTTAGCTAAATAGCAAACATACCACCAGGAATGATGGGTGTTGGTCAGTGTTAGAATTTGAAAGCAGTTTGGCAATTTGTATCAAAAACTTTTTTAAAATATTCATTGCCCTTTGACCTAGTAATTCCATTTCTGGGAATCTATTTATTAAAATCATCTATGAGCAGCCAATGATTTATGCATAAGGATGTTGACTTCAGCAGTATATATTATGGCTGCTATAATAATAGATCCCATTTATCAAGCCCCTATTAAGTGCCAGACCCTGTGCTAGTATTTAAATATATCTTGTCATCTAATTGATATGACAAAAACATTGGAAACTATTTAAATTGGTCAACAATAGAGGAAAGATTGCATGGTGGTATAATGGACTGTTATGTAACCAATTAAACATGACATAATTAATTTTGACAAGTGGATAAGTGTTTTTAATAAAATCAGAATATAAAACCATATATGGAAGAACTACAAATGTATATGTATGTATCCATACTAATTATGAATGCATATGTATAAGTAATTGCAATTATATGTATGCGCAGATGTTGTTTACACACATTTACATCAAGATCAGAACAAAACATACCCAAATGTTACGAACATTACCATCCTATAGTTATCTTAGAGTGATTGGACTTTTTTTTTTTAAGATTTTATTTATTTATTTGACAGAGAGAGAAATTACAAGTAGGCAGAGAGGCAGACAGAGAGAGGAGAAAGCAGGCTCCCCGCTGAGCAGGCAGCCGGATGTGGGGCTCGATCCCAGGACCCTGAGATCATGACCTGAGCCGAAGGCAGAGGCTTTAACCCACTGAGCCACCCAGGCGCCCCTGGACTTTTTTTTTTTTTTTTAAGATTTTATTTATTTATTTGACAGAGAGTGAGAGAGAGAAAGAATGCAAGCAGGGCAAGTAGCAGACAGAGGGACAGGAAGAAGCAGGTTCCCCGCTGAGCAAGGAGCCCAGCATAGGGCTCCATCCCAGGACCCTGGGATCATGACCTGAGCCAAAGGCAGACTCTTAACCTACTGAGCCACCCAGGCATCCCTGAGTGATGGGATTATGAGTGAATTTTACTTTCTTCTCTAAACTGTTCTGTGTTCTGGGGCACCTGGATGGCTCAGTTTTTAAGTGTCTGCCTTTGGCTTGCTTGGGTCATGATCCCAGGGTCCTGGGATCAAGCCCTGCATCGGGCTTCCTGCTTTGTGAGAAGCCTGCTTCTCCCTCTCCTACTCCCCCCGCTTGTATTCCCTCACTGTGTCTCTCTCTCTGTCAAATAAATAAATAAAATATTAAAAAAATAAAAATAAAAAAATGAACTGTTCTGTGTTCTAAAAAAATGGTTAAATATTATAAAAAGGAATTGCAAAAGGCTTCCACTTTATGGATATTGAGCAGTGATGTCCATGGTCCCATTGGTACCATTGAACAGAGTATGCAGAACTGAATGAAATCTGCATTCTGTTTGCTTTTAAGTATTTTTCTTTGGCAATTTTCACTCTTTAGGTATGCTATATATGCCTATCACTTGTGTTTCTAATTACTCTCTCTCTCTTTTTTAAATAAAGAAAAACATGAACTTCAGCCAAATGACTTGGTGACCTCCAAATCCCTTGAAGCAACAGGTCGGATATATGTCTACCGAAGAGATCTAGCTGACACTTTGGTAAGAACTTTTAGCCTTTACTTAAAACACAAACAGCAGACTAAAGTCATATTTTAATATGTTTTATAATGAATGTTAGAAAAACACATCGAACTACTTCCTCTTCTGCCAGCAATACACCCGGCAAACAACAAAGATGGTAGTACATCTTGAGGAATCCTAAGCCTTTCCCTAAGTCAAACCCTGCTTCTCTCGGGTCTCTGAAATAAGGGATGTGAGAGAAGTGACCCCCCTCCCCCATTAATCTTAATTCCATTCCTTCTTTTTTGGTGGATATGAGGAGATCTGAGAAATGTGCAAATCTAGAGGAAAGAGACTCTGTATTGTTTTGGTCTCTTTGGCGCACTTCGAGTGTACCATTCCCTGGGAGAAAGGGTCAGTTATCAGCCTTCCCCGTGTAAGATGGGCTCATAACAATGGTATATGGGATGCTGGTGAGGAGTAAGAGTTGGAAGAAATGTAGAACCCATGCTGTAAGTTATTTTCATTTCAAATGTAAGAACATTTACGCCTAAGCAGATGGTTTGTCATTATTACTTTCCTAAAAACCTCAGCCTTGTGGTTGCTTTCCGCCTGGTAGGATCAGGCCTCAGACTCATCACCCATAAAGAGCAGGTTCTGCCAGATCGTGATGGTATCATCCAGGGACACGGTCCCAGTCTGTTTCACGGAGCCATCACTGGGGTGGTTCTTTCTAGGCGACTCCTGTTGTATTTACAATCGAGGAATGTGTATACCACGTGGGTTAAACCCAAACTGCTTATAATAAAAATATTTTATGTAAAATTATCTGCAAGTATCAACCTACCAGAATACTGATCATTATCATTTTTGGCGCTCCATTCCCAGCACTTAGGTGCTGGGTAATTTACATACGGCATCTCATTTCACGTTCCCAGCGCCCCTGCGAAGTTCGGAGAGGCAGAGTGCCTGACTCTAGCTTCCAGCACACAAGGAAGGGGAAGTGCTAGGACTCCCGGCCAGTAATGTCTGCCTCCGAAGCTCTCGCACATTCCTTTCATTTGTATGTGATGAGGGGGCAAAGCAGAGGGAAATTTCTGTCTTACTCGGGCCTTCCTGCTTCGGAGGTCCTTCGGCAGGTCACAGGTCCTGTATCTGTGCATATGACGTAATTCCATCAGGGAACCACTGCCCCCCGCATCCTTGAGTAACCAGGGAGACTGCCTTGACTTTAACCCTCCCTAGGGAGGAGGACGATCTACCCTCTGGCTCCCTTGGAGCTCCTGGATGATGGTGGAGACTCACACCCTTGTCTTGCATGCCCTCCTTCCTCATGCTGCCCACAGACTCCTTGGCAGTTCCCTGGGACGCATGCCCCGAGCGTTCTCCGACCGCAGACCAGGGCCAGCCTCAGAAGGGTAGAAGGCAGGCCTGAGCAATGTCCTAGTGCAATAAATGGGGGCTCTGAAGTCTGTTCCCAGCTGAGCCTGATGCCATCCAGCCCTCGGGTGTTTCTGCCACCAACTCTGCGTGCTGCCCGAGAGTCCCCTGTTGGAATCATAGCTTTCAGTGTTGCGTCTCCGAAAGATTTCAGTTGAAACGGAATGTTGTAAGGGCAGGAGAAATAACGTGGAGAACCATGAGCACCCATTCCACTTACGTATAGATGAGTTGCTCTTCTCAGAAGGCGGGAGTTAGAGCCCGGAATGAACAGGGTAGAGAAATAGAAAGTGTTTGTTGGAGAGGGCCGTAGACAGCCTTGGGTACCCAGAGGGCAGTACCAGGGCAAAGGGTACATTTGGGGAGAAAAAGCAGGAGGGATAAAAAGCCAAGTGAAAAATGTCCTTACATCTCCAAATTAGTATGTAGAGATTTATCTCCCTTCCCAGCCCTTGGCTCTCCTGCTGAATGCCTGCAGTGTAGTGTGGCATCTGTCTGGTTCCAGACTTACCAGGCCGTGAGGACGTGGGCATTCCCCCACTCGGTACTTGCACGTGCATTCTTTCAGCCCGCCCTCATTAAGCTCCCCCCTGTGTCCCACGCGGGGCTACAGGGACAATTTGTACCTTGACCTGCACTGAAAAGAATCAAGTCTGTGGAGCAGCCCTGGGAAGGTCTTTTGTCATTTGTTTTTGTTTTTGTTTTCTTCTTCAAGTTAGGAAACCTTTTCATAACAGTAAAACTTGTAAAATGCAAATAATTTTGTAGTTTTAAAAGAGGAATTAATATTTGGAACCTCTTCATCCTGTCATGCCATTTATTTTTACAAAGTCCCACTCAAATCCAACCTCTCAACTGGGAGAATTTTTTTTTTTAAGTAAGCACTAAGCCAACATGGGGCTCACAACTCACAATCCCAATGGACTAAGCCAGCCAGATGCCCCTGGAGAATTTGTACTTTAATTAGAAAATATCAAATATTTTAAAAAGATGCCAGATAATTTTTAGTAAGTGTAACAGTGACAAAATAGTTAAAGTTTTGGTAACATTTAATATTTCCATGCCAGGTTTTAAGGAAGTGCTATTACAGACTCATACCTCTTTGTGTAGGTAAAGCAACAGATACTTGAAGTAATTGTCCACTGTGGGGTATAAATGAAGTAACTTTTATTTTTTATTTCTTGTTTAAATTTTTTATCACTTCCTACAGGCATTTTAATAAAATTTGTAAATGTGTGTCGGGGATGAGGCTCGTTAAACGTATTTCTTGTGAAAGCCATGTCTGTCTTTATTGAAGTGCTCCATGACATTTCTTTTGTTTGTTTTTATACTAACCTGCTGGCACACTAATTCCTACCAGAAGCCAAAGTGATTTCAGGGCTTTCGCTTTCATTACGCTGTCTGCTGGGGCAGTGTTTAATAATCAGATCTGTGGATGCGTGTGTGTGTGTGTGTGTGTGTGTGTCAGGGGGGAGGGGCAGGCTAACTCAGTGAACTATCATTGATCACATTCTACCGGTTCCAAGGCTGTTTCCCAAATTGGTTGTAACTCACCAAAGATGAACAGACCAGGGAAAATATTAAGTGCACTCAGACAAGATGACTTTCCTAAGCCGGGCTTCTAGTGGCTTTCTATGGCCAGCCAGTTCAGTGCCAAACATTTGGGAATTACTGAGGATCCTTTTGCTTCTGTCTGTTGGTTTAGAACCCATTTGCAGAAAATGAAGAATCACAGCAAAGGTCGATGAGGATTTTGGGAATGAACACTTGGGATCTTGCTCTAGAATTAATGAATTTTGATTGGAGTCTCTTCAATTCAATTCACGAGGTAAGTAAGGACTGAAAAGATAAATGCTAGTGCTATTTTAACTTTGCATTCTTTTTTATTTTTTAATAGATTAAATCATAGTTCCCAGGTTCTTTGGTTGTTTTGGTCTTTTTTTAAGATTTTATTTATTTATTTGACAGAGAGAGATACAGTGAGACAGGGAACAGAAGCAGGGGGAGTGGGAGAGGGAGAAGTAGGCTCCCTGCTGAGCAAGGAGTCTGATGTGGGACTTGATCCCAGGACTCTGGGACCATGACCTGAGCCGTAGACAGATGCCTAATGACAGACCTGGCCAGGCACCCCTAATTTTGTTTTGTTTTGTTTTTTAAAATATTTGTATGTGACTCAGTTTTAAGAAGATCCATCATCTGGTGATGGAGTTCTGCTTAGGATACCATAGCCCAAAAGATATTTGGGGACTTAAGATACATTGAAAGATTGATCCAAAGCCTAGGAAAATCAGAATACATGATCATGCTTTATGTGCTCCTAATATAATCATATGTGTATGGTAGTATAAAAATGCTATATTTTTATATGTGTCAATACTTAGGTATTTGCATAATTATGAAGCTCTAATGGAATTGAAAAGCCATTTTACATTCAACAGCTTGGTATTGATGCTTTTATTTCTTTCCATAAAGTTCACGGTAGTTATATAGAATCATATTTATGCACGTACCAACATACACATGTAGTCATTCTTTTCCTCAAGAATATTCTATACATTTAGACTATGCTGCAAGACTGAAAGGACTTTCTTGAAACTTCGGAGACATACTTCAAATTTTTATGTTCTTCACCCCTCCCTTTGAAGACAGTTTAAACATTTATAAAATAATAGAGTAGGGGCAAAATGCTACTGACAGTCAAGGAGTAAGTGTAGCCAGTGGAAGGGCTCACAGGAATCAGGAAATGAAAAATGAGACCACTTTCTGCAAATGTGTGTTTGCAGAGAGCTGTCTCAGGTAGCCACTCTGCATTTGCTTTGCCATGTAGTGAAATTTTTCGTTACAAAACAGCCTTTCCTTCTAAAGAAACTCATGCCCAACTTGGGAGCTTGAGTTCCCCTTTCAGTTTGGAGTGTCTTTTAAATGTCCTCCTCAAAAAAATGCCAGCATTATAATCTAAATTCGAGCAAGTAGTGAACTCCTTCAGGTCAGGCGATCTGCATCTTTGGAGATGTGACTAGGGTAGGCTGTGTCCCTGCTTGTACTGCTTCCTCAGGGGAGCAGGGGAGGCCCTCCTGTGAAGTGCACATACCCTTTCATTTAAAAACACATCTCTGGGGCGCCTGGCTGGCTCAGTCATTAAGCCTTCAGCTCAGGTCATGATCTCAGGGTCCTGGGATCAAGCCCCGCATCGGGCTCCCTGCTCAGTGGGAAGCCTGCTTCTCCCTCTCCCACTCCCCCTGCCGGTGTTCCCTCTTTCGCTATATCTCTCTCTGTCAAACAAATAAATAAACTCTTTAAATAAATAAATCAATAAAAACAGATCTCTTCTATTGCTCTCCGTATGATCGGTCTATAGAAATAGTCGCTGGTCTTGCTCAATTTTGTAAATTTTGGACCTTGCCCTGATCTCACTGTCTTTCTGTTTATGATTTTACTCTATCTTTTATCTGCGGTTCTCAAAGAGTGGGTACCCAGACCAGCATCAGCACCACCTGGGAACTTGTTATAAACATAGGTTTGGGGTCCCGCCTCAGACCTACTGATGGAGAAGATTTGGGGGCTGAGGCCCAGTGAGCTGCTGTAACAGGCCTCCAGGTGATCCTGATTCAGCCACACTCGGAGAACCCTTGTGGAGAGAACCTCCCTGTACTAGCAATGATCATTTCCACTTGCTTTGCCAGTGCACCAAGTTCAGGAAGTTTGGATTTGATTCAGCCTGTGATTTAAACTTTAGAACTTCTTAGAGTTTTATGTAAAACTGTGTCATCTGCACATTCTAAAAATAACATTTATTTGAGGATTCTAGGTGAACATTATTTAACGAGGCATCTCTGAAACTGCATTGCTTCCAACTGAATCTCTTATGTTCTCATGACACATTATGAGAGTGGCTACCTGAGGCAGCTCTTAAGCAAGGTCTGACTTTTGTATCAGCTTGTCTCTGTGCTAAAAGTAAATGCTGGTGTGAATCCATCTTCCTGCAGCAAGAGCTCATCTATTTCACCTTCAGCCGACAAGGCAGTGGGGAGCACACGGCGAACCTCAGCCTTCTCCTGCAGAGGTGCAATGAAGTCCAGCTCTGGGTGGCCACGGAGGTCCTGCTCTGCAGTCAGCTGGCCAAACGAGTGCAGCTGCTGAAAAAATTCATCAAAATCGCTGCGCAGTGAGTTTCGGGCGGTCACAAGTGCAGTTCCTCTCGTCTCCTTGAGAGACTACATTTTTTTTCCCCTTGTGATGATGATAGGGGTTAGGAGGTAAAGTAGAATATGGAGTTAAGTGACCAAATGATTGAAAGGTCTGTTTTGGAAAATTTCTGTCTTTGTAATGTGAAGCACACACACTTTGCATCAAGGTCAGAATACCAGACTCGGCCCCCTGCCCTGTGCTGCGGAAAGACTCAGCAGCCCGCACGCGCATGCTCCGTCCTGCTGCTGACTTGCGGTGTGGCCGGGAGCTGCAGCAGGTGGGGAAAACCAGGAAGATGATGGGGGGGGAGGGATCCGGGGGGAATCCTTGCAAATCGGGTGCGTTCAAGGATTGTGTTCTTGGCTGCTTGACGCCCACAGTGTGGACTTTGCAGACTCCTCAGCAGGCCCAGGCCTGGCTGGTCCCACCGGACCTCAGAGCCTCACACACTGAGCGCACTCCATACCTCAGCCGCTCTGAATGGCTGTCTGTCCCCGGCACGCCACCCTCCGGGCGGGGGGACACATAGCTGTTGGCTCTGCCAAAATGACCACTTCCACCTTGCAAATTGCTGTCCTTCTTTAAGACCGAGGTCAAAGGTTGCTTCCTTCTTGAAGCCCTCTCTGACTTTCAGATGTAGGGTTAACGACTCCCTACCTCCTTTCTCCCTCACACACATGCTTTTTCCCTTTTAACTTTTTTTTTATTACATTTATTAAACTTCTCTGTTTATTTTTTTTTTAAGATTTTATTTATTTATATGACAGAGAGAGATTACAAGTAGGCAGAGAGAGAGGAGGAAGCAGGCTCCCCGCTGAGCAGAGAGCCCGATGCAGGCCTTGATCCCAGGACCCTGAGATCATGACCTGAGCGGAAGGCAGAGGCTTTAACCCACTGAGCTACCCAGGCGCCTCAAACTTCTCTGTTTATATACAGTCCCTTCACTTGGCTGTGTTAGCCTCCAGAGGACAGGGGCCATTACTAATCAAACATTGTACCTGATATGCCTGAGGCAGAACTTGGTAAATAGCAGTGACTCAGTAAAGGTTAGTTGAATGACATTTTTAAGAGCATCTCTTAAAATGCCAGATTAGTATCCTGAGACCGTTCTTAGGACAGCCTCCCAATAGAAGTAGGCAGCGGGAATCAGAATCTTCCCCAGTTGTTTCTATTACCCATTTTATTTCTCCTTTGTCTTCCAAAATAGTTTTTACATCAAACAGTTTTGGAGTGTGCATCAGTGTGATATGTTCAGGAACGATGAATTAATCACTCATTACTTGTACAGATCCTTGCAGGGGAACCGTGGGTTTCCATGGGGAAACCAGACTGACCCTACGCCCAGTCTGTGCCTTTGAGGAGTTTGCAAGCTGCTGGAGGGAATACTTTGATAACTCAGATGGCTAATGTGCAAAATAGAATGGGGGGGTGCCTTATTCTGAGATCAAATTCTACTGGGGCTTTGGAGGGGGGAAGCTCATATGCCAATGATGTGGAAAAGGAGAATGTGAAAACATTTGCAAAGGAAGTAGCATTCAGGGCTGTATTTGAATTCTGGGGGGAACTGGACAGATAAGAATTCAGAAGTGCTTACTGTCCATGGAGGTGAACCTCATTGGAGGAGGAGCAGACAACATATGGTCAGGGAAAGGAACCTCATGCACTTCCACCAGAATGGAGAGTTATTTGTACAGAAGTTGTGGGAGATTGATCTGCAAAGGAAGATCAAACCAAATTGTGAAGGATGTTGAATTTCAGATCAAAGAGTTTGGGCTGAATTGAGAAGATAGGGGTTCATTGCAATGTTTGTGCAGGAGACAGGATCAGAGCTGTCCATCGGAAAAGTTGATTGGAAGGCAGCACATAGGCTGAACTGTAGGCAAAGAGACCCCCAGAAGTAGGGTATCTTGTTTACATAGTAAGAGATAATACATGTACCCAACCCGGTGGTTGGTGTGACTGGGAATGGAAGGCTAGAGATACAACAGATATTCCTAAATTTTGGATAGTTTTTACGGTGAATATTCGTTTTTTTCCCCCTTAATTTGGCCGGTGCATTCCAAATGGCCTGTGAAATTCATAAAGGTGAGGCTTTTTTGAATCAAAAGCTTTCTTATAAATGCCAGTTACTTGGAGAAATGGGACATTAATGTCCCAAGGAGTAAAATGACACCACACAGCTTAGTTCCAGTATAAGATTATATCTATCCTCAGGGAAATGAAATATATTCACATCTTCTCCATATGGCCCCATGCTCTTGAATTATTTACTGTACTGGTCTCTCTCCCTAGCCCATGGAATAGAATGCCAACAGAAACATAAAGTTAAATTCCTCATAATCACACTAGTAGGAATAACCAAGGGAAAACAGTAATTTCCATGATCATGAAGTGTCTCCCCTGCCTAAGGCATCTATTTGCATATTCATGTTTCCCTTCCTTCTCGCCCTCCCCATCCCCCACCTCTGTGGATTGAGTGAGTTTATTTCCTCACACAGACAAAGGAGTGTTTGCTAAACTGGAATGTTTCAGTGTCAGTCTGTTCTTATCATGGAATGAGTGAACCTTGGTAACAAAGGATTCCAGACCGGATTGGTATCCAATATTTGTACTATATCAATTTGTCTTATAAAGAAAGCATTTTTCTTTTTATAGATTCAGACATTAATTATATGTGCTTTTTTTTTTGTTTTTTTGTGTGTTTTTTTTTGTAAGTGTGACTACAAAAGAGTTCTGGGCCAGGGCGATTGTTTATGGAAGCTAAAAGATAGAAAGATGAGAATTCTACCTGAGATTCCAGACAGATAAATGATGCTGAATAAAAAGAGGAGTAATAAACCTTTTATAATGAATGTTAATAAAACCATTTCCCCAAAAAGTCTTGTTTTCAACTCCAGCAAATGCTATCCAAAAGGCTTGCTGTGTACTGGGTATTTGGGTGACAGGCAGAATATAAAAATGAGATGGCTACATCCTCTAGCTGTGAGGAACCTGATGGTTAGTGAGGAATCACAGGACCATGGGGCTTCCATCCTGCAGTAAGTGGGAGGACCTGGGGGTCAGAGAGAGTGTCCCATGGAGGTGCTTGTGGCCTAGGTCGGGATGGTTCTCCCTGACCACAGGAGCCTCCCCTCAGAGGAACCTCCAGTCAGCACGCCAAGCCATGGAGCTGTCTCACGTCTGTTCTGGCTGGTGTGAACCTTCTGGGGGGTGAGGGGTGAGGAGACAGAAAGGGAGGCAGAGTCCAGGTATGGATGCCTTTGGTCACCGATAATTTACAAAGACAGTGGATTTCTAAATCATTGACCTGGAGGCATCTTTATGTGTTCATTCATGGAACATACCAAGCAGCATCCACCAGGACAAAGTTGGTACAAACCAGATGAAGGGGCCAGTTAGACTGAGTTTCAGGTCCCCTTGCCAACCCCAGAGCCAAACGCTGGGCAAAGAAGACTGTGAGGGGCGCAGCCCGTGTCCGTGGAGGCTCTGCAGGAGGGTGAGGGCCCTGCAGGACGGTGTCTAGCCCAGACGCTTCAGACCTTCCATGTGGAGGCAGCAGTGCCTTTGCACATCCCACTGTTGGTGGGGGTAGAACTTGCCGCAGGCTCCCCGGGCAGGGGGAGGGGTCCTGTCTGCCCTGGAGCCCAGGCACAGCTGTCCTTCCGCAGCCTGCAGCCCCTGAAGCTGGCCCTGGGAGCAGCCGCTTAGGGAGGACCTGCCGGGCACAGCCAGCTGCTTGTGTGACTCTGGAAATGGCCCCATCCATGTCCTCCTGGCTCTGAACTAGCTGCTTTCCTCTACAGCCTGTGCCACTGGAAGGCCATGCCGTTTCGGGGGACAGTTTTTAATATGTGTCGAGAACCTTTAACGTCGAGTCAGCTTTGCATCAGTCATGTCATGAATGACTGAATTTTAATTAAAAGAACCATAAATCTAGTTAAAAAGTTTTATGCACGAAGATACTCATTGTAGCATTCTGTATTGAATTGAATCGAGAATAACCTAAATGTTAACAATAGGGGAATAAGTAAACAAATCATGAAGCATCTTTGATGAAGTTATATAGCCACTTATGACGCTAGTGAAGACTTCATAATGCACACTGTAACACAGTATAATCGAAAGCGCAGGACTCAGAGTCACACATCCACTGTCCCCAAGTTTCACGTGAACCCCTGGTGGAGATGCAGTGGAACAGAGGGCATTCGGCACGAGCTGGCACTTTTCATGCCCTGGCTTACTGTCGCACACTTTCATATGTCTTCATATTTATCAAGTTAAGGGAATTTCTTAATTTTAAAAACTTGGCTCGGAGAAGTGGTTTTTTTAAAACGCCCCAGATAAAGGAGTGTCTGGAACCCACAGTCTGTCCTGGCTGACCTGGGAGACCAAGCCTCCTCTCCAGGCTTTGGAAACTACTGGAATTTTGACCAATTAGATTGAAGGGCATGATCGATGTTATGCTGAACAGATAAGCTTACAGGGAGCTCAGTGTGATTTTATTTTGCATTTTATTTCTTCCTTCTCTAAATGAGAAACATGGGACTGTATCCCCACAACACATGCCATATTTTACATAGATACATAAGACAGTGGCTACATGGTTAATAGCGAAGAAAATGCATCTGAATGTTGTGGGAGGGGGAGCCTGAACCCACGAGGGGCGAGGGGCTTGTCTGTCAAAATGTAACAGCATCCTGAGTACAGAGAGATGGGACAGGAGAGCTGTTACAATGTGAGCATGCTGTATATAAAGAAACATGAACTCAAGAGTTTTCGGTTGAAATTGTAAATCATCTAAAATAGATTTTTCAGAAGGGGGGGATCTTTTGAGGTGTCCAGAGGGCTTCCGGAGCACAAATCTTTTCCTAGAGGTAAGAATGAGCTGGCATGTTTGGAATCTGTCACCTGTGTGAGGAGCAGTGACGGGGACACCAGCGAGACACCACACGCACACATAAACACGCACACACACGCACACACACGGACACTCGGTGTGTTGGCTTTGGAACAGAGTCCACCACCACCTGGACGTTGAACTCTGTGGCCTAGGGGAGTCTTGGCAGCTTTATCTTTTGCGGTCATCTGGCAAAAGGATGTTGTTCCAAGTACCTTGTGCTTTCTTTATTCCGCAGCTGCAAAGCCCAGAGAAACCTGAATTCTTTCTTTGCTATTGTGATGGGTCTCAACACTGCTTCTGTCAGCCGGCTGTCGCAGACCTGGGAGGTGAGTCTTGGGGGTTCCACGTGGAAAGGGGAGGGAAGGTTAGGGATAAATAAAACTGAGTGAGAAATGTTCCAGCGAAAGGCCTTTCTTCAAAATAAATTGATTTGGATGGTTTAAAGGAGATAAGTACTACTAAGAAAAAAAAAGTTAAAATTCCATGGGTCAGGTTGGACTGTTTGGGTCAAACGGTCTTCAGAATGGTTCTATTGTTTATATAAAATCCAATGCATGAAATATATATTTTCATATAGAGAACATATATATATATATGAAGGAGATAAAAACTGTAAAATGCTCCACAGCTGGAATTTGTTTTCTACTTTGCTGCCCTGGTTGTGTGGTTCCAGTCCCATTCTGGTCCTTTCAGAAGTGGTGACATGGGTCCAGAAGCAGATTTGCTGAGACGCTCACGGATGGAAGCTTCCAGGCCACTCTCCTGCAGCACCCCCGCCCCCAGCAGTGGGTTCACGTGGATGATGTCTATCTTTGTAAAATTTGCAGAAGTACAGTAGTTTTGTATTCTTTTTTTTCAAAGAGGGCCCGCGGAGTGTTAAGTTTCAGCCCTTCCCCAGGCTGGACTCTGCCTGTGTCCCTGTTGCATGGTGAAGGCTGACTGGGTTCTCAGACAGAGAGGCCCACTCAAGTTAACCCAGGTTCTGGGACCCGGACTCTAGGGGCCTGTGTGGGAAGAGCTGAAACCGGGGTGTCCCCGAGTACAGCCAGACACAGACAGAGGGCTCTGACCTCTCCCCTGGCCCCATCACCTTCTTTCTTTGGGCTTCCGTTTGTCTCTCTTGCTGTTCCCTGTTGACTGGCTACCCGCTGTGAGTCTGTTTCTCTCCCTCAGCCTTTTTCTTTCACCATCAAGGCTGCTTGTTCCCTGATGGCCCCGACCTGCGTGCAGCTCATGCGCTCTCCTTAGCTTCTCTCCAGTCCCCTCAGTTTTACCTCCTGTCTTCATGGTTTCCGATTCTCACTCCTGCAGGATAGGCCGACTCTCTTTTTTCTGACATGAGATGTCAGCACAGGGCTCTGAGCATCTTGGGGTGTCACTTTCTTTGCATCAGGGGCCGTTCTCTGTGGGGATGCATGGTGGTGACCTGAGGGTTGGGGTCCGTGCTCCTTAGAGGAGTGCCGAAGAAAAGACATGAAAGGCCTGCCTGTCCTGTGAAGCAAACAAGACCTGTGTGGGCATCATAAGATGAAAGGAGGTGGACAGCCGATGCCAAGTCCGTCAGAGCAGGAGGGAAAGCCATGGCCAGCCAGGGTCGGAGGACAGTGGAATTTGAAGTAAACCCAGAAAGAAGCCTCGATGTTCAGAAATTGAGAGGTGAAAGAATGAAATTCAATTCAAACAGCATGCGTTTCAGGGGCATGTGGATGGCCGCCTGTGCGTAGGGCCCTGCACATCTGTGCCATGGTGGGTCCAGAAGGGGCCAGACGCATTAGAACAGAGTACGTGGTGATGAAGGAGGTCCGGACCCAGTTCCATCTGGACCCCAGGAGGGCAAGTAGAGACTCACCCCAAACCACCCAGTTGGAAAGGGGCAACGTGGGAATTCAAATTCAGACTGACTACCCTGGAGGGTCTGTGTTTTCAGCCTCTGTGACTTCCGTGGCACCTGCTGGTGGGGGTGATCTTTGCAGTGCAGCGATCCTACCCATTTGCGTACTGGCTTCGTCACTTAGGGGTTTTATGGCCTTTCACCATTTAGCCCTCTGCTGTGAAACGCAGTTAGATCATTTAAACACAAAATGCTAGCCAATATTACTGTTTCCCACTCAGCGGGACTACGCGAGAAGACGAGAACGTTCGCCGAAGGCGGGATATGGAACTGAAATCCCAGTCTGTATTAAAAAATCACCAGCGTGTGGAATGTCTAACCAGCTAGATTCCTGAGTCACATAGCCACTACTTATTTTAAACTGTTTTTAGCAACATTCCCAAGGAATGTCACATTAAGGAATGATGAAGATTGCATAGTGAGAAGCAATCAGGGTAGAACCGAGTGATAGAGGTGTTTGTGTTTAGAAACATGACACATGGAAACTTGGCCTAGTAAACGGTCCCCCTGTGGTGCCTCTGAAAGTAACAGACTTCTTTGACCTTTTCTTTTTGTATTTTGTTTGTTTGATTTTAGAAAATCCCTGGGAAGTTTAAGAAACTCTTCTCTGAACTTGAAAGTTTAACAGTAAGTAGTGAGTCCAAAGGGACTTACTCTTCATATTAATGGATAGCACTGAATTTCTTTCTAGATTACAGTGTCCGCGACCCACACTTTACTGTGTCTAGTAGCTTAGACAAGATCACTCGTACCTGAAACTGTAGCTTTCCTTCTTACGGAGGGAAGAAGTTAGTTAATGCTTCTTTCTCTCCATGGAGAAAGGTAGTGAGAATGGTCCTTTTGACGTGATTTCCAGAATGCAGATTTTTAAGTATATAGTCTATTTCAACATCTACAAAATTAATTGGTATAAATGGAATGTGCTGTCAGTGTCTTATACATGATTCTTTTCTCCTTTTTCTCCTCTGTACCATTTCTTAGGTTTAGATTTTTTAAAATGTCTAGTTGCTTTTCAGAACACAAGAAAACAGCATTCTCTTATTTTCTGTGCATTGTCCGTGCATTATGAGGGAGGTTTTTCTTTGCACCGTACCTAACAAAAGACTATGGGGTTACCTCGTGATAGAAATTATGCAGAAGAAACTATGCTTAAAGAACCTATTTGAGGAAAATAATAGGGCAATCAAAAGGTGCCTCTCTTTTGCAGTCATTTCCCATTATTGTAAACCAATAAGTTGACTTTTATTCATTGCCTACACTTCCTGCCCTAATTTAGTGAGTTTATTCTCCTAGGAAACCTTTATCTACTTTGTTCTGAGGAAGAACCTCTCTCGATATCTAAATCATGTTCAAATTGTATAGCAAAAGTGGATTTAGAATTGTTTCTATAGCACATTGATTTTTCTTTCTCTTTGTAATCTGCTTGATTTGGCAGGATCCTTCCCTGAATCACAAAGCCTACAGAGATGCATTCAAAAAGATGAAACCACCCAAAATCCCATTCATGCCACTGTTGCTTAAAGGTAACAATTTTCTGTCTTTTATGCCTTCCGATTCCATCGGCAGAAATGTATCACTCTAACTGTACGGGGCCAAAAAAAAAAAAAAAAACAACAACGCAAGAGAGACTCTCGGTATATTTCTTCAGAGTACTTTTAACATTCAGACCTAACTGCATTTGCTTGAGATCTGTTTGCAAATGCTCCGTTGTTTCTGAGGTAGCTGAAATACTTAATCGTATTTGAGAGATACCAAAGCATTTTCACCTGACTCACAGAACTTGGCACTGGAAACACGTGTTTTTATTTTGCTCTGCTTCCAAGTGCAGTTTTACTTTCTTGGAGCTGACCACCCACTTACTTCAACCGAGAATAGGGCTGGGAGAAAGAACCCAGAGATCATGCTCTGCGTTTGCAGCTTCAGTTTCTGAGAGCTAACTGCCGGGCGGCTGCTGTGGGAGATGTACCTACGGTCAACCCCGGCAGTAGTCTTATTGGTGGAGAAGCCACTGTCTTTCCAGGAGTGGCATCCATTTGGGACAATATGTGACGGCTACAAGCCGGTCCTTGGACTTCTGTAGAGCCCCAAATAATTCACCCTGAAACATGTTAGTTAAATTTGCTAATGAGATCTCAGTAGTCTCTTGCAAACCATGAGGGTTCATTAAAAGGAAGGTCTTTTGAATCTGGCCTGTGCTGCTAACATTCAGTATACACCCTACCTATGTGTGTTCCAGGAAAAGGGGATTTGGTCATTTTTCTTGGCCATATTTTAATTCTTTCCAAAGGATTTTATAGGAAGACTTTTTTGTGTAGCCTCCGCCCTTCAGAGCCTTGTCATTTCTGTTGGGTCTGGCCCCAGGAACTGGACTCCTACATGTGATTCTGGAAAGGGGCTGCCCAGGAACTGGATTGCTGGATGGCCCAGCCATTCTCCTCCCCGCCCACCCCGCCCCCACC